>BSBK01001205.1:1827500-2237500 GCA_027943335.1 Chamaecyparis obtusa
CACCATTTGCAAGTGTCCTAAAGACCAATGCATCCTAGAGACTGAAGCTAATACAGTTATGCCCCCTAGACAAAGACAAAGACCAATTCCAAACCAAGGCAACAAGGTCAAGGCATGATGGAAAAAGGCTAAGTGTCGAGGATACATGCTAAGAAATAGGGGTGCAAAGGCCTCAAGTAGCACCCATTTCCAGGTTTTCACCACTTGGATTTTATTGCAACTTTTTTCTCTTTTTATCATTTTTTTTGGATGTTTTCTACCAAGGTGCCTATTTCCAAGTTTTCACCAAGGCACTTTTTCTATTTTTTGAATTTTTTTAAATTTTATTTTTATTTTTTTTTGTATTTTTTTAGGATCCATAAATATGTACAAAGGATGCCCATAGACTAAATAGGCATCATGGGTAGAACTTCTTGAGGTGCAAAAAATTGATGGGATCAGGGAGCTATTCTCCCTCTAGATTAGACAATAAATAGGCACATGTCCCAAAAGCAGCAGTGATAATGTATGGTCCAAGCCAATTAGATTCAAACTTGCCATTTTGTTCTCTATGTTGTTGGTTCTTAGGATTCTCACGTAGGACAAGATCTCCTACTTGGAATTCTCTAGGGCGAACCTTTTTGTTGAATGCCTTGGGCATACACTTTTGGTAAACCCTCATGTGATCAAATGAAGCTTTTCATTTCTCATCTAGAAGTTCTAATTCTTGTAACCTCATGGCATGGTAATCCTCATCTATAATCAAACCTTTGAGAGAGACTCTAAGTGAAGGAATCTCAACTTCTAAAGGTAATACTGCTTCGGCACCATAAGTGAGGGCAAAAGGAGTGGCCCCTATGAGAGTATGGATACTTGTTCTATAAGACCATAAGGCTGGATTGATCTGTAGGTGTCAGTCTCTACCATTCTTGTGAACTGTTCTATGGAGACTCTTGAGAATGGTTTTACTAGATGTCACTGCTTGTCCATTTCCTTGCGGGAAGTAAATGGAGGACCAATGTTGTTTTATCTTGAATTTCTTGCAGAGGTGTGTAAGGTCCTTATTTTTAAACTGACCTCCATTTTCAGTGATTATCTCAGAAGGTATCCCAAACTGACAAATGATGTGATTCAAGATGAATAAAGAAATTGTCTTCCTTGAAGCAACAGAAAGTGGAACGGCTTCTACCCATTTGGTAAAGTAGTCAGTAGTAGTAATAATGAACTTATGTCCACCTAATTAGTTGGGATGAATCTACCCAACAAGGTCAAAGGCCCAACATTGAAATGGCCATTAAGAAATAGAAGGAATAAGCTCCCTACCTAGAGCATGAATCAGGTTTCCATGTTTCTGACACTTTTCACATGATTTGGCAAAATCTATAGCATCCATCTGCATTATGGGCCAATAGTATCCCACCCTAAGAAACCTTTAGGCCATGGAAAGTCCATTAGAATGTCCTCCACAAATGCCCTCATGAATGTCAGTTAACACTTCATCAGATTCCTCCTTTTCCAAGCACCTAAGAAGTGTTCCATCTAAACCCCTCCTATATAGACCACCAACGATAAGGGTATGGCTAGAGGCATTATGGATGAGGTTTCTTCTTTCATAATGGTTGAAGGTTTTGAGAATAATGCCATCATGAAGATATGAGTGAATGGCACCATAGCGAGAGGATTCATGACTAGCCAAGGTACAAATGACATGGCTTTCTGAGGAGTCAAAAATGAGATGGTGTAGCTCTTCCACTAGGAACTTGAATCTGGATTCATGCTATTCTAGTTGAAGGAGTGAAGCCAATGTAGCCATAGCATCAGCTGCTTTGTTCTCTACTCTAGGGATTTGTTGAAATATCACAAAGGTGAAATAGCATCACAATGAATCAACCATTTTCTTATAGGGTATCAGTTTATCATCCTTTGTTTGGTAGTCTTCATTTACTTGGTTGATTATCAATTGTGAATCCCCATTAATGTGCAGCTCTATAATGTTCCACTCTATAGCTATTTTAAGTCCATTAGTTAAGGCCTCATATTCAACAATGTTATTTGTACATGGAAACAAAATTTGGTATGACTTAGGGATGTTGTACCCATGGGGAGAAACAAATAACACTCCAACTCTTGAACCATTCTGCATAAAAGAGCCATCAAAGAACATCTCCCATGTTCTTGTAGTCATGTACATTATGTGCTCATCTAGAAATTCAACTTGAATGGGCATACTATCTTGAATGGGAAAATCAGCCAGTTGATCAGCAATAGCTTGTCCCTTTATGGCTTTATGCTCAACATACTCAATGTCAAATTCTAAAAGAATCATCATCCATTTCGCAAGTCTACCCGTGAGAGCAGCCTTGCTGAGCAAATATTTAAGGGAGTCAATCTTGGCTATGAGGTGTATTGTATGTGCAAGCATGTAATGTCACAACTTTTGGGAAGAAAACACCATAGCAAGGCAAGACTTCTCAATACTAGTATAATTGACCTCATAGGAAACAAGTGCTTGACTGATGTAATAGATAGCTCTTTCTTTTCCAATATCATCAAGTTGAGCCAATAATGCACCCAGGGAAGATTTTGTTGCTGAAACATACAAGATGAGAGGTTTCCCTGGGATAGGAGGCATTAAAATTGGAGGATTGGCCAAGTATTGTTTAATTTGGTCCATGCTTTTCTGACAATACTCATTCCAGACACACTAAACCCCTTTATGCAATGTCTTATTAAAGGGTTGAGCTCTATCAGCTAGTTGTGAAATAAACCTCCTTATAGATTGGAGACGTCCCTGAAGACTTCTCATTTGTCTGATATTTTTAGGAGGGAACATATCCAAGATTGCTTGAACCTTTTCGGGATCCATCTCAATTCCTTTAGCTGAAATGATAAATCCTAGAAGCTTCTCGGAGGTGACCCCAAATGCACACTTCTTGGGATTTAATCTCAATTGAAACTATTCCATACGATCTAGAATGACTTCCAAATCACTAAGGTGTGTATTTCTTTTTTTGGACTTATCGAGGGTGTCATCCACATAATCTTCCATGTTCTTATGCATCATGTCATGGAATATGGTTGTCATGGCTCTTTGATAAGTAGCTCCCACATTTTTCAATCCAAATGGCATGACGTTCCAACAATAGGTTCCCCATGCACATGTGAATACAGTTTTTTCTTGATCCTCAGGAGCTATCTTGATTTGATTGTAACTAGAAAATTCATCCATCAAGGAGTAGATCTCATAGCCTATAGTCATGTCCACTATCATGTCTATGTTTGGGAGTGGAAAATAATCCTTTGGACAAGCTTTGTTAAGATCTCTAAAATCTGTGCAGACACGAATAGAGCCGTCATGTTTTGAAACTCGGATAATGTTGGAAATCCATTCAGCATAATCAATAGCTCATATAAATCCTGCACTTAGGAGTTTTTCTAGTTCAACTTTGACAAGAAGAGCTATATGAGGATGCATTTTCCTCAACTTTTGTTTCACTGGTTTGATTCCTGGAGCTATGGACAAATGATGCATAATAAGATTTGTGTCCAACCCTGGCATGTCTGAGTAAGTCCAAGCAAAATTTATCTTTTTTCTTTGAAGGAACTTGGTATATGCCTCTTTTTCTTGTGTAGATAGAGATTGAGCTAGGTGCATAATTTGTGGAGTCTTCTATGTTCAGATTTACTGACTGTGTAGGCTCAATAAGTATTGATGACCTGTCTTGAAAATAGTTGGGAAGATTATCAAGTACCCCATCCTTAGGCACCTCGGAGAGGTTTTCACCTTCGGATACGTCCTTTGTTTTTACTTTTTTGGGTTCTAACACCGCCACATAGTGGTTTTCGCCATCAAAACCATTATTCTTTTTTCGTTTTCTTTTCATTGTGCGACTGAGGTACTTGATATCAAGCCTTGTCATACTCGTAGTTGGTTCACTGGTGGAAGAGACTACTAGCTCAAGGGCATTTAGATAGCATGATATCTCATAGTCATTTTGAAAGTTTAGGAGATGAGGCTCTTGATGACGTTGAGACCAATCAATTAGGTGAGAGTGAACAAGAGGTAGGTCAATGGTTGGTTCAAGATTATTGATACGGAAGACATTATCTCTAGTGAGTGCAAAGTTAGGATCTGTCAAGTATCCCTTGAAGGTACCCAAATTAGGATTCACCCTTCCAAAGGAAGCATTGTCCACTAAAGCAATTCGAGGATTCCAATCCTCTAATCCTACACTAGACTCGTTAGTCGCATCGGGTTGGGAACTATATGTGTGGATAACATCAACGTCCATGCCAATTATGGAACAATAAAAATGAGAATCCCATTCATACTCATGCGAGTCAATTTCAGAATCTCTACTAGGATGTTTAGACCAAGAAGGTTTAGGACGCCTTGATGTAGAAGCTTCTAGATTATGAAGGGTATCACCTTCTCTTGCATCTTTTTTTGTAGTTATTGAATCATCTGAATCTCCCCAAAGGAGACTTGTGGAAGGAACCCAATCTTCACACATGTCTTCTGGTTTTGTAAATTGGGTGTGTAGTCTGAATCATCGTCACTATCCATCGTAGCTAGGATAGGAACACCTTTCTTTTGATTGTCAAATCCTAGGCCAGTCGTTGTTTTAGTCCTACGACCAAAGAGAGCATGATCAAGTGGTTCAACCTGAGCATCCAGTCTATGGCTGAGAGGGCCATGACCTAGGTAGCCCATATTCTTAACCAAAGTGTATCCTCTCCCATAAACTTTAGGAGATGGGGAGAAATTTTCATTATGTTTGTACTTTTCTTCTTTGTAGATCCAATCTCTAACAACCACTTCTTATTTTTCATCCTGGATGGGTACTGAGGATTCTACAAATGTACCAAACAAGGTCATGGTTGGAGATGAAGGTCTCTTCTCTTGTGATGGTTTTCCATAGAACCTAGGTGAGATTGGCAGTTTTGTGAAGGAGTCAATTTGATAATCTCCCATACCAAGGTCTATGGATTTGAACTTATTCTTACATTGCTCAAGAGTTGTATCAAAATTTTCTACCGCTCTATTTAAGGGAACATGGATCCTTGTGAAAATTGCATTGATAGATAATGTGATATCCCCAGGTATACATACTTTGACTCCATTATAGGGGAACTTAACACATTGATGGTAGGTGGATGGTACAGCTTGCATGTCATGGATCCATGATCTACCAAGTAGGATGTTATATGCTAAAGGACCAGTATCAACAATTTGAAACAAAATTTCCTTTTCAACAGGACCAATTCTGACAGGAAGAACGGCTAGGCCTTTAGAGCTTTGCTCTGCTTCATCATAAGCTTTTATTGTAATCTTCTTCCTTGTGTCAATCACTTGCTCAGAATATCCCAAAGTTTTCAATAGACTCAAAGAACAAATGTTGAGCCCAGCACCCCCATCGATCAACACATGCCTAACACGGGTCTTGTGGATCATGAATTCAATGTGAAGGGTAAGATTGTGTGGATGGCTCAAGGCTTTGTCGTCTTCTTCTAAAAATGTAAGATAATGTGGGCTAGCAAGGTGGTTAACCATGTTTTGGAATTGGTCAATATCGATGTTGTTGGGAACATTGGCTACACGCAAAGCATCCTCAAGGATATGCTTATGTCTTGGGGACAATTCCAAGAGTTCAAAAATGGAGATTTGAGCTGGCATTCATTGTAATTGATCAACAAGATTGTAGCTCATTTCTAGATTGATTGCTGACTTGGTGGTGACATTCTTGGATGTCACTTGTTTGGGCTTGCTAGATTAATTGGAATTAGGACCTCTAATAACCACATGACCTTGATCTTGGCTTCTAGTAACAGCATTGAGGGGTTGGGATGACCTTCGAGCTTGAGGACCTCTAAGCACAATGATGGGTCCTTCATCAAACATGGGAGGTGAGTTCACATCATAACCATAGGGATCCTTTCCCCTCATCATGTTAACATTGCCGTCCACCACTTCAAGCATATTGATGACATTCTCTGCAGACGTGTAGGTGTAATTAATTGCAGCTTTGCTATCTTTGGATTTAGATGTTCCCCTTTTTCATATTTGGGCAAAGGTTCCTTATATGCTTTTTGGTCTGCATTGGTGTTCAATCCATCAATTTGTAGCTTCCCACTCTCAATAAGATCCTGGATGAGATGTTTGAGTTTGTAACAATTCTCAATATCATGTCCTATACCGTTGTGGTATTTGCAGTAAGCCTTTTCATTCCACCAATGTGGTTTGATGTCAAGTATGTGGAATTTTGCTGGATCTTGAGGTTGTGCTAGATTGTTAGCAATGAGGGTCTTAAAAACATCCTCATAAGAGTCGCCAAGTTTAGAGAATTGTTGTCTCTCCTTTTTGGGTTTATCTTGGTACTTTGGTTTGTGGTCTTGTTGGTTGGAGGATGTTTGAAGCTTCACAGCTTGAACCGCATTGGATAGATGAAGGACACCTTGATCCTTTGGTTGGTTAGAGTCAACAACTCTATCATGGACTACTTGTTTATTTTATTCCAGTGTGAGTTCTTGCCTTTATCCTTATGATTGTTGTTATTATTTTGACTATGGTTGTTGTTGCTTTGTTTAGTCAAATACCTTGTTCTTTTAAAACAACCTCTACTTTGCATGTGGTTTTGACCATAGTGTCGAAAAAATCAAAGACCATCTTCCTAACCTCATACCACATTTCTAGCACTAGATTGCTAACAATAATGTCAATCCTTTTGTCCTCAGGAATAGTCCTAGAATATCAGGAACATAATTGTCTCCACCTTTGCAAAAAAGTAACAAAGGATTCCCCTTGATTCTGTTTTAGCTTGCACAAATCGAGCATGGTGGATGACCTTGATAAGTTATATGCAAAATGTTGCACAAATCGGTGGACAAGTTCTTTAAAAGTTTTGACAGGAGGGGTGATGTTGGTAAACCACTCCGTTGCTTGGCCTTTTAGACTCCTTGGAAATAACCTCATGAGATAGGAGTCTTCATGGTGAAATTCAAAACTCATAATGTAGAATTGACGCACATGGTCATGTGGGTCACCATTACCGTCATATTTGTCGTCTAGGGGAATTTCAACTTTTCTAGGAAAATCAACCATACTCACACTTTTATCAAATAGATTAGGACATATGGAATCCAAGTTGAAGGAACTCTTAGGAGCCATCATTTTCTCCATCATCTTCTTCATTTTTTTTAGCTCCTCCTCTTGTGAAGGGTTTTGCTTCTTAATTTTTCTGTCCACATCAAAGTTGTATGGGACCCTTTCACCCTTGTTGATCAAGCTTTCCAAGAATTGATCCTTATTTTGCTCAACATATTTTTCCACATATTTTTGAAATAGTGGTTCTTGTTGCATTCTCATAAAATCATGAGCATCAAAGTTGGCACTACTTCCTCCATCTGGAGAGTCGTGATGAGCTCATTGGGAGGGTTGTCTTGAAAGTCTAGGAGGTGTGTGTCTCCTATAATGTGCATGTTGAGAAGTCCTTCTTCCTCTAGGACTAGGTGATCTGGAAGGGGTCCTTGACCGCCTTCTACTTCTTGGAGTTGCTAAAGGAGTAGATGGTGGAGATTTGGTTCCACTGTTGGTACCCCTATTGTTGAATTGCGCATGAAGTTGTTGAGCTAGGAGCCTATCTTATTCCTCTTGGTCGACTCTTCTCTTTATGTCTAGTAAAGCTTGTCTTACATCTTCTAGTTGCTTAATATTTTCTTCTTTGGAAGCTTATTCATTCAAGAAAGCTTTTTTTTCTCACTCAATGCTCTTTAACCTCTCACTTGTGTATCGTGAGGTATCTCTAAGTGGAGAAGGTTGTGTTGAATGTCTGAATACATCAGCTGCATTGATATGAGCATCACCAGATTTGTTGTTTTGGTCTTCATGTTGTGACCATGCATCTAGGTGAGCTTGTCTATAGTGTCTTTCAGCTCGTTGGTGAGCATCTAGATACCTAGTGTCAATGGGAGGTGATCTAGGTGGACTATCATAAGAAGACCCAGCAGACATCATGTTGCCTCTATGTCTTTGGAAAATGTCATCAAGAGTTTTATCCATTGCTTCTCTTTGTTTTCTAGTGAAGGTATAACTCATGTCCATATTTGATGAAAATGGTGCTAAAGAAGTACTCAATTTGCTAGAGTTGCTCTTTGAGTCAAACCAAACTTCAAACTCACTCTTAGGGGATTGATCAAAAATGGGTTCTTTTCCCTTTCGTTATTGATGAGTTTTGACTAAGGGCAACTAATTGAAGATGACTTGAGGTCGTTTCCCTTGACTAACTTGGTATCTTGTTGTAATTGACATGAAAGAAAAAGACCCTTGGTGATAAGATGACCTCACAAAACGTCAATACCAAACTAGGAAAATAAAAGTGCTCAATTGTCTAAAAAGAGATGGTGAGATAGAAAATTGCAAAAGGTGTAAACCAACACTGTCACAGAGGTGCTTAATCAAAGGATTCTAGTATCCTTGCACATATGAACCAGGAGGATGGATTTACCCAAACTATATAATTAAAACTGATTTTTTGATGGAAGTGAATTGGACAAAAAGAGGACGGAAATTCTCCAAGAATGTTATCAACAAATCTAGAGATGTACTTTTTCAACAAGGATAATTTTTAACTTGGCAATTCTTCACAAGATGACTTTGTAAAATTGAAGGATACTAATCCAAGAGGCCTAAAAATAGGAACTCATGGTATAGACTGGTTTCCAGCAGCAGAGTAAATCACTCACTTAAAAATCTGGTCAACCAAAAGAGAATGAAAAATGGATAAAACTAGACAGACTGCAGAAAAATTCTGGGCGACACTTTAAGACCAGGTGATATTTCGCGCTATACAGGGTGACACTTTCTAGGCTAACGATGCGACACTGTCCAAGCAAATGGGGCGACAGTTGTTCAAGGATGAACTGTCGTGTGATATTTCTCAGAATAGGGTGCGACATTGTTCCAAGGTCGTACGACTCTTTGACCGATGAATGTCAAAATCTCAGTTTTAAGGCCTGTTTGTTCAATATTTCAATTTGAAGGTTGATTTTTTAGTTTCAATCATAGTTACAGTAGTAAATGGACAAGTTTTTCAAATAGTATGGGATCAAAACATGTCTTCAAACACTTGAAACAAGGGCAAAAGCAACCTTGCCAAGAAAAGCAATTGTGATATCAAAATTGAAAAACCCTATGAGTGCTACCAAGATGTTGAGTATGCAAGAATGTTTACACAGGTATAGCACAATGAGAACACTTCAAGCACTTACTATCATTAAAGACAAGGCTCAATACTTAACAACTTGGCCCACAACTTGATGCTCCATTGCCTCACACAAAGTGGTTGCCCACAATAGATATTGGTTTTGTCATGGAAGTGCTAAAGACACAACCAAAGTAACACATATGGGGAGTAATCTTGGGGTGATCTAGGTTATTCCACTGGGATCAATCCTTGCACCAAGAAGCTAAGCGACAAAATAGGGTGGCTTCTATCTAATGGTTCTTAGTAAGGGCTTCCGTTCATAGCACCCCTCTTGCTCCTCATAAAGGACTAGGACCTTGCGGCCTCAAGAGTACCTTAAGCATTCTTGTTTGATATTTTCCTCATGGTCGCAATCCCACAAGCTACTCACATCAAGCGAAGACAAGTACTATGTCTACCAAGGTTTTGTGTCCTCGATAGTCTTGAGTTTATAGTGGGTCAGAATAGCTCGGTATTAGCTTGTCCCCACTTGGGTCATTCCTCTTGATTGTTCAAGAGTAGACCCACTAAAAAATTCTAACAATTAAACAAAAAGTGGATCAACTTGTGAGGTTCAAGGTTTTTGTTTCACCACAAGGGTGAAGAGCATACTCCCCTATCTCAAAGTTTTTTCCAAACACTCCAAGAAGAGTTCAATTACCCTCTTGTTTCCAAAATCCCAAGATGGGTCAAGATTTTCTGGTTCACCACATAGGTGAAGAGCATACTTCTCCTACCACCTCAAGATTCCTTCCACAAGATATTATGTTCCTATGAAATGAAACAACTAGTAATTGCCACACTTGAAATGAAATAAACAACAAGCAATTTTTTTGTATTTTAATGCTTTTTGGGCAGCCCTACAAAAACCATTAGTAGCCCTTTTAGCATGTAAGTTTGGAAAATTTCTCAAGAAAATGTACCTACAACCACAACTTGTTAGGCCCACAAGGTTAGCAAAATCCAAAATCCAAATGAAATCTACAAATGGAATCTATCTAACTGCAGCAAACCAAACCAGTAAGCTCATTAAATCTAAACTCGGCCAAAAAGATTCAAAAAGATTCAAAAAGACAACTCACTGTCAGGTACAATGATAATATAGTCAAAAAAAGTATCGTGCAACACTTCTCTGCATACTGGTGCAACAGTTTATCCTGGTGCGACATTTCGCCTTACCTATAGGCGATAGAATACATAAACCAGTGTGATATTATCTGCCAAACAGTGCGACACTTTTAACTAGTAAAGTGTCACGCTGCTATACAAGAAACTGTCGCACGACACTGGTAAAATGTCGCATGACACTTTGAGATAGAAAAACTAGAGACCAAAAATGAGCTAAAAACTTTGCCGAAAATGCAGAATTAAAAGGACAAAACACTAATGTTCTGCCCCACGGTGGGCGCCAAAAATATGTGATAAAAATGTGTCACACTTCTATAGATCCTTGCATTCAAGAACACTTAAGAATGAGGTCTCAAAAATTGATCCATAGTTCTCTATGCATGGAGTTGCAAGATTATTTTAAGTTTTCTCTCAGCTAGAGCTATCAAGCTTATGACCTTGCTAGTCAACCACACAATGAGATATTCAAATGAAGACAAGGGCAATAATGCTAATATCCCCAAGAATCAAATGAAAATGCAATGCAATGCAATGCAACTAGAAATGAAAGATGCAAGCTATGCTATGGTAATGAAATAACAAGTATTACAATCCTTCCTATTAAGCTATGTGAGATTAATCTATAGCATAAAGGAAATCTAAGCTATGATTGCCATGAGAATGAAACTACTATGTAAGAAATGAAAGCTAAACTATGAAGCAATGAAGAAATCTAAGATGTGATGCAATAATGATTCCCAAAAGCTTGATGCAAGAATGTCTTCAAATCTTCAAAAGCTCCAAAGTGACCTAGAAAACCTGTAGCATAACATTAGTATTAAAAAATGCATATATGAAAAATGAGGAAAAGAGCTCTCCTTTTATAAGAAATAAGAAGGAATGGACCATGGAGATTAAGAGGCAAAATACTTAATCAAGGGTGGAGCTTGAAAGATGAGCAATCCATGTGCACAAGTATCCTCCAATGAGAAAATAAGAGTTGACTTTTGTGTTCATATGAGACAAAAAGTACTTTTTCTTTTTTTATAAAATAAGAATAATGCTTTATTTGTGCAACTTAGGATAAGGGGAAAAGTGGCAGCTTTTTATTTAATAAAAGGGGAGGAAATATTCATTTTAATTAAATAAAGACCTAGGATAAAATGGTTAACCCATAAAAAATAATTGAAAATGATAAAATATAATTTGATCAAGGAAATTGATATTAAGCTGAAAATGTTGATTTTTGAAAACATTGATTCAGGGATTTGATAAATTGCAAGAATGGGGCCCAAAGTCTAGGCGACCATTTTAGGGTGCATACACCAATAGCCCCAAAACCACAAAACAACAGCAACCAAAAAGATGCTAAGCACTACAAAACAAGCTGTGCGGAACTATTAGGGTGAAGCCTAAGCTTTACGCCAACAAAAGGAGACCAGGGTTTTCAGGTACCCCAAACCTGTAAAATGGGTTTTGATGTGCCTCCCATAACCAATCTAGGTTTTAACCTGGGACCCAAAACCAGCATGGTGGTGAAACCAATCCACCCTTGTAGAACCTAACATGAATAAAAATAGCAGCTTAAAATTATTGAGCAGTTTTAACTTGAGTTGCACCTGAGTATAAGGGTTTTGAAAGGCTCCCCCAACCCTCACTAGAAGAATGGGGCAACAAAAGTCTCCCCAATCCACCAAGCCACAATTTGTCAGGAGAGAGTGAGTATAGACATAGAGCTCAAGCATAAAGAGCTCCCTCCAACACGGGCCAAGCCTAGCAACAAAACTCCTTTGCACCACTTTCTACCAGCATCGAGCCTCCTTAATAGGCTAAGCCTCCACCTCAAAAGGAGCTTCCACCTCTATAGAAAGCGGGAAAGGAGGAAGAAATAGTGGCCATTGGACCTAGGATTCCTTAATAATATTATTTGTTAAAATAAAGTAAGTTCAAAGATGTCTAGCAATAAAATAAATAAATCTCACCTAAAATAAATAAAATTTCCATTATAGATTCTAATGAATAAAGTAATAAATAATTCAAAATTTGAAATAAGACAATTCACAAAAGTCAAACAAACATTAATTAATAATAATCAGAAATCCAATTTTTAAAACAAAATTTAATAAAACTCAATTTAAAATTTGAAGAGCCGAAAGGTCAACCCTAACCCTAATTCAAAATTAGGGTTGGGCTATAATATAAAACATCAAACTAACCCTAATTCTTCATTTTGTGTGTGCAGGTTTGGCTGGGAGAAGAAATAAAAAAAACTAAATTAAATATACACGAGTATACATATATGTATATACACACCTAGGGTTTGTCTATACATACATATATACTTATGTATATATACACAAGGGCTGAATGAGATGAACAAATAAAATCAAAATATTCATAAATTAAAATCAATAAGAGGGTTTATCAAATATTTCTTCTCTTGTCATTGTATAGCCTATTTTGAGAGAATTTTGTTGTAGGTCAAGATTAGAGCTTGTTGGTGCAAATTAGAGGTTGACATCATATTGAGGAGGTCCAAAAACCCCTAATTCGAATTTTGTTTTATTGAAATCAGATATCTGAAGTCAAATATAGAACGATTTGAATTTTGAAAGTGCGACTGTGGTAATTCAGAAAAAATAATTTCAGAAATGATTTTCAAACAACGATATCTCAGTCATTTGAACTCCTTTTTTTGAGCTTTTTTTGTTGTTTTGGGGTATAATTTCATGATCTACACAATGGTGTGCAGGTGGTTGTTGATCTCTGCTTCTGATATTTTTAGAAAATCACACATCCCAATTTTTACAACTTTAGAGGCTTCATTCGGGCTCATATAGACACATTTTTAGGTGCTTTTTTTTAATTGCATAATTTTTTGTCTACTTTCTAGATCTGATTTCAGTTTGGATAAATTTTGAGTTGATACAATACTTTCATCATTTGGTCTATTTTGACCTATTTTGACACTTGTAAATTGTTGGATCATTGAGTGGTCTTGTGTCTTATTTGTTTGAATATACATAGCTTCATATTTTCTATTGATATATGAATCAAATTTTTCATTTGCAACTAAGGAAGTAAAACAACAACTATTATTTTCTTTTGAAAAAAAAAAACAATCGAAATCTTATTTTATTCTTTTCTCTTTCCATGTACAAGCAAGATAGAAGAAGATACTAACATTCATATCTACAAATAGTTTTACAAGCATGAAACATACATTATAGCAATTTACACGACCTTTATTTTACTAACATTTTTATACAAGGGATTTAGTCTTTTATTCAAAATAAAAATTTCCAACTTAAATAATGAGACAAGACCGTTTTCTTCTATTTTCCTTCAACAAAACAACAACCTCTTCAACACAAAAACTTACAAATAAACAAGCTTTGACCATGGGGGCTCGCCTCCCAACCTAGGCCATTACATGACCACCACCAAGCTTGGAGAAACATAGATGGATGAGGGTTACATACATGCTACAACATACATACACATAAAAACCAACAAGTACATGTAAACACAAAATTCTCATCCCAAGGATATTCACACAATGGGTCACCTTGGACCCATAAAAGGGGTGAAGGTGGAAAGAAACCAAGTAGGAGAAGTCATTCAAAGGTAAAACCATGCCTTCAATAAGGCCCAAAATCCATAACCATTGCCTTCACAAGGCCATAACAAAAAGTACCAACCCTTCAATTTCCTTTCACAAAATACAACCCTTATGACCCCCAAATAAGTATATAACAAGAATGGCAACATGGAGCCCATACATCCATGCTTCATTCTCTTCCTCCTTGAGGAATGACTCTACACTAAATAGGCATTCCCAACTTAAGCCCTTCACCCATTAAGACTCTCTTCCCTCCCAAGGGTGAGTTTAGCCTTACACACCCTAATAAAACAAAAATACTAAAACAAAATCAGAAAATAAACACTTAACAAGAAGCCATGAAAGCAAGTATGAAGCTTCACAAAACTATTACAATATCATAACAAAGAAATCTGTATTTTATATACAAGCAAAAGAAAGAGTCTTCTAGGACAAGGCCACCAACCTTACTCCAACCTATGGCAAAAAAGGGTTGAGAAGAGCTTCCTTTTCTACAATCCCTCCTTCCTTCCTAAGTCCACCAAAACCTGCTAAGTCTACTAGAAGTCTCCAAAATTGGAGAGTGTGCAATCAACCTACCAAATTTATCTCTATCCCACTAAAAAGGAAATCCCTACCTAACCTCAAAGATGATTAGGCACACTCACCTAGGGTTCTTTCTCAACAAGAGGGAAATTCAAAATTGAAAAGAGAAAAAGACATGACACACTTCCCAAATTCATCACCTTTCAAAAAGGCATATTTTGAAGATGCAAAAATGGTCTAAAATCATCCTATTGGTCAAAATTTGACCCCCAACCCAAAGTAAACCTATGAGGTGATCTAATTTTAACCCTAACTAACCATTTAGATTAGTTTTTGCCTCTCAAAAGTCCACTAAGAGTTGACTCAAGAAAATTTAAAATAAGATTCCCTCCCATGGCTCAACAACCAAGATACCTAACCTTGGGATTCTACAAGGCGACTCAAAGGTGGATGACAACTAATATACAATGTACTTGGCCATGCCAACTCACAACACATGTGTCAATTGACACCACACAAGATTACAACACATCACTACACACATGGCATGCCAAGTAGACATTAATTTAAAATAAAAATAAACACATTTAAATAATACAATCAAATATTACTTTACAATAATGTACATCAAAACGGGTTATTTCTCCCTTTGGAGATAACCTTGGCTTAACAAGATTTTCACATGCATCCATCTTTAATTTCCTCTTATTTAATCCATGGTCATTTCCTGCACACAAGATAAAATATCAGTAGCTCATGAAAGATCAAATAACATATACATATAATATATATCATAATAATCACACTCAAACACATAATAAAATTCCAATTGCATCCACACTTTATCACAAAATAATCACATAATTTTCAATAATACATTTCCTAAATTCAAAGTTAGTTAAACCAAGAACACAATGATATATCAATTAACCTAACATATTAACCATGATCATTTCATATAGAATTTTCTTGCATAAGCATAAAATTAAATCATAATATTCTAAATTAATGATTCATCAAATACCATAAATCAAATCCTAATAATCAAAACATGAAAGTAAGTCCTAAATCATCATAAAATCTAAATTCACTCAAAATCTATTAAATTTTAATATCATGATATTCCAAGAAACACATCATAGTCACAAACAACCTAAATCATTTACATACAATATTTCAACTGATTCACATTTCTTGCATCAATATAACATCAAAGTGTAATACTCAAAATTTCCTTCACCATGAAATCTCTAGAAATACAATATTCACAAGCATCCTGAAATCCATTTCATAATCAAGAAAATATTAACATTTTAACTGATTTCGTAATCACTTTGAATTACATTTCTTGAATCAATAATCAAAGCATAATACCCAGAAATCTCTTTCCTAACATCAAGACTTCAAATTAACTTCCTCTTAATTCACATATATCAACCTAATTACGTTGTAGGTGTTTCCCTATGAAAGGGTTGGAGCTGATTATTACATACGACGGTGGGAATTCACGTAGATATAATGACTACCATTGAAACTCTCTCAACCATTTATATTTCTCTTGATATTTGTTTGTCATTTTTATGTCGAATGTGTTCTACCTCATCCCATTTTCCTTACCTATTTGGTTTATAAAGGGGAAGAAAAGTTACAGGGGATACCACCGATTTTTGGAGATAGTGTATAGAACAGTTGTAGGAGTGATGGAATCATTTTTTCTCACCTATCATTTTGTAGACACATTGTTGAACTCCTTGAATTTGTTGGTTTTCTGAGCTAGGCAGGGAAGCCATAATACTCCGCTATTTAGCAATCATCAAAATATGGGGTTAGAAAAATGGCGATGGCTATTGCCATTTTGCAACCCTCCTAAGTTCCCTCTTGTGATTTAGTGATGTATATATTCTTCTTCATTGGTTCTAGAACATTAAGATTTAAGTTTTTTTCATTCTTTCTTGTAATAATGATTGTTCCAAAGCTTCCAATTTGGCGCTGGTGAATATTTTTACATTTCCAAATGTATGAGTTTCTGAAAGATACTAACTAGTTTCATATTGAGCACATTATACTATTGTTTTCATAGGAAACTTCTCAAGGCCAAATTAGTAGATCTAGTGTGTGCATACTTGTATACTGGTTCAAGGCTACTCATTTTATTGTGGTAATTACAAAATCTCTATATCCTCATCATTTTGTAGAATGTCCATAAATTGTTTCCACACTTCCATATTGGCATAAGGCTGGGAGGACGCAGATAAAGTTATTGAACACTAGCTCTTACATTTACTGATTGCATTTGCTTGAAAGTTTCTAAAACCTTTTTTTTGTTTTTTTTCCACATATTATATAATTGATGTTATGCCAGAAAACTGGGGCCTAGGCATAATTGGGGTTTTATATTTTACTTCTGAGAGGCCAATGGCTCGATCCCCATTAAGTTATATCAATAAGATGAGATAAGATAATTTTTAACGGCCAAAATGATCTGTACAAGTTATCAGTTTGTGTTTTTAATTGTCTAGAGATTGTTTCTACAAGTGTTAGATTCCCTAAGCACTACTTGATTGTCTTAAAAATTATAAATAATGTTTTATTCTTTGGTATGATGGAAAATTTCTATGTAATTGTGCCTTGTATGATTATATGGTGGGCAGGTTAAGAGGAATGTGTTAGGCTAATTGAGCAAGAACACTTTATCAGTTAGCCCAAGTGGTTCTTGATCTAGATCATGAATGTGTTGATAGTTTTTGCCTTGCTCTGTTATGAAGCATAGCTACACAAATGGTTATCTTCAGGATGGGATTCCACTTCAAGATTTTTTTTTGTGAATGTAGGTTGTTGTAGACCATGTAATTTATTATTGATTCTCAAATTGTGACCTAAAAATTGGGTTATTAGAAGGGCACAAGTATTGAAGAGAATGAAGAACCTTTATGGTAATAGAATGGAAATAGGGTATAGACTCTCAACCAAGTATTATGTGAGAGTATACCAATCAGTGGTTATGGTTTGCCCTCTTTTGGGAATTTGGGAATGTGTGGTTTGAAAGACAAGGTATTTTTACAAGCCCAAGTGGTTGTAGGTAGGTTCGTATTACAAACTATTTTCTAAAAGGATATATGAAGGCCATGAGAAAATTAGTACCACATATTTATTTTGTATGCCTATTTGGTATGGTAACATTTGAATTTAAGCAAAATCAAATTTGCTAATTAGAAATGGGGTTTGTAGAGAAAAGAACTAACACAAACAAAGCAATTTCTTGAAAGACAAGGGAAATATTAAAGTAATGATTTTTGTGTTAAGGAAAAAAAATAGATCATCATGGATCTGTTCATAGTTCTTTACCATCAATTTCAGGAATTAGGAAGGAGAAGAAAAAATAGGAAAAGATGAATTGGATCAGCACCGCCAAGCAAAGAAGAAAAGGTGACGTCTAGAAAAAGCTCTAGCAACATTTGTTGCTATATGTTCTGAAATACGAAAGAAGAAGCAAAAAGAGAAAGAGAAGCAGCAATGACTTGATGAAGAGGTAGATGCAATTGCAAGAGGGTGTAGCACTTCATGTTCTTGCAGATGAATATTCTAAGGAGGCATCAAAAGTTTTACATATAGATGTTCAAAGACTGGCCTTTGGTAGAATCCCTATGTAGGGCTTTTTCCAGAGACTATGATGGTAGTTGATGGTAATATCCAATTTTATATGGGAAGGTAGAATAATAACTTACTTTACCAGAATACTCTAAAATGTTGCGGAGGTTGGAGACAAAAGTTGTAAAGGTTTTGAGAGCAGGGAGGAGATTTTGGGTTCAAAGGCAACACAATGGTAGCTTAGTGATTGGAAGGTACCTCATTATAGACTAGTTGATAGAGGAAACATGAACACTAAAATATTTGCTTGGTCAATTAGATAAGAATAAAATGTGACAAGAAAGAAAGAACTGCAGAAGTATCCGTAGATTTGGTTGTTGCTCAAGCTGTTGCGACCCTTCCTATTGCCAAGGAGGCAAATGTTGAAGCTAAGGTTGTGAAAATGGCAACAGAAGTAGTTATTTCTAGTATTCTGGATAAAAATTAGCAAAACTGTTATCTTGAATTGTAATTAGCACCTATTCTTGTGCTATATTTTAAATATGAAAATGGTACCATTGCATCCATAGTTTTTATTAGAAAATGTAGTAATACAATTGATGCAATTGATGTAATTGAAGTAGTTTTGGGTAAGATTTCTAGTACTTTTTGGTTTAGAGAAAATTGTCAATCATTAGCACCCACATTTGACATCACATGTACTATAATTTGAATTAGAAATGGACTGATAGTGAAGATTCAAAATTACAGAAATAGAACTATTAGAAAGTCAAAGAATTATGGGATTTTGTTTAAGGTCTCTTGATGTTTGAACCCAACAAAATTGTCGATCATTAGTGATGTAGTCCTGCAAATTTGATATTTAGTCTTTGTGCTGCTTGGTCTACAACAAATATTCAAATATTAGACTCACATATGATTCCTTTCTTGTACTTAAATTTTAATGTTGATATCCATACAATTGGACTCCCAATTTAATTCCAAGATGGTTGAAATAAAACTAATGTCCAAGCAATTGAATTGCAAGGGTTTAAAACTGATGGAAGATTGATTATGCACATCTCACGTTGGTGTCCATGCTTGTAATTTTTATTTTAGGTATGGGTAGCTCAAGTAAACTAAATTGAATTTAACTTGGGAAGGCTCTCACAACTCTTTGCAATCTCCTTCCATAGCTTAAGAGAAATTATTGATGTAATTCTCTGTGATTAATAAAATTGGACTTCTTGCTTCTATTAATTCATTTCAGATGTGGGTGTTAAAAATAAACCTTATCCATTTTGATTCATGCACTACTCTGATAGCTCAAGACAAGAAATTGCAGGGATAAATTTTATATGTATGATATAAATGAATGTAGTTACATGTTAATATGTTATTCTTTGATATCACAAGAGATCATGGCATGTTGTTAAAGATTGATTTCAGGCAAATAGAATGGTTATATTAGCATTATTCCCTTTGGTAATTTTGACAATTTTAAAATTATAAAGAAAAATAACCCTGCAACAAAGAAGAATCTAGAGAAGATTCCTATGGTATGGAGCTGAGGACCACAAGCACATTCCCCTAATTACCTAGGAGAAAGTGTGTCGACCTAAAATTGTTGGTGGCCTTGGTTTAAGGAAGCTGAGACCTTTCAACAAAGCCCTTCAAGCCAAATAGATTTGGAGAATTTTCAATAGCATTGGTGAGTGGATGGATACCTTTGAAGAAAAACACCTCTCACATAACTCTCTCTACATATTTTTTGAAGAGACGGATTCCCCCAAAGGTTCTATCATTTGGAATGGTCTCCTTGGCACCAAGGAGTTGGCTAAATCCAACACTAAGTGGAAAATTGGAAATGGTCATTCTGTCAATTTTTGGAAGGACAACTGGCTTCAGATGGGCAGCCTGAGAAATATTGATACTCTTTACACCTGGAGACATGTCTTCTCTCAAACCTACGAGATTTAGGTCTACAATTATAGAAGGGATGAGAATTGGGTGGATCTTACTCAGATCTCTCAAGACTTGTCTCCTTTGATGACTGCTCTCAATGCGGTTACTCTCTCTCCCAAATAGGACAAGATTATCTAGGAGGATTCTTCGAATGGGAATTACATAGTGGCTTCCACCTATTCCTTGCTGACTACCCAAATCAATGACTTGAATCCATTGTGGGCCAAAGCTTGGATCCCTGGTCTCACACCCAAAATCAATGTCTTCTTTTGGCTCCTACTCCAGAACTATATCCTTATAGTGGATAATCTCATTAAGCACGGATTCCAGTTCACCAACAGATGTGTTCTATACAAATGTCAAGAGGAATCTGTGGATCACCTGTTCATCCATTGCTCCTTTATTAGTCAAATCTGGCAACTCCTCTTTTCAGTCCTGAATCTCTCATGGTGCTTTCCTTTGTCTTTCAATGATCTCTTCTCCCAATGGGTTTTCAAAAGGTTTGATCAGGACTTCAGGTTCCTCATTTTTGTTGGGGGATCTAGAAGGAGCACAACAATCGCATCTTTCATGACTACTCTACTCTCTCTAAAATTATCTTTGAAAAAATCAATCATGTAGTTAAGGAAAAAATTTTCTACTGTGCTAGACCTAACCCTCTTGCAGGAAAAGCTCGGGCTGCAACTCAAGAAAAAAGATAGAACTGTGTGTGGACTAGTCATCCTACTCGTTGGACCAAAGCCAACTTTGACGGCATGAGGAAAGGGAACCCTGGTCAAGCTGGCAGTGGAGGAATAATCAGGAACAACTTCAACATTGGCGCTATGACTGTCAGTCTCCCCTTGGGCACCCAGAAGAATCACTATGTTGAAGCCAATGCAGCTCTTCAAATCACCAAACTTGCTAAAGATCAAGGGGCTAAGTGGCTCTAGCTGGAAGGTGATTCAATGAACATCATCAATTGCCTCAACCTCACTCACCCTCCCTCATAGACCATAGCCAACATTATAGCTGAAACTCGAGCCATTCTCAATAGCTTTGATAAGGTGTTAATCTCCCATGTGTATAGGGAAGCCAATGGAGTGGCAGACTAGTTTGCCAACTTGGTAGTCACTAAGGATGCTAAGCAAATATGGCATAATGGAGATGACTTTCCCAAAGACATAAAGAGTATCCTAGAAAAGGATTGACTCCAGTGCACTAAGGGAGAAATCTTACAACCTTAGCTCCTCGTTTGGTGTTCGGGTGTTGTTGCTTCTCTTCTACTACTCTTCGATCAGTCCTTCCTTCTGTTCAACTTCTGGGTGGTGCCCTAGCTATCTCTAGCCTTGCCCACCCTACTTTGATGTGGTTTTCCAGCCCTGGCCTTTCTGTGGTCTGCCTCTTGTTTGTTTTGTTAGGTTTTCTTTCTTATGTTATAGACTTGTGGGTTTCAAGCACCCTGTAAAACCTGTTTTACTTAATCAAAAACAAAGACCAATGGTACTTTGAATTATAAGTTTCTTAGAACTTTCCACATCTTGTTGTTTTGTTGCACATAATGGGGTCTATTGCTTCTAAATTAGGGGCAACTGATTTAACTTTTCAAGAGGTTATGGGACACCCAGGAGTGTCTAAATCTGTAAGCACAAACAATTGGTTTTTGTAGCTCCATCAACTTCATTATTACTTGCAAAATATGTGGTGGTAATGCCACAATCTAACTCCTCAATATTTCCATACTCATTTAGTGACATCTATGATCTATCTAACTACTCTTTCTCCTATAGATAACTATAGTTGCATTTTGGAATAGCCACTACATAAAAAATATGTCATCAATGATGCTAGCATTCATTACAGTTGCAAGAACTCTTGTAATTGCCCAAATGTTGTTTCATACTTCTCTTATATAATACTATGTGCCGCTACCATTATGCCATTCTTTTAAATGAGAAGTAAGGAATGGAAAAATCAAGGATTAAACTATCTTAGTAGCAAATATGGTGATAGCTTAGGCATTCAATACATGTCACCTTTAAAATTATGTGTAGTGATTTTGCATAATAAAACTTTATATGGTTTTCATTAAAGAGTCATACTTATTCCTTTTTTATTCTTTCTTGGTCCATATGTACTTTGATATAGCTCTCAGCCTATACCATTCACATTTTATTTTTTTTCCTAGCACATTTGATCTATTGAGCTTGTCAACCCATTGGGCATGCTCTTGGGTCTCAGATTATATATTTGATGTAGCACTTGTACAGAGAAAAGGGAAGTTTATACATATGTAAGGCTTCTAAAAACCAATACATTTTCAAGAACTTTGACAATCTATCCCATAATCATGTACTCTCTACAAGGCACTATCTCCTCAACTATTACTCATTGAGTGAAATGAGTAGTTTCTTATTTTGATTTTCATAAGATTTTGATAAATTGCCAATGGTTCCCATGATGTTTGACAACTTGTAGGGAAAAGGAAAGTGTAACTATAGGCTTTCTGTGGAGTTGTCTCTTACATGTCTTTGATTGTATCCTAGAGAAATTTAGAGTGGCCAAAAAGATGAAGTCATACTTGAGCTGTATTTGAGAAATGTGTTTTAGCTGGAGCTACTTGATAGGTTTATGGCTATGTGTTGGTAGGTGGAACTACAGGCTCACACAAACTAAAATGTGTTGTTAGCAGATTTCAAACAATTCTCATTTTCAAATGTCTGTATTCAGTTTTAAACAGCATATAGATCCAAAATATCATTCAATCATAGACTAGTAACATATCAATCATTAAGTTTCAGGCATGTTGCATATAGAAATTGACTATCTACGCCATATGTCTGTTGTCTCAAATCATACATTTATAAGAGTTGTCCACAACTATAGGTGAATAGATATTGTCTCATGATCCCTGGTTTGTGAAACCGATAATATCTTAATTCAATAATATGACTCAGATTACTACCCTGCACATATATGTATTCTTGAACCAAACTCTCGGTCAGCACTTCAGGCAAAATAAACAACAATCACCACCTACATCAATGTGGGAATCACTTTTGATATTGCCTTGACTTGACCAACTGGTGTGAATATCATTTAAGTCTTTGTTGGTTCTAATGCAGTAGATCATGTTGATTATGTGACGATTCCTTTAAGGTGGATAGGTCTAACATCTTTCTTCTCCCAGCTCACAAACAATTATGGATTTGCTCTATAAATTACTATGGGCAATAAGAAATATTGTTCATGGTCAAGTGATCCAACAACCTGGCTCCTGGTCAAGTGATCCAACAACCTGGCTCCTGGTCAAGTGATCCAACAACCTAGCTCCCTCTTGAATAAATGGTGTTCCTCCAATAATTGCTTGCAAATCTTGAGTGATGAAACCATAAATTTGATCAATATTATCATTTAGTGCATATGTAGCCCTTATGTAGTATTGCCAAATTGAGGTGAGGGCTTTGATCTTAACCTCAGATCTTGTAGTTAACGGGTTTGATCCTCAATTGCATGAACACTGGATTCAAATCAATATGTGAATATAATCAAAAGGAACAATTGAGGTTGTAATTATAACTTCCTTGGTTAGGACTCATGGGCCCAAATTTTGGTGCCTAAGTTTGAAATTGCTTTTATTTTATTTTAATATTTATTTGTTTGTTATGTGTGTTTATTTGATCGGTATTTATTTGTTATATTTTAACAAGTGTTAAGAAAGACTTTTTAATATTAATATTTATAATATTAATTGCTATTGGAAAAATGGGACACATACATATTTTTAAATTTTACCACTCAGGAAAACCTTATGAGTGATTATTGTATGCTTTCCTAGTGTAGTCTAGAAGTATAGTGGAGGTCCCTAATTTGGACTTTAAATGTTGAAAATAGTTTAGAATAAGTTTATGTTACTGGTTCGTCAGCCACGAGCCCCAAGCACAAGTTTGGTTTGAACTTTTTTTTTGGATTTCGACTCGGTTTGGTTGTGGGGTCATTTAGGGCACCTAAAACACTTGCACAATGAATCTCGATTGGTTATCTTTGATACTGCCATGGACCTAGGGATTTTTTTTCACTTTCTTCATTATGTTTTGTTGGGAAATGGACATAGTTTACGGCTTGAGTGATTGCAAAATCACCCAACACTCCAAATTAGAGATCGAGACCTTATCTTCCAAATGCTCAACATCTCTATTCTAACAATGGATAGGGCATTTATTATTAATTCTATTTATTACAATATATATTAGTAAATTTAAATTTAATTTTTTTGTTAATATGGCAAGGGGGTAATATTTATAATATTATATTATATTATAATATTATCAATATTTAATATTTGTATATATTATATTATAAGAACTTATATATCTATATATTATGATGTTTATCAAATGCGATCATTTATAATTTAAATAAAATGAACCAAGACAATTTTGGTCAGAATAGAAAATATTTAATATTATGAATATTAAAAGTTATAATTATATTAATTGTAATGTCCCCTTTTTGTAAATGCCATAGTTTTTTCCCTAAATCACAAATTCCAATAGAGCAAGAAATAAAATAGAATTAGGAACATCTGTGTACCTGGTTGAGATCTTGCAACATGTTAGAAAATCATTGAAACATAATCCACAAAATAGATCTTTTTTAGAGACATTAAAAGCATAGATCTTTCCTACTAGGGTTAGGAACTAAGTTGTTGAATCATCCAAGTACGGTACATATCATAATCAGGTACTTCATGGAATCCCTATGGAATCTTTGAAATAATTATTAATGTTGTATTTATTTATATTTCAATTAAAATTGTTATTTATTTTAATAGTAACATTATATAATATATAAATATTTAATTTATATTAATATTGTTGAGAAGAGTGTAACAATTTAGAAATGGAGGGAATGGTGAAGGTTTAGAAGAGTGTGAATTCAAGAGCTTTGTGGCAGAGGAACCCGAATTCAACATAGTTGGTGAGCTTGTACACGAGTAGGGCATCCTGTTCCGGAGAAAGGGATGCAATGTAATGGTGGATGAAAATATCCTGCATTGATTTATATACTTTTTACATGTTTTTCTCAATCATTATTTAGTGATTACAGGTTGAGCTTGTCCATTGGATTTGTTTGGCTGCACTGCAGAGATTACTATTGCCTTTGCGAGTAGAGGATATAAAAAGGATTGCTTCATTCTTCGTGATTGCTAGATTTCCTCTTTTGAGAACTATATGTGATTATATTTGAAATTTCAAAGCTTATTCGTCCTATTATTGCTTCTTTTCACATTCATAGTAAGCATTGTAGAGTTTTTGAACCCAGATCTATTCAGACCTATTATGCTTTTTTACTATAAAAAATAATGAATTTCTTGTACTTCATGGAAGCGACACAAACTTAGGACATGTCATCACAAAAAACTTAGAAAATACTAATAAACATTTATTATATTTAAACGCTTCAATCTTTTTAACCCTGGATGACTGCTTGAACATGTAAAAGTTTAAATGTTTGCGAGTTAAGCCAAGGAGTCATGCACCCTTTTTTAGGTTTGAAAGAATTAGCGAACATGGAGTCAAAGCAGCATCATCACAGTTGTCAATGTTTTTACATATTATATTATGGATGATGGGATGAGTTTTAGACACGGTGACTTGATCATGACAAAGACAACATTAGTGCACCAGACTTATTTGAAACCACTCATTTCTACTCAATAATGACTAATAGTTGTGCAATATCTTGTCAAATGGATATTTGAAACACTGTAGATTGGATGGTGCATTAGTGAAAGGAATGTAGTAGCTGCAATAGCTCAAAGTAATAATAGTAGGGATGAATGAGATTGTCTAGACGGGCATCAAAATAATAGTAAAAAAAAGAAAGATATATAATTATTTGATTAATGTATATATATAATTAACATGTAAATAATTTAAAATTTAAAAATAGATATATAAATAGAAAAAGGTTGATATAAAAGGGGAAAGAGTGAGATAGAAAGAGGTGTGATTTTTGGTTCCTCCAATATTAATACGGTGTAACCATTGCACACTAAGGTGCGATTGCTAGTATAAATTCAAATAGTCAAGTTTGTAAGCATTCATATCCAATAGTAACATTTCAATATTCCTTAAGGGTACATCCTACCTACTCAATTCATGACTCTACTCACCTTTCCTACTACATTTTCTATTAGAAATTACATGCACAAGGAAAACAACATTTACTTCATTAGAATTTACATCTCATATCATTATAATTTAAATTGTCTAATTCCCATTCAAACCCCTCAAAACATGTACTCAATTTCTCTATAGTAAGAAAATTAGTTGAATTCATTTAGCCCTTAAGCAAACATAGTGCATCCTAGAAACATTGACATGAGTACATAAGCAACATGAAAAAGAGTACATCACAAATTAGTGTGGTCAAAACTCTATCCATCAAAATATAAATCCATAATGTATCAACATGGCGTATCTAAATACTAAGTCTATAATATAGATAAAAATAATGCAATGATAAGATCAGGTTAGTGTCTCTTAATACACCCGTCATGACCCCAATGATAACCTCTTGATTGACGCATGGCAAAGATGAACAAGTTGCATCTCACGATGTCATCATAAAGCATAATGTGGATAACAATCACTGCATTCATAGGACCAATTCATCCCTATCTTTAAGGGTCACCAAAATACAATCCAAGACCACACCCTAGGGCCAACGTCTCCAAGTTCATGCAGGACATCAAAAATATGCTCCAAAAACAATCCTCCTGGCATATTCACCCTCACATGGGACCAACATGATCATACCCAACAAGTGTGAAAGTTGAAACCACACCATCTAGATGTTTGTACAATGAGACAAATGAGAGAGGCACTACACATTTCCCACTCAAGGTCATAAACATATATCTAAAATCAATAAAATTAATGTCTAGGTAACATTTATCAAATTATAGATTGGTAGATCTAGGCTCTAGCTATCAGATTCCAATCAATCTTCTATAAATACGCCCTTATTGGAAATAATATTGTAAAAATTTTACCTTTGTTTCCCAATTTATTGGTATAATCTTTATTATTTTCAACAGAAAATGGGTTGACATAATTTAAATTATCTCCCTTCTAGTCATATTTTAGAGTTGTTGAGACTATTTAGACTAAAGGGAAAATTAAAAATGAATTAGGAAAAATAAATATAAGTGGACTAATTAAGGGCAGCTTTAGTTGATTAGGATCTTATAGTTTTTGGAACTGAGGTTTTTGTTAATCCCACTTCAATCTCAAAATCTACACTCACAAAAATAAACCAAAAAAGTTTGAATTAAGGAAAACATTTGAAATGATTAAAAAATAAACAAAAAAAGTTACAAAAAGCTCTAATGGAGCCCTAAATTGGACATTGAAACATAAATCTACACAAGAAAAGTAACCAACTTCACTAATTTTGTGGTTTAAGCAATTTCACAAAAACACTTAGTCAAAACTTTGTAGTAATACTGGTAAAAACACTCAATTATTGTACTAAAAGCACTAAGCACAAACACATTTGTAGTTTTGCTGAGTATATTTGTCAGCATTTGGTTGAGACAAAAGTAATGCCATAAAAAGAAAGTGTTATCAATCTCTATAGGAAATTTTTTGGCTTTGCTTTGTACTTTTGTCTACAACCCATTAAATTGAAACCCTAATAGAAGGAAATGCAAAGACTTTGCTAAACATGGTGATTAATGCTCTCCCAAATTAGATTTTTAAACATAAATCTACACAAGAAAAGCGACCAACTTCATCACTTTTGTAGTTTAGGTAGTTTTATGGAAACACTCAATAAAATCTTTGGCACATCTTCCCCAAGGATTAACAATCCATAACCCTAGTTAATAAAATAAAAAATAAAAAATACTCGCAATCCTAGCCATAAAAACTCACCATTCAAGCTGATTATCAATAGAATGAGAAAGCTTGTTAGATTACATTACACCATTAAAGATCCTTACATTATAGAATTTCCTTTAAGATTTCCACAAAAAGTTACACATTTAGATTTGTCAAAATGCTACCGATGAAAACAAAAATCCAAACATTTCTTTCTAGGTACAAAAAGATGAACTATTTTTTCCCTCAAATTTGTCTCAAAAATGCAAATCTAGACCTTAAAAGAAACTTAAATAGACATAATATAAAAAACATGGAATAATATGAACTTGAAGAGGACCTAACCAGGAATTTGAAGGTCAAAATTATTAAGATGTTGCTATTGGCATTATTGTCATTGGTTTCAAAACCTATGTACTGGATGGTTGTGCTTCAGGTGATGTACAAACTTATGCAATATGAATTATGTGGATGATTATCCTTGCTCCAGTAATGATGATATATCTTTTTGGTACATCTATGGAATTTAGTTAGTGCAAAATTATGAAGATTGGATGGTTATCATTAGCTGCTATGCTTAGAGCTTATTTCAGGTATCTTTGCTATCCGAATATTCATGCAGTATGTCTAGAGATTTTGACCTATATACTTCTATTCTTTGGTTGGCGCTAAAATTTGTACCAAATCTGAAATCAGAGATATCATATTTTCACAATCCATTATAATTATTATAGTGATTAGCTTCTGGATTCGATTATGTTTGTATTTTTAGCATCAATGTTTCAAATCACACTCTGTGATCTATCTGCAACACATTTTTTTGCATCTCTTTCTCTCTTTCATCCTGATGGTGGATCACAAAGTGTGATCCGAAACGTTGATGCTAAAAATACACACAGTTGAATCAAAAGTCGAAAAGTTTTGCTAACTTATTTGTATTATTCCATATATATATATATATATATATATATATATATATATATATATATATATATATATATATAGGATTTGAGCAATACAAATCCACAGAATGCCAAGATCACCTGCATACAAAAAACCTATTACAAGGAAGTAGAGAGAAGAAGAGGCCAAGGGTTTGACTCAGAATATGAAGAAGAAAATATCCTTAATGATGAATGAAAATAATGTATAATGGATCATCCTTATAAAGGAGATCGAAAGCCTTGAAAGGCAAAGTCTAGTGCGTGCAATAATCAGTTTGACTATTACATGACTAATGCATGAGTTTAGAACAACTAGTGCATGTACTTTTAACTAAAGAAAAAGGGAGTTGACATCTTAAGAAGGGAGTAAATATTAATTAATATAATTAATACTTTACTCTAACACCCCCCCTTAAGATGAGCAATGATGCATCTACAAACAATGCAAGAAGAAAGCAAATGGGTCCCGGCAACAAAGGCCTGATCAGGTACCCAAGTACAAAAGAGAGTCTCTGAAAAGTAGAGAAATAGAGAAAACCACATGGGAAAAACTCTACTCCAAAAGGAGACAAAGACTAGTTTGAAGGACTGAAGAAGCCCCCAAAACTAGGAATGTTCCAGAAAATAGGAACAAAGATGAACATGTACAACATCACTAAAGCATGAAACTGCAAACTCTGTCAATATGACTAGGTAGAGAAGACTGTAATCTGCATGAGTGCCCTCAAATAACACTACTCGAATCAGGAGGCAAACAAAGGCAAACATCTGAACTCAAAGATACAGATGGCATAAACACCAAAAGTCCAAAGAGCTAATCAATCAAAGCTAGAAGAGTGCATCCAAAAATAGGAAAGAAAAGAGTGTCCATATGGTAAATGATCCATCTCACCGGAATGCATAGGTACCTAGCCACTGCAATCGCCTAGTACATAAGATCAAATACTAAATACATGACTCACACAATCGAACCAAGGAAGCAGTAAAACCAATAGTAGAAACCCCCCCCATACTGTTGACAAGGGAGTAATGATAGGTACACTGAGAAGATTGTCTAATATGAATTGCATGATGAAGAAGAATCTGGAACATTGAATGTGCAGAAAGAGTACAAACACATATAGAGATACCTGAGGCTAATGTCATGGAAGGAACACTCACTTGACAAAAGAAGATGGCAAACATCAAATCCCTCCAACACTTTATAATGGAGTGCGAGTACAAATAACACAAACATGTGCCAGATCCCATCAAAGCAATAGAATGGCACTTTATCTCAGTGCGTGTGCATAAAAGAATGCTACAAAAAATGAAGTATACACTACTCAAAGAAGATCAAAGGTTGTTGAACCAAAAGAGAAACCTAAGACGAACCATCCCTCAAAGGGAAGAGATCCCAGGACCTAAAACAACCAAGATATCCACCAGACTGCAAAAAAGAAAGAATCTAAATAAAATAAATTTGGAGTAGATTCTGGAAAAATGACTCATAGCACTGAAAAGCTCTCTAAGAAAGCTTTCCAACGATATATCACTTTCTGAAAATGGAGTCTGGATGTGCAAGATAGAGCTCCCGGAGTTCAGAATTGAAGATCTGGCTTTGATAGAGAAAAAAACTATCAGAAAAAAATACCAGAAAAAATAACCTCTAGATATAAAAAGATCTCGGAATCATCTTTCCAACGATATCTCATTTTCTAAATTTTGACACCATATGCTCAAGATATGAGCAAAAAACCAACAGCTGCGCTGGAGGGCCCAAAGAAGGTGTCTGAAGGATTTAAGGATGGGTGACGTCAGAAAAAGGATACAAAACCACATGAAACCATCAAATCTGATAAAATCTTAGAAAGAGCTTTTCGACAATATCTCGTTTGCCAAAAATGCAGCCCAGATGCAAGAGAAACGGATCCCAGAAGGCAAAGGTTTGAAAACACCAAGATCACAGAGAACATCTGACTTTGACAGCAAAAAAAGAGCATCAAAATGGAAAAATCACAAAACCATACTAGAGAATTCAGATCGGGCTCAGAACTAGCTTTCCGACGATATATCACATGCCTAATTGCGATCCCATATGCTTGAGATATCGCAAAAAAATGCCTAGTGACCCCTAAAAAAGATACTTCAAAACCATGCAATTAAAAAAAATTTAAAAAGCATTGCATGGATGCTGACATCATGCTGACATTAGCAGAGGGCCTGGGGGCTGAAAAAAAATAAGCCCCTGGTCACATGGGTGACCAGGGTGCTGGTGGAGGGGCCGGAGGGCGGAGGGCGGAGGCCACCAGTGGCGGAGCTACAGAGGAGGCGATGGGGCCGCGGGTGCCGGCGGAGTGACCTGAGGGTGGAGCACTGGAGCGGAGCTGCAGAGGGGCTGCTGGGTGAGCGGTGGTGGTGGCGGCGGTGCTGCGAAGGCCGCCGCTGGGCAGGGTTGTGGAGGCTGCCAGAGGAAGCAGCGACGGTGGAGACCCAGCGGTGGCCGCTGGGCGGCCGCCCAACTTGTCGGAATCGAACAAGTTTTATATGCTTTTTGACTATCTCGGGCCTCCTAGACGCATCTGTGAGGTCTGTTTGGATCTGAAGTGCTCTAAAAAATACTGATCACCTCAGAATTCGTGCTGGGGCTGATTGCAATTTTTTTTTCTCACAGATTCCAACTGTGTCCAAATTGGACAAATTTTATTTGGATCTTGGGGTTCTTGGACACTCTGAACGCAACCATGAGGTCCGTTTGAAGCCAAGATGACCAGAAAATAGGTCCCCCCAGATTCAATAAAACCCCAAAAAAGCCCTCATTTGAAATAGATGAATTTCATCTCTTGAATCCTTCAAACGTGAACAAGCTGTAGCAGATTAGGCTCTGATACCATGTAGGATTTGAGCAATATAAATCCACAGAACGCCAGGATCACTTGTATACAAAAAACCTGCTACAAGGAAGTAGAGAGAAGAAGAGGCCAAGGGTTTGACTCAGAATATAAAGAAGAAAATATCCTCAATAATGAATGAAAATAATGTACAATGGATCATCCTTATAAAGGAGATCAAAAGCCTTGAAATGCAAAGTCTAGTGCATGCAATAATCAGTTTGACTATTACATGACTAATGCATGAGTTTAGAACAACTAGTGCATGTGTTTTTAACTAAAGAAAAAGGGAGTTGACACACACACACACGCGCGTAGTAGTAGTTGTTGCACCAAAAGATCGACCTGTTAATGCTTGATACAACCACTAGACTTATAGAAGACACATGAGGCAGTTAAGCCATGTCACAAATCCCGAGGGGAGCATTGGCTATTTTTCCAACAATCTCCCCCTCATCATTACCCGAGGAGATTCGAACTTGTGACCAAGCTCTGATACCACTTGTTACAAGTAGTAGTTGTCGTTGTACCAAAAGATCGACCTGTTAATGCTCGATACAACCACTAGACTTATAGAAGACATAGGAGGGAGTTAAGCCATGTCACAAATCTTGAGGGGAGTGCTAGCTATTTTTCCAACATGTACGTATATATATATGTGTGTGTGTGTGTGTGTGGAACAATACATTCTATATGGAACAATACATGCATATGTGCATACATACGTGTATACACACACACACACACACAACACCTTCCTTATCTGAAAGTATAGATGTATGAATAGAGATATAGTGGTGAAGTGTGCGAGCAAAGTAAAAGGTGCAAAGGATAAATAGTGAAGGCAGAGGAAAGCTAGTGACATAAAGAAGTATATAGTATTGTATAGAGTATTCACTATTGCAAAGATTGGTGAAGGTTGACAGAAGATTCCTAACCGGATCTACTGCAAATAGTTGCTATTATGCTCTTAACTGTAACTAGCCTAATGCATTTGTAGACGTAGTTTTATTAGTTCTTTTTTTATTTTATTTTATTTTTAAATTATTTTTTCTTTTGTAAGACTATTTTGTAATCAGTCATTTTTGTATTAGGGAAGTTAGCCCAACCAACAATGAGCCTTTGGTCTGTAGTGAGCACCCCGAGAGTGAGTCTCTATAAAAATCACCTTAATTGGTGTTTATATTCATAATAATTAGCTTCTCCATAGTTTTTCTCATCTTGAGTTTCTACATTAATTTTGGTGTTCATGGTGTATGATGTTTATGTGCTTTTATGTTCATATCTACTTTAATTATCTGAATGGTTTAAGATTGCTCCAGATTAATTAAGTATGTGATAACTGTTTTACGATAACTGATTCACCTCCCCTCTCAATTATCTAGACCGTTCAAAAGAAATGCACACTAAAATCTTAACCACATTTTACTAAAAATCTTCAAATTACCTCTTTGCAACGTGTCAAGGCAAAACACAAAAAAGAGATAAGAAGGACGAAGGAACTCTCATATTAATGTACATTTATTGCGTACAAATTTTACAAACTTTGTATTAAATGATATCCCTTGTCCATACAATTTCAGTTTTGAAAATTGATTTTTCTCCTTGCTCTTTTTAGCAACAAACATAGAAACACAAAAAAATAACTTTATTTTAATTTATAAATATACACAAATTTCAAACTATAAACATACATAGAAATTCTAAAAAACTTAAAATTTTATTAATCAAATAAGAAAAAATTGCATCTAACAGCAATAATGACCTGCCTATAGACTAATAATAATAATATTAAATTTAACATAAACTAATACAAATACACCTACCTAAATCCATTTTAAACCAAACCAAACCTTACCCATCACCTAACACAGGTGCATAAAGTGAAAAATCTATTTACTCCAGCGTTAATGATCGCGAAAGTCTAGCCCTTAAGGTTTCATTCCCGCAAATACCTACCTAGTCTCTAGAAAATTCACTAAAAACAATAATCCCAAATAACAATTAATTAAAACAACAATGATGCTAGCAAACAAACACTCAAAATGTTCAGAGCATCTAGAAATTTCTATTGAAACAAGCATCTTGTATACAATATTCTTGCGCAACCTTATCGTGTGGCATTAGTTTCTCCCTAGTCTCGATACCGTTTTTCTGCAGGCGGTAGATTATACGAGCACTATATTTGTGCAGGTGTGAAGTCTTATAGCTGCCTTTCACCAAGACAAGGTAAAAACTCTGTTATTCTCTGTTTTTTTCCTTTTTTCTGTTTACAATGCTTTCACTGAGAGAAACTAAATCCATAAGCTGCCGAATTGTTGTCCCACGCCAGCAAAATTTGGCCATTTCCTTAAAGAGTACCAGTCCAGGGAATTGCCCGTGAATGCTCTCCAAACCTTGACCTTGCACGTCTGCAGACTCTCCGAAATGAATCTGCAACTTACCTATCTGGAAATTTGATGTTTTTGCCGAATGCTATATTATAATGTCATTGGCTTTCAAATTTTACTGTGTTGGTCCTTGCCGCTGAGCTTATTTTTTCTTGTGAAGTAGAACTTTTTACCTGAAAGCCGAACTGTAGCAATCAAAATCTCACAGCTCTATAAGAACAACGAGAAGTAGATTTAGGCACTGAAACTTCCCCTTGGTATCTCTCTGCTACGGATGTCGTAGCTCTTGATTTTAATGATTTCGGTATATTTTTGGTGAGATTTATTCGATAGCGTTATTACGAGGGTTTAGGGTTTTAGGGGATTAATTTTACATCCTTTACTTTATTTGTTTGGATCCTATTCGGTCACTCATTTTCTGGCGTTGTATTCATATTTCCTAGGACTCTGTTTTGGACGGGTCAGAAGTTATTGGGGAATGGTTTTTGTGAGTCTACACAGTACTTCTTTTCTGAAGCATGTTTGAGGAGTCTGTCAAGCACTCCAAATGGAAAATGGGATTAATTTGGATAGAGAGTAGAAGTCTTTTCCATCCATAACAAGTGCTACATGTTATTCGTGTGTTTTCCCTATGTTGTTTGCTGATTCTAGTTATGTAATGTATAGTTACTGTACAGCTGCATTATACTTTTGTCATGGAAATAAATCGTGTGCAGTCTCGCTTATCTTTACGTTCTCACTGGGTAGAACATTTGTATGTATGCAACTGCTGTTTTAATTGCGTAAGGCTTATAGTTTTCTGGGCTCTGATTATTTATGTCTGAGTAATGGCTGTTTTAGTAATATGTCTGAAGCATTTTGTAGTTAAGATTGCATACATTTTTCATAGCATTCGGCGTACTATTGTATTTTTGTGCATTAGAGGTGTGAATTGAAGCTTATTAAATACATGTGATAAGGAGTAAGACAAAGAATGGTGATTAGGTAATATGTTTCTCGTTTTAAAAAACTTCTGGAAACTGGAAACTCTGATTGAGAGAAATATGTTCCTTTTGGGGTTCAGAAAAACCATTTGTGACTACACTTGTATATCAAAATGTATATTGCTCGCTCTTTTAAATAAAGAGAAGCTGTTGAAAAGCTTCAAGTTCTGTCCAACTGAACTGAATGTAAGATGATAATCCTGTTAAGTTCAGGCATCTTTTGCAGTATGCACTTTACTTCATAATATATAAATTAAGGTTGTGGATTGAAGCCTTGGAAGAGTGTATAGTAATGAAAGGAGTGAGGCCGGTGAATAGGTCTACAGTAGGTCTGTGTAATATTTCTTGAAGTTGTAAACTAATTTAAGTTAATCCTTTCAGAGAGAAATGGCGCTTCATCATTCATAAGCAAGTATATTTCATATTTGTATATATGTTGCAGGCCATTTTTAGAGACTCTTGAAATATTGTAGTATTTACTGCTTGAATATTTATAAACAATTAACAATACTTTGAAGTTTGCTTCATAGTTTGTTTTTCACTTAAGTTGCTGGTTCAATCTGAATAAAGATGTAAGAAAATAAGCTGTGGTTTGGTTGCTGAAAGGATGGTTATGGGATTTATCTTAGCTTTGTAGGAGTTTCCAAAAGACCCCAAGTTCTGTGCTTTAAAACTGAATGTAAGATGGTGGCTTGTGCACCAAAAGAATTCTAGTTCTGTGCTTTAGAATTGAATGGAAGATGGTGGCTTGTTTTCCAATATATCTGTAGATGGCCTATTGGTTTATCTGGCTTGTGTCTATGTTGTGTTTCTAGGATTTTTTGAAAAACAAGATCATGAGCTGTCTCAGATTTTAAGCGTATTTGCAAAGGAATATATATATGTATATATATATATATATATATATATATATATTGAAAGAGTTGATGGGGATGACTGAGTGTTACCATTTTGCAGGATAAGAGAAAATGGCATCAACTTTGTGCAGCATGAAAGGAATCAGCACTGCAGCTCTCAACAACACTGGAAGAGAGAAGATGAGTGCAACTTCTAACAAGTATTGTGCACCCATTTCCCTTCAAGGTTTAAGTAGAAGACAGACTCTGAGACTACAGAAGAGTGACCGGGGACTTAGTGTAAGGGCTATGGCAAAAGATTTATACTTCAACAAGAATGGATCAGCGACAAAGAAACTGCAGGTTAGAAAAAGTGCATCTATTTATCAAGAAATTTTGTATGCTTGAAGTTTACCTGTGGTATAGCTGTTTTGTGTACTGGGTTAATGCTGGGCACACTCTTATAGTCATATCCAAAAATACACTACAATGTCCAATTAAATGTCTCCTGATAGCATGATGTCTTTTTGCTGTAGGCGGGTGTCAACAAGCTTGCTGATCTTGTTGGAGTCACTCTGGGTCCAAAAGGCAGAAATGTTGTTTTAGAGAGTAAATATGGTCCACCAAAAATTGTGAATGATGGTGTGACTGTCGCCAAAGAGGTAAGATGTGGTTTTGTGTTTGTTGGTATTTGTGCATTTTACATTTTTTGTGCTTCCCCATTAGTATCCTGCGTGGGGTAGTGAAAACTTAAGAATAAGTCTTCCACAGTCAATTAATTTTTTAGTCTATACGTAACTTGTTTAATCTGTGAATAAGGTGGTATATAAAAAAGAACAGTTTCCAAGAAAACAAATTTTCAGCAAGTGCATTTTAGATGAAGAATGTAGTATGTGAAGGAATGGTTGTCTCTATGGCAGGTTGAGTTAGAGGATCCTGTAGAGAATATTGGAGCCAAGTTGGTGAGGCAAGCCGCAGCAAAGACAAACGATTTGGCAGGTGATGGAACTACCACATCGGTGGTTCTTGCACAAGGTTTAATAGCTGAAGGCATAAAGGTACTTTTGCTAGTATGGGATCCGAGTGTTCTGAAAGTGCCTTTTCCATCTCACCAGTTGATTGTTAACATGAATGCTTGATTAAGAAATAAAAAAATAAAAAGAATATGGTAGATGAAGTTCAAATCTAAACTCTGTAGCCGAATCCTTATAAATCATCACATGATTTGATGTGCTGTGGAAACACCTTTTAAATGAATCAAATAAAGAATTATGCAATGCTTTAAGATAAAGAGAACGTTGAAAGAAGTCAATCATCTGATGTTTGAAAAGAATTAGCTGAATGGCAAGGGATGCTGTGTTCAGGTTGTTGGAGCTGGAGCAAATCCCATTCAGATTACCAGGGGTATTGACAAGACTGTGAAAGGTTTAGTCACTGAATTAAAATCTATTTCAAAGGAGGTAAATTTTATCTTTTTGGATCACTGCGTTCACTGTTTGGTTGAGCTTGTTTCACAATCTGTATGAGATGGTTGTCTTCTGACAAAGTTATGTTTTTTCTTTTTAGTGGAAACTACATACCGGGTATCCTTGTTGCACCTGTCTGCCCAACTGATAGCAATGAGCTTCAGTAGACCAAATCTATAACACTGTGTCATGCATGACATCGGAGTACTGTGTGTTTTATTAGATACTATATTTGCTAGAAATACATATTGATAAGATACTGTTGTACCCTACCTTTTTTGTATCTTGGGTCTACTGGAAGTTGTATATCCCTGTCCATATCCGTAGGGCCTTTTTGAAATTACAGTGAGTGGTGCTTTAGTCTTTTGGTCAGATGAAATGTTTAGTTTCTCGGATCTCCACATCTAGTGATGTTTTTTATGTCTATTTTTGCGTCCAGTATGTTGAAGGAAATATAATTGTTTATTTGTGTCTTGTAAGACTAGTACTACATAATACATTGGGTATGGACTGTTCTTTTGCTCTGGGTTTCTTATCACAGAGTAGCACTTCTTCTGTCAGTTGTTCTGTCTTTGTAGATTTTCAAACCTTGTATTTGCTGGTATAATACAGGTTGAAGATAGTGAGTTAGCAGATGTGGCTGCAGTAAGTGCTGGGAACAATTATGAAGTAGGAAATATGATAGCAGAGGCCATAAGTAAAGTTGGTAGGAAGGGTATAGTAACCCTTGAAGAAGGAAAAAGTGCGGAAAATAATCTATATGTTGTAGAGGGAATGCAATTCGACCGTGGATATATTTCTCCATATTTTGTGACTGACAGTGAGAAGATGATAGCAGAGTATGAGAATTGTAAGGTAACTAATATATGGATCTGAATTGTTATTGCCATTTTTAGCTTGTATTGAATATGAGTACTTATCATTTAGCTATTATTAAGCAATGCCAAAGCTGCTACTGTAAGAGATTGGTTGGACTTATGTGTATTAGGAATCGGGCAATTTTGTCAGAAATGAATTTATTGTGTTTTACAACCTGCAGTTGTTGTTGGTTGATAAGAAAATAACAAACGCAAGAGATATGATTGGCATATTGGAAGATGCAATTCGTGGTGGTTATCCCATCTTAATAATTGCTGAAGACATTGAGCAAGAAGCCCTGGCTACCCTTGTTGTGAACAGACTTCGAGGTGCATTAAAGATTGCTGCTATAAAAGCTCCTGGATTTGGAGAAAGGAAAAGTCAGTATTTGGATGACATTGCTGTGTTGACTGGAGGTATTATTTAGCAGTACAATTATCAAGTGAACCATGAATTTTTGTCTCTAATTCATTGATCATGGCAGTTTTCTATCCAATATTAATTATATTGGCCAGTTTGTCATGGGCCATAATGAAGTAGTCTTTTTAAAATTTTGAGCATGAGTTCAAATTGAGTGCAAAAAAGTAAGTTGTAGGCTTTGGATTATGTTATTTCAGAGTCTATGCTCCTAATCTGTTATTTAGTAATATAGACAACCATAAACCTCTGAACCATGTTTATTAATGCAGGCACTGTCATTAGAGATGAAGTGGGGCTGGCCCTTGATAATGTTGGGAATGAGGTTCTGGGAACTGCTGCCAAGATAGTACTGACAAAAGATTCAACAACAATAGTTGGTGATGGAAGCACTCAGGAGGCTGTTGAGAAAAGAGTTAATCAAATTAGGAGTTTGATTGAGGTATGCCTTCTTGTGTGTGTGTTTGTGTGTGTTCTTCAGGCTTTAACATGGATCATCACAGTCTTATGATTTGTAACTAGTGCACTTTAGATTTCTTCTTAATGATATATCTCTGTTGTCTACTCCTATTATCTCATCGTGGTTGTCATTGTTATCTCAGTCTATTTTTGAGCATATCAATATATCAATGAAGAACAATTCATTAGAGAATTGTGCTAATGTCAACCCATCTTGTAGATTGTCTTTGTCAATTGAATATTTTCTTTATTTCCAGCTTTCTGAACAAGATTATGAGAGAGAAAAATTGAATGAAAGGATTGCTAAACTAGCTGGGGGAGTTGCAGTTATACAGGTGAAGTTGTTGAAATGCATTTAGTCTTCGGTAGCTTTTTTCTGTTTATACTTTTGGAGTAACAGATAAATTTTGCCAATGTGCGTCATTGATTAAGACATGCTTTATTGTCCTGTGTCATTATGATAATAAATGATCATGAGCCAAGTTGGGTGGTAATGGATGATAATAAATGTGATTGACAGGTAGGAGCACAAACAGAGACAGAGTTGAAGGAAAAGAAGTTAAGAGTGGAGGATGCTTTGAATGCTACAAAGGTATGGCAGTCTTCTCTGTAAACAACTGTCATTTGATACAAATGTGTAAAGTTTCCATGCCAAATCCTATGCTACCAAAAATTAAGCCATTTGTGTATGGAATGACAAAGTCTTTTGTCTACTATTCTCCAATGGTGTAAAGCAGACAAATTCTTTTGCCTACTATCCTTTGATCCTCTCTCTAGAATGACAAATAATTGAAGTTATATCAATTGTATTGGAGAATTTGTTTAATTAATTACTATAAACAGGCAGCTGTTGAGGAGGGCATTGTTGTTGGTGGAGGGTGTGCTCTCTTGAGGCTTGCTGCAAAGGTTGATGCTATTAGAGATACACTTGAAAATGAGGAACAAAAGGTACCTTAATTTTGTGTTTGTTACACAAGCAAGTATGGTTGGCATGGAAATGGCTTTATGATCCTTATTGGATATTTAGACAATGCTTTGTCATAGAACACTTGGCTCTGCAATGTGTTTGTAACATCTGGCTCTGAAATTTGTTGGCCCTTTGGTGTCTGCAGATTGGTGCAGGTATTGTTAAACGAGCTTTGAGCTACCCTGTGAAACTAATTGCAAAGAATGCAGGAGTAAATGGAAGTGTAGTGGTTGAAAAGGTTAGTACAACTCCTGGCAAATTGTTGAATATAATCCAGTATATTTAAACTCAATTCTTTCACAGCTATTCAATAGAATCTTGTTGACTTAAGCTCTTGTGCCTGGGTATATCCTTTTCAATTTCATTGGATATCAGCCTAAATGCAGATAGCTCTTTCTAGTCCTTATGAAGCCTGCCGAATTTAAGTAAATTGACATTGTGCCTGGGTGTACAATCTTATTTAATGTCACTGGATGTCATACTAGATGCGCATAGCTCTTTCTAATCTTCACGGTAGTAAAATGATAGCCCTATCCTTGTTCTTTTACAGGTCCTTTCCAATGATAATCCCAATTATGGATACAATGCTGCTACAGGCGGTTATGAAGATTTGATGGCTGCAGGAATTATTGATCCAACTAAGGTAAGACGGTATTTTTGATGCGGTCTCTTTTTTTTAAATTTCGTAATCAGTGAAATGAATGCAAATTAGTGTCATTTAAGTCCTTACTAATATGATTTATCAGGATGTTTGCTGACTAATTAATAATTCTAGGTGTATTTGCTTAGTGCACCCTTATAAAGAACGAATGAAAATGCAAGCCTAAGTTGGATGTGATGCCAATTGTTTTAGGCACTCTACCCTTTCTAAACTTTAGTTTGTATTGTACGTAGGTAGGGATTATACTGTATCATATTGAAATCAAATGAATACCAATATCAATCATAATATGCCAGGCAACTAGTTGCTCGTAAAGTGTTAGAAAGCTCACCAAGATAACAGTGTATGAAATATAAGTATATTGGACACTGCAGTCCAAAAAACATAGCTACTGCAATGTCATTTTGGTTGATGAGAGGGTTATTTACTATGTATGTTAGTTTACACGTCTATAAAGAATGCATCATGTTAGTGTTTTTGTTGTCTTTAAAATATCCCTTATCGATAATTAGCCCAAACTTCCACAAATTGTCACAATTAATAGGAAAATCAAACACTGTCCAATATAATGTCTTCCCAGAATTTGTTTTACAACAAGATAATCCAACAATGGTAACAACATAAAAACAATTCTGGACAAACATCTACTTTGAGTTTCAGGAATCTAAGCATGGCATGAATATCAAATGGTATTTTGAAATCAATACTTCTAGGCCTCGATATTCGGATAACAGCAAAACAATCTCAGTTCCATTTGAGTATCAGGAAGACCGCAGACTGTGTTGTTTGGAACAGGAAAGATTGACCCTTAGAAAACTTATTGCAGAATTAAAGAACAGGCCAACTTACAAGTTTTGATGATCTCTTACAATTTCTGCCAGGCTTCTGAGGAGTACATTATCTGATTATAACCATATATTCAGCCACAGAGGTCTTTGAATTGATTCAAGGGGATACCTGATAGGGCTTGCATTGAAAGGTGCAAGCCTACATCCCTGTATTCCTGCATGGTTGCTTGGCCCCCTTGTAAGTCTTCTGTCTGTTCTGGGTACAGTTGTAGCCATCCACCTCTTTGAAGCTAATGATTCCTGCCTGAGCTCAGTCGTAGATGAAGGCAAAGGCGAGTTGCAGACTTGCTTCCCTGTGGATGGCAATGTCTCCCGAGATGGTCATCCCAGCAGACAGAGGTGCTACGCACTTCAGAATTTTATCAAAACACAAAAAACCAAATAAACCACCAAATTACCTATAAATACATGCCCACAAGGTAATGGTGCTTAGGAGCGCTGTGGGCCCCAGGCCCTGCTCTAATTTGGGCTCATTACAGTCTTCTAAGTGGAAACTGTCTGCAAGTTTTAACATGCATGGAGGGGTTCCTTGCTTTTTGCTTTTTGGTGCGTTGCACTTCATCTCTTTATGCAGTAGAGTAATCAAAGTCTAGTGCACTATAATGGCTACATTGTTCTCAATTTTTACCCTTTGGAGCAGGTGGTTAGATGTTGCCTGGAGCATGCAGCATCAGTGGCAAAGACATTTTTGACATCTGATGCTGTGGTTGTTGAAATCAAGGAAGCAGAACCGGCCATGCCTGCTGGAAATCCCATGGATAACTCAGGTCTGTCTGCAGTTCTCTTTGTTTATCATATATCCTTACTGGGATGGATTGTACGAAATGGTGTCTTATATTTTTTTAAGGTATTTCTTGCCTCTACTGCAGGTTATGGTTACTAAGGGGAAAACCTGAATAAAGAAAACCAAATTTATGTTCTTGTTTCAAGATAACACCCTCCAGTAGAGGGCATTAATCGGGCTAATCAAATGTAAAAGAATATTTGATAGCTTTACACTTCAGCCAGAGGAGTTAAACATTTGGTTGAAAGTTCGGCACGTTTAGAGTAGCAGCACAGTTTTGGTATCTGCAATTATTTTGAAGGAATTGTTCATGTAGAAGAGAAATTGTATGGCAATGGTGGTGTTATAACACCATTATGAGTTATTAATTTTCTTTTGAGCTATGGATACTTGCATGGTTTGGTATGATGCAGTTTTATAGCAGCAGGTTTTGTCTCTACTTTTGAAGGAGGAGCCCATTGATAATTATGAGGTTTCTATTAATTGTTTGTATTTTGTGTTTCATGGTGGGTGTTACCTCTTGAATTTTGTCTTTTTTTCTTTTTTTTCTCTTTTTTTTTGTTGCTTCCCATAGGTTCCTGCAATTATTTTCCCAGGAACATTCCTGTTGACTTGGTGATCTGCACTTCTTTGGAGATTTGTGACATGACTTAACCACCTCTTGTGGGTCAGGTTAAATCTGACATTTGTAGCGGACATTGAAAGTTTGAGCTTTTGGTGCAACAGCGAATGATTCCAACAATTGGTATCAGAGCCTTGGGTCACGGGTTCGAGTCTCCCTTCAATGGGTGCTGAGGGGGAGATTGTTGACTTGGTAGGCAACACTTCCTTGGAGATTTGTGACAAGGCTTAACCGCCTTCTGTGGGTCAGGTTAAATCTAGCATTTGTATCGGATATTGAAAGTTCGAGCTTTTGGTGCAACGACAAATTGATTCCAATAGTTCACATGCATAAGAGTAGTTTGTATGCCACTGAAGATGTAGCAACCATTTGGAGTTTTTAATGCTTTCTAGAATTTAGGCTGCGATCATGGTTTTAGGAGGCCTACTTTTGGACAAACGCATCAGAATTTGAAATGGTATTTTGTCTCATTGGACTTGTTGCACCTCTTACCTCACTAATTTCTTCCTAGTTGGGCTATGGATACTTGTGATGGTATATGCAGTTTTATACAAGCGGTGCTTGTTTCTCATTATGAAGAAGGAACCCATTGAGAATTATGAGGTCTACAATTATTGACATGGTTTTTCAATTTTGTGTATCATGAGTAGAGTTGGGCACATGTACCTTCTTACCTATATGGTAAGTAATGTTGTGTTTGTAGTGGATCCAAAAAGAGACCAAGGGTGGCTTAGCTTTTCCACCCATGTTGCTTGGGGTTTGTTCCTTACATTGATAGCTCCAGATTGTTGGACCCTGGCAGGATTGTTAGAACTTGTTGCTTCATGTGAACCGACTGCCTAGTAGGTTTTCCATTTTGTTTGGACCTCAACATTTTCCTTTTAAATGCCGTACATAATATTTTTACTGTTCCTTGTATCAAATCCTCAAAGAAAATGATCAATTCATAACGGTGGGTTTTAAAGAAAATTTCGTAAATAACCCGTTTCAGCACCATATTGTGAACCTAGAGGAGGGGTGTCTGAAACTTTAAGGGTGATTTACATCGTCTGGAGCATTTGCAGTAAACCAAATTTACAGGCCGAATAATTAGTAGATGTCGGTAACTGTCGGCCTCTTCAAAATGATTTGATCCTTTTAATTTATTCGTGATTGGAGATGACGTGGTTTTATTGTAGGCTAAGTTGCACGGTTAGGTGCATAGTTTGCCAAGCATGGTGGATCTTAATACGGCCTTCAAATGAATGGAATCAGTTCAAGACATTATCCATGGCTAATTTATTTTGAAGACATCATAGACGATAGAAACTAGACTTTCTAATTTCTGAAAACTGAATATTCTGTCCCCGGGTTAATATTTTCTTCATTTCCGAATACTTTCTTTGTGATTACAGTCGTATGATGTTTTTTTTCGGTTGCAAAAATCAAACCATTTCATAGTTCTGAAGTCTTAAGTACCTTAAGAACTATGATTTCTGGAACTTTAACATGTGATGACCCCATAGTCAAATCTCGATTCATTGAGATGCTTTAAACAATATTTGATTCAGTGGTTTTGTTATTGAACAAAGCACTTAAAATGTTCACCAGAATGAAATCTGCCAAAATGTAGCTGAATGGAACAGCTGTACCCAGTCACAAAGGCTGCAAAAGAAACAAAATTTGTATAGCATCTTTTTATAGTGGTCGTGTTTGTTACCAAGCTGAAACTTCATAATTTGTTTCAGTGGTTGAGTTTGTTACCTAGCTGAAACTTCATAATTTGGTTTTTATTTTGTTGAAGTTGGTTAACGACCTTAATTATTCCATATAAAATTTGGATCTGAATCATTAGCTATTCAAAAATCTGTGCAATGTGAAAATGCATAAACGCGTCATTATTTATGTATTGTATTTTATCTCATTGTAATAAATCATTTCAAAAATATTGAATGATTATCTTTCAAATTTGTAATATTTATTTTCCGAAATTTGGGGAGTACTTGCGTAAGAACTATTAATTTTTTTTGAAATTAATTAATATTATATTGCTATGTCAAAAAGGTTGATTCCGTGATAATTAGTGATAACCTATTCTGGGAAAGTCTGAATTAACTTAAGGTTTAAGTTATTAGATTATCTATTGTGATTATTTAATAAAAGTTTTTAATTTTATATTTGGATTAAAAGAGAGTTTTGAAATGGATATAAGAAAAATCAGCTTGGTTAGTCATTTTATTTTTCATTGTTGCTTATTATAAAAAGTGATTTTGTTCTATAAGGATAGGAATTAGAAAAATTGAAGGATTAGATTAGTTTGGGGTGTAAGATTATTTGAATGGAGGTACCATGTAAACCTTCTTCCTCTCTTTTTAACAAATTGGTCAAGGTATTTTCCTCTTGAACTGTTTGAAGTTCTTGATTATTAGCTTCTTTGCTATATGCCATATGAAGTGGTAGTGTATGGCTCCATTGTTCATGGCCTTTGTGCACGTAGTTTATATATTTCTTTTTTTTGAACTATGTGAAGTTTTTTATTATTAACTTCTTTGCTATGCCATATTAGGTGGTAGTGTATAGCTTTGTTGTTAAGATCTTTGTGCACTTAGTTTATTTGCGTGTATGGGGAAAAAAATTATAAACAAACAATTAGCAAAATCAATGTTAACCAATGAAGGGAGGATGTTTGTATCTCTTAGTTTATTTGCGTGTATGGGGAAAAAAATTATAAACAAAGAGTTAGCAAAATCAATGTTAACCAATGAAGGGAGGATGTTTGTATCTCCAAAACTATTTCTTATTATATCTTTTAATTAATTTGTTAATAAAATAAGTTGTTATAATTTGTTTACTGTGTTATTATTAAAATGATATCTAGTCATGATGGGGCTTAGGAAACTTATAGGATAGGAAAGAAACAGATTTCAACATTCACCTCAATTCAGAGGGATCTTATGCATAAATAGGCTTCTCTTTAAATTTAGATAAAGCTAGATGATGATGGGTCTAACTTGGACTTTGATAAATAACCACAAGCCATTGGATAAGGAAGTAAACTAACTAGGAAATAATGAACTCCAAGAAAATTAGTATTGATAAGAGCATTCTATGACATGATTGTGATCTTGTAATGGTGAAGTCATGAGCATAAAAGGCCTGACACAATTCATCGGTAGGTGGTTATTGGGATATTCTTCCCCCTTTGAGGTAAATGCGTGCATAAATTTTTTTGTGACTCATTGTGCCATCATAATGAAATACCACCTCATATATATTCTTTCTTCTTGGTCTACCCTCATATTTTGATATGTAATGTGACATGGTTTATCTCTTTTGCATATATGTTTATGATGGTTTTCATTTGGCATGTTTTTCTTATTGTATTATAAATTATAATTTGGCACGTGTGTGACCACACTCCCCTTGATTTCTATGTGTTTATTTATGCCCAAGTGATTATCTCTTAGCATTGTGTTGTGGAATTGAGGGTACAACATGGTAGGGTGTTTCTTAATCACCAATGATGACTTGTGGGATTATAGAGGACCTTAAGATTGTTTGCAAGTGAATTTTTTTTGCTCCTTGCCTTCGATTAGCTTATTAATATATTATGGTATCAAATGTCTAATTCAAGACATTGGTATCCTCTTTTTTATTTATATAATTTCATATGAAGCATATTTGTAGTGGTATATAGTTTGCCAAAAAATGTTGACAAGGCCACAATTACCTATATGCATCTCTATGTTGGTGTCAAACATAAGAATTGTTTGAATATTCCTATTCCTTTTATGGTTGTTTGTAAAATTAATCTAGATAATCTAATTATCATTTGAGATAAACGAAAGAACTTAAAATTTATTTGGAGGAATATCACATTTCTTACAATGAGTGAAGAAGGGAATTTGCCACCTTCAAGATTGATTGAATAACCTAATTACTATTTGAGATAAAAGAAATAAATTAAAATTTATTTGGAGGAATATTACATTTTTTTACAATGTGTGAAGAAGGAAATTGCCCCTCCTCAAGATTGATGGAATTTAAGGGATAAATTGGCTGAACACCATCTCTCTTCTACTAGCACTCTAGTGAACAAAGGAGATTTAATCAGATTAAAAAGGAATTGAAGCTAACTATGAATGCAAAATGATAGAAATGGAAATAACCCAATTATGTAACTAGATAAAAATATTTAGACAATGGGAAGTGAGAGCAAACAACCAAGACTAGCTAGCATGCTCTATTAGCTCTCTATCTACGACACTTGCATGAGTTAAGAACTACATTAAAGATGTAAGATGCCAGTGTGATGAGCATGTCTTGCATGAGTAGGTTATAGAAGGTTGTACTAGAAAGGCACAAGGCAAAAAACTAATCTATCATAACAAAAAGTATAAGTATTAATAATAGCATGTAAACTACAAGATGAAAACAATTATTTTAAGTACAAAGGAAACAAAAAAGGAAATCTTACAACCCTTTTAAGAGCCTCTCAAAATGTCATTTCGCTCCACTCCTCAAACCTACACATACAACACCAAGGAAAATGTTGGGGTTGTTTGTTTTGGAGACTTGTTGAAGTTGAACCTCCATTTTGGTATTCCTACCACCATGAACAACCAAATTTGATATATGACGATTGATAATCTTAAAAAAATCATACAAGGACAATATATAATAATCAAGAACACTACAAATATGCTTTATCAAATGAAAGTAAACGAGTATGAGTTGTGAGGTTACTCCCCTTTGAAGTCAAAAAATTTGAGGTTTGGTGGATCGAAGGTGAGACTTGTATGCACTCTAAAATGGTCGACTAGACTTTGGACCCCATTCTTCAATTTATCAAATATTGGAATCAATTTATCAATTTTCTGAGTCAATGTTTTGCAATATTTTCAAATCAATTTCCTTGATCAAATTGTAATTAATTTAATTATTTCAATTTTTTCTAAAGTTTGATCATTTTATCCAAAGTTTCATTTAATTAAAATAAAAATTTCCCTTTTAATTAAATAAATCCTTTTAGTTAAATAAAAATCATCTCATTTAATTAAAATCCCTCTTCTAATAAATAAATAAATAAAATCCCCACTTAAATATTTCTTTGTTGAAAAAGGAAATAATAAAAATAAATAAAAATCCTTTTTTCTCTCCACTTTAAATGCACATACTTTTAAGTGGTGGGCCTTTTTCATCTTTTTGCCTCTCAAAGAATCTTTGAGTACATGGATCAACCAAGATTTAATTTTCACCATTGCTCATTTCTTTTTGCCTCTTAATCATGTCCATTGATTTTGCCTCTTGAGAATCTTGAGCACATGGATCAACTAAGATTTAATCTCCACCATTGCTCATTTCTTTTTGCCTCTTAATCTTGACCGCCCATTTATTTCTAAAATCTTTTATAAAGAGCCCTCTCTTTCTCATTTAATCATCCATCTTTTGCATCATCATCTCTTGCATTATCATCCTCTTGGAGTCTTGGCATCTTAGCATCTTAGAATCTTGGAGTTTCTCAATCTTGGCATCTTGGAGCTATGGTATTCTTAAATCTCTCATATTGAAGCATTGCATCATCATTTTTATTTTCTTTCTTGCATCTAACTTAATCCATCTAGCTTAGATCTACTTTCATTTTCATTTGCATGCATATTTGATGATCATGGAGACTAGTATTCTTATTTTTTCTTTTTTAATTTTTCATTTTATGGTGTATTTGCATGGGCACAAACTAGGTCAAATCTAAGGGCCTCCATTACAAACCCTTGCACTCCATGAATAGAGAGCTATGAGTCACCATTTGAGACTTCATTCTTGAGAGATCTTGGATATAATGACTCATAGAAGTGTGACAACATTTTAGCACACATTTTTGGCACCCACCGTGGGGCAACCCACCTTTACATACTGGTTTTGATTATTTTTGGAGCTAAACCCCTTGTGCAGATTTGCTTGAAGATTAAAACTCTAGATTTTCAACGATTTGATCATATCTCCCAAATGGCTTGGTGTTTTGGTCTGAAAAGTTTTTTATAGGTTGGCGACATATCAGAAAAGCTCCAATAAAAAATTTAAAATTTTATGAGGTATTTTTTATTTCTTATAATTTTTTCTTGATGTTTCATAAAAATTTAATTTTCAGTGCAAATTAGCATATTTTTTAAAAAAATTTACATTTTCAGAAAGCTCTTCTAATTTCATATGGGGTCCATTATTTGTGTTTTAAATTTGGATGCAATATCATAGCTCAAATAATTGATTTACAAAAAGTGGTCTATTTTCGTAAAATGGGTCTCTAGAGCACAAATGAAGAGATTTTTCTAAAATTTTTATATTTTTGGAAAACTCTTTATTTTTTAGTAGGGGTCTCTATTTTGCATTTCTATTTTTGTGGCCAAAATCATATCAAAAAAATTAGATCTTGTTGACTAGGTCAAATGCAAAAAAAATAAAATTTTGTGATGAGTATGCACTTATTTTTTATGGTTCAATGCATGATATGAGTTGTCATTTGGATTATTTGCTGGCTATTATTGCTTCTGAAAATTGATTTTTAGATTTAACTCTAGGGTTTGCATAAGTTGGATATACATTACATATTTTGTTTGCTTGTTGGAGAGTTCGTGGCTTGCTTGCACAAAAAAAGCTCAACAAAAATCTACTAAGTGCGTTGCATTGGACTTGAGGTATTTTGTTTAATCTCTATAACATTTAGATTTTGGGACTACAATGAATCTCTCATGTGTCTAACTTGAGTGTTTATTGCTTTCATAAATCACACTTCAATTTTGGGCTCTAAAAAGAACATAGGTTTACTTTCTTGCATATGTGTTTCACATAGTAATTAGGCCCTATGAACACTATATGTGGTGATCTTGAGAGATTGGATTTCTTTTGAGGCTCTTCTTGATGATAGATCCCCTTGTAGGTAGGGAGGATATTGAGATTATCTCACGTTCCCTTGATTTGCGTCCTCATCTTTTGGTTGATGCATTCTCTCTCCGGAGGGGTTGATAGATTACAAGTTGTTGACACCACAGATCTTGGTAAGGTTAATTTTAGTCTTAGTGTGTCAGATTAATCTGTTTGCTATGTTTGGGTGAAGTGAAGAGGCTAGAGGATTATGCTCTACTCCCTTTTTGGATAGTATCAGAAACTCAGATCCTTGAATCTAAACCAAGTCCCCATGTGGTCCTTTTTGTGAGTCACCTTGTTAGAGATGGTTAACTGTAGTGGACACTCCCTTTATTGGGTAAACCACATGGACGAAACCTCAAGCGGTAATAGTCATTTTCGCCATGGTAGTGACAACTGCTATATAAATGTCCTCGTGGAAGAAATCTCCACGGGTGTAGTTTCTTGTTGGGTTGTCAGATCTCCTCAGCATCTCTAATTGATTAAATTCTCAAAATGTGTCAAAACCCCAGTGCGCTTGGATTGGAGTTTGCCCTCTTGAAATTACAAAAGTTGCAGAGTCAAACCATTACTAAGAACCATAGTGCAACCAACTTTTTATTTGCTAGGACTATGTGCGTGGTTGGAAAAATATTTTGAAAACATACATAAGAAGAATCTTTAAGGAGTAGCATACTAAGTCACTATTCTTGTTCATGTGCAAGGTTGCTTTGTCTCTTGCTCATTGTTGAAGACAATTGCTTGCTTGAACTCCTTGATTGTTGTCTTATGTGCTTGATCAATGATAAAAATTGGTTGATGTACTTGATCTTTTAAAACAAATAAAAACTGAGTTCCTGAGTTGTCAAACTTGTTGTCAAGTAGCCCGATCCTGTTTTATACACTTACTGGTTCAGGATTGTATGATACTGAATAATCATCGCATCACTATTCTGAGTTTTATCGTGCGATATTTCGTGCCTAATTTTTCATCACACTGCTAGCCTGGATATTGTAGCATCCCCTGCTTGCAAACTGTTGCACTACTTTGTGCAAAATATCACTTGGAAACATTGTATCGTCCCAGCACCCTACGAACTATCGCATACAGTTATCTTGTTGTCTTGTAATCCGAAGCTCTTCTGTGTCACTTTTTAGTTTTCCTTGGTTGATCCAAATTATTGTAGGTTCTCTACCTTGCTGTTAGAAGCCTGTTTGCACCTTGGGTCTTTGTGTCTTGACCTCTTGAATTAGTAATTTTTGATTTCACAAGTGACCTTGCTTGGAATTAGTAAGTTAGAAATCATTCTTGTTGAGAAAGAGAAACCTTTGGATTCTTTGATATCATGCTTAGAGAGTTTTAGTAATCTCTTGTCCAATTCACTTCCATACAAAATCAATTTCAATCAATTATAATTTGGGTAAGATCATCCTCCTGATCCATATGTGTTAGGGTTGTAATACCCCAAAATTGACACCTATTAAATTTAATCAATTTTGGTGCATTTTCGTCAATTTTACATCTCCAAAGTCCTAGTTTCCTAGGCAATTTTCTCTCTCCTACTTGACTTAATTTGACTTGATGTCAATTGCAAAAACCCTAATTCCATTAATCAAATATTAAAATTAATTCTTAAAATCTTCGACTTTTATTAGCTAAATTACCCCTATGATAAATTAATTTAATCCTAAAGTCCTAAGCACTTGGAATTAAATTAAAATCTACCCCCTTTAGCTAATTACCCATAAAAAAAGAATTAATAATTACTTGTTATTTGAATGGACACTCATTTTTTGAATTAATAATTCAAGATATTTGAAAAGTCCCCTATGTGGAAAATTTCATTCTTTTTAATTAAGTAATTCAATGCATTTTTGTCTCAAATGGAAATGAAGGGTCAGGAGTTTCAAATCAAGAACCCCTTCATTCTCTTCTCGGGCTTTTCTATTTAATGAACCTCATTTCTTCATTCGAGGGAAGCAATTGTTGAGAGTAACTAAACTATCGTATTTTTGTGTCTCAATTTTATCAATTCAAAGCTTTTTATTGCATTAATATAATTTGCTCATTTTAGCTTAGTATTGCACCTCATTTTACAATTAATTTTCTTAATTGTTCATAGCTTAATATCATTTTCTACTTGCAAGTCCTTTAGAATAATCTGCATTTCATATCTCTTTTAAAGCTCTTAGATTAAATTGCATTCATTTAGTTCAATTTCAGTTTGTTTATCTTCATGGCTTTTGAAAATCCTCCATTGTAGGATTGGTCTTTTGGTTGTTGGCTCTCGTTCTGAGAGTAATTAAACACCCCGTCCACATAGGAGGCAACAGGTCGCATCACCACGAATTTCAGATTGAGTAATTCATACTCTCTCTCTCATAATTCATTCATGTGAATAATGACTATGTTGCGTGTGTAGTTGGATTCGAGGTCCCCATTCCATCACATACATTTTGGCGCCCACCGTGGGGCATAAAATTTGATTTCTGGCCTCATTTTCATTTTTTCTAAGAGGAATTTAAGCTTTGTCATGCGTCTATACTGTCTATGTACGGATTCTCATGCGAGATTTCAGAGCATCCTGCGTGAAGATTTGCTCCTTGTAGCACTCTCTCGCACGAGCTTTTGCATCATCGCGCGACACCCTGTACTTTCTCGCGCATTGTGGAGTACTTCCTCGCATGAGATTTGGTTATAGTGGTTTAAATTTTTCAGTTTTTGTCTTTCCTATTTTAGATTTCTGACAATTTCCTGTTTGTTGTTGTTTATTATTTCTCTATTATTTTCACAGCGTAATAGTTTTTTGCAGGACATTTGCTGAAGAACTTAAAACATGCTAATGGTTTGATTGTAGGACGATAGTCGAAGACTTGCTAAAATATTGTGTTTGTTTCTTGCTTTCATTCACATATTCTAAATAGGGCTCCATTAAAATTTCTTGAGGATTTTGATAGTGAGTAGGGAATTTGGCTCTTCATTACATGGAGGTGATGACCATGAATGAACCCGAAATCCTAATGATCTTACTAATATGATAAATTCTTGGGGAAGCAAAGAAAGGTAGTGAATCTTTACGCTTCTATTAGCTAGGGGATTATGCTCATCTCTCTTTGAGAGAAACATAAATCTAAAAGCTTGTAGTTGTGGTGGAGTGAAGCTAACTTGGTGATGACTCTTCTTGATGTGTTTGGGTGAGGAAACGAGATAGAGAAGTATGCTCTTCTTCTTTTGGGAAAACCAGAAAATCTGACCCCCAAATCTAAACTAAGTCCAATGTCACCTTTAGAGGGCATGTCGGAAGTTGAACCTCCTGGAATGACCCAAGTGAATATGCACCTATCGTTGGTGATTCCACCTCACTCTAATAAAGAATGTTTTGTTGAGTCTAAAGACTCCAAAACCATGTTAGCTTCCTTCTCAAGACTTTGACTATCATTTTGAGAAGGCTCTGTTTGTTATACTAAGCGGCGCCACTCCTAGCGCTTCTTGCGGGGGTGTATGACTTTCAGGTGTTGGTGTGGCTGCAAGGCCTCAACCCTGTATCGGGGGCACCAAAGGTTAGCATGAATGGAAGCCTATTAAAAACTTTCCTTAGCTAGTGGCCTACTCGGTTCACCTTTGAAAGGAGTCATAATCTTTGCGCAGGAAGGGGGAAGAATCTCTCCCGTAGATTCCCATCATAGGCATACACCTGGACGCTTGAAGGTGGTTGCGACACTAGCCCCTGCTACAAAGGTAACCTTTGAACATACACCATTGAGTCCTTGGAAACACCAAAAACACGGGCACCCTCTAGGGGGTGACATGGCTATGTGAGGTGCACATATGCGCATAAGCAATGGGGCAAAGGTTTTGGCTTCTCACCATTTTTTTTGTAGGACTAAGCTATGTGTTTGTTATCGAGTCTTAAACATTGTCCAATCATTATCAAACAAAGACTCCCCTGATGCTATCAAGTTGCTTTGTCCTTGACAGGTCTGTTAACGACTGCTTCTTGTATCACAACTGCTTGATTTGAACCTTTGTGTCTTTAAACGAATGCTTGAAATCCTAAAACGAGATTGTTGATTAAACTGCTCTTCAAACCTGTCAGGAAACTGGATTTTCTGTCAGACATCAATTCAGGCTATACCTCAAAATTCAACTTTAACCTCAAAAATTGTGTCAAATTTTGCACTTTTCCCTCATGAAGTTTCACACTTCAGAGCACTTTCTCATGCGAGACTTTGTTCTCTTGCACAAGGGTTGGTGTTCTCTCATGCGGCTCGGTACTCTCTCGCACGAGACTGTAGCTCAGTTTGCAAAAATAGAGACCTGTTTGCCATTGACTGTTTGACTTTTTATCTGATCTTCTTTTTGTTTGAGGTTTGTTTTTCTGCTTTCCTGTTGTTCACTATCAGAAACTAGTTGTTTTGAGTTAGGAATCGATCGATCTTTTCTTTGACTCATGTCGTCTCTTGTTGGTTTACCTTATCTCTTTATTCCTTTTGTATCTCATGTTGCAATAGTCTTATCTCGGCTGTTCTAGCCACCTCTTTTGACGATTCATACCAGGTCCATCTCACATCTTGGCTGTTCTAGCCTTTATCTCCTTTGCGTTGTTCTTAGAGACCAAGTCTAGCTTTATCCTAAGTCCTCTCTCGTTTCATCTTTGTCTATGATTGTCACGACTAGAAGTGGCAAGACTTATCCCATTTAGAATCCTGATCAAGGTAGAAGCGAACCTCCTAATTAAGAAATAGATCCTCCTGAATCTGTTGCGAAATATGAACTTTGTGAGATATCCTTGATTTCCTCATTGAATACTTCGAAAGATAGTCCGTCTTAACCATCACCTCCGGTGTTTCAAGAGTGTTTTAATCCATTGTTTGAAGCGCAACCTGGTTTCTTGTTTCAAGACCAAGACAACTCGTTCTTCTAAGAGAACTCATTGTTTCACAACTTTGGAAGACCTCTTCCTCGGACTAATCCTATTATCGTACATGTTGATCCTACTGAGAATAGTTCTATCATTGAACCTAGTGATACTGTTGATGATATCTTCTCACCTGAATTTGTTAAATCTTTTGATCCTGTTCATTCACCGAAGGTTACCGTGGCTGCACCCTTTCTGCATTGGACATATCATTTCATTGAGAATTCATGCACTGCACAAGTTTACAACAAGATGGGAGATCCGTTTGATTTCCAACTGGGAAAGTATAGTCAAACCTTTCATCAATCTCACAACAATCAATATCATCGTCAATCCTCTAATGACCCACGTCATGGTCAACCTCCAAATGAACAACCTCATGGTTAATCTCAACATGACCAAAATCAGTCCCATAATGATGATCAATCTCGAAGCAAACCTCAAGGTGATCGACAACCCGCCTATTTCTATCGTCCTCCTCCATTTGATCAAAACCAAGATGATTAGCAACAAGCTCAGATTCAGAGTATTTATGAGATCCTTGGGAATGAAGATGAAGTGATAACTCAACACGATATAGACATTGCCAAAGCTAATAAGGGTCTTATTAAAATGATGGAGATCCTTCTCCTAGAGGAGAAAGAAAAATACTTCATTGAGCTAGCTAAACAAGGGGCCAAGTTACCTCGAGACTATCAAGTTGAAACACTCGTAGCTAAGGAAGAAGAAACTGAGACTAAAAAGTTGCAAAAGATAGTCCGAGAAATGCAAGATTAGATTAGTCAACTTGCGAGGAATAAAGACAAACCCACTCAACAATTTACAATGGAAAGTATTTGTCCTTTCCCTTTTGACAGAAGTCTTCATATGCCACCTTTTTCCAGAGGTGTGGAACTCCCTAAATATGACAAATACTTGGGTACAACCAATCCCCCAGATCACTTGAGGGAGTTTGGCGCATTATCCATGGAATTCATGCACGATCAAACATATCTTATGCACTTGTTTCCTCATAGTTTGGGCAGATTAGCTATGGAGTGGTTCTCTAGATTGCCTACTGGTATTAAAAATTTTGACAAAATGGCCAATCTTTTTCTCCAACACTACTCGCATAATATTCAGCATTCGGTCAACATTCGGGATCTTTGCAACTTAAAACAACAACAAGGAGAATCTTTCCTAACATTCCTCCAAAGGTGGAGACAATTATGTACAAGGTGTCCTCACAAACTACCAGAATCTGAGAGACTCGACATCTTCTTGGACAATCTTGTCCCAGACTTCGGATACCAAGTGCAATTGCAAGGTCCTCTTACTTTTGATAGTATGATCAAACAAGCAGTGCAGATAGAGGCCTTTACGATCAAGAAGGGAGAATTAACTTTGAATAAGGACAATAAACAAGGATTCTCCACAAACAAGGATAAAGGAAAGACTACCAATAAGAACAGAGATGCAGTAAATGATGGAGTAGTGGATAATGTTACTGCGAAGCCTTCAAAGTCTACTTTTAATCTTACTTCCAGTATACAAGCAGCTAAGGCTGTCGAAAAGACCACAACAAACAACCAAAAAACTTCAAGATTTGCTAGGAACGAACCTTGGGTGTCTCGACCCAAGCATGATTTCACCCCTTTGGGAGAGCCTCTTGATGTGGTCTATAAAACTCTTATAGAGAATCAAGTTCTTACTGCTTTAGAAAAGCGTACTTATGACCCACAACCAAGACCTCATTGGTGGAATGATAATGCTTACTGTGACTATCACCGAAACATTGGTCATAAGACTTCAACTTGTCTTCAGCTGAAACACAAGGTCCAAGATTTGATCGATAGTGGTGATATTGTTGTGGATGGCCATAACAAGAATTTAGACCACCAAGCTTTTAAGGATCCCTTCCCTCCTCATGAGAAGGGCGAGTCTTCAAATGCCAAGAATACTAATGCTAAAGTCAATTACACATACACTAATAGTGACAATGTTATTGGTATGATTGAACTTGTCGAGATAGAGTATTGTGACGTGATCACTTCTAGAGGGAGTGACGATACTCCCAAATCTAAGACTCCTTTTATCTTGAGTAGCTCTACACCTCATTCGTCTGAATCTGAACAATCTCAAGACTGTGCTAATGTTGTCACTCGATTGCGAGGGAGAGTTGTCTTGAAAGGTCTCGATGCTTCCACGTCTGCTCCAAAGCAAACTGTGGATAAGAGAACTGATATTCCCACATCTTCTCCGAAGCAAATTGTAGATAAGACTGCTGTTGGCCCTGCCAAAAAAAACACAAAATCTGTTCCTACAACTAGCTCAGCTAGTTATAGCATTTTAGATCAACTCCAGCAAACCAATGCTCAGATTACCATTTTTGAGTTGCTGAAGATCTCGCCTACTCACAGGAAGATTTTGGATAAGGCCCTTGCTGAGGGAAACGTTCCCAAGGATCTTGATCTCAACCGGTTCCAATCTATGGTGGGTCATTTGACTTTGCCTCACTATCTATCCTTCTCTGGAGAAGATGACCACTCTTTGAGTCACCCACATAATGCTCCCTTACATATAAAGGTCATGATAGGTCCTAAGTGCGTCCACTGAGTGCTCATAGATAATGGTGCTGGTCTTAATATTTGTTCCGCTAAACTACTCACTCAACTAGGATATGATGAGAATTGCATAGATCCTTGCAAAAAGATTACCATTAAAGCTTATGATGAGGAAGAATGCTAGTCCCAAGGCTTAGTCATGCTACCTATCCGCGTAGGTCCCATTGAGAGAGATGTTACTTTCCAAGTGCTCAATATTCCTCTTGCCTACAATATCTTGTTGGGTAGGCCTTGGATTCATGAGATGCAGGCTATTCCATCCATGTATCATCAATGCATTAAGTTTCCATTCCATGGAGCGGAAGTCACTGTACCTACGAATACTAATTTCTCTTGCAACACTCTTGCGCAAACCGCAGATAGCTTTGTTCCAGCAAATAGAGAATCCACCGAGTTTTATGATGCTAAGTTGAAAGAAATGGAACAAACTTTGAGACTTAAGGATACAGGCATGGGAGAATACCAAATGGAACCTGTGCTATCACTGGCTGCTCTACCTCCATCTCCACACTCTTATAGGAGAGCTTCTGAAGACAACAAACTTTCTAATGCTCCCCCTCAAATATTTTATGATGATGCCTTTGTAAGAGCCTCTACACCTTTAGAAGATGAGGATGAAGAGAGAGCTATCAGAGCATGGATCTATAAAGGAAAAGAAACAGCTGAAACAACCACTCCATCTCCAGATTTAGAGAAAGAACCATATAGTGAGGCCTTCAAAATCATGAAGTGCTTCAGTTATAAGGGGAGTGGTCCTATAGGGAAAAATGATAATGGCTTACTAAAACCCATTGAAGCTACATGCCACCGCACAAAAGATACTAGTGGCTTAGGCTTTAAAAAGACTCCCTTTCATTTGGGGACCAAGAAATTTGTGTCAGCTCCTGAGCCTGAACCTGAACCTGAACCTAAACAAGAAATTTAAGATGCCACTCCAGGAGTGAATCCAGAGGCCAACTCTGATGAAGATACATTTCCATATCCTATTCCTCTGGATCTTGTGGCACTCTTTGCCGAACCTGATGAGCCTATCATACATGTTCATATGATAGAGATAGATACTGATATTGATAATGATTCTGATAAGACTTCTTCAGTACACCAATTCACATATGAGGAATGGAAAGCAACACTAAATGATGATCTTGATTTTCAAGGTGAACGATATAGGCCACCTTATTTTCAAAAGTACTTTGAACAAGAACAACTCTAGCAAGCTATTAATGCCACAAGGGATAATAATGAGTTTGATGATGCTTCTAATGAAATTCCTACATCAAGTATTGACTCACATGAATATGAGTTCTGTATGAATTTGTAAATAGAAAATATTGAACCAAGGATCTAGAGGTTGAAGAAAAGCACAAGAGAGAAAATATGAATGCAAGGATGGATTGAATAGATTCAATGAATTTCTCAATGCTCAATGTCCAATGATTACATAATAGGCCTCCTTATATAGGAAAGGCAATAAGAGACAATGATAAGGAGCTGATAAGCTATCACCTATGCTAGGTGTAATCACATGTCCACAAAATGTGGATCATCCTCTAATATGCAATAAAGTATGTGCATTGGATTAGGATGATAATGTGATAAGAGCACGAAAGGTGGATCTCACACACAATGAGGTATGTGATGACAACTATCACACCAAAAGTGGAATTTCTCCTACACCATGTGCTTAATAGATGTGCACACTCCTAGATGTCTCAATCACAAATTACTATGCAATGCATTAGCCTAAGTAAGATTAAGTCAAGTGTAATTAGGAATAATTAATTACACCAACACCCCCCCTTAAGTGCAACTTAGGGGAATGCACTTAAACTCACAATGCAAGATGGGTCCCGGCAACTAGGCCATGTTAGGTACCCATGTACAAGATACATGAAATGCATAACTCTCATAAAGTGGAGAAAGAGGGAAAACCTCATGGGAAAAACCCTCCCCCAAAAAGAGATAAGAAAACAAGATGCATGGATGGATGGAGTACTCAAAACCCCCCAAGAACTACATACATCACGTATATACAAAGAAGTATCCCCCCATAAGAAGGATAGTTGGAGACATGATATCCCCCCCATAATGTAGAAGCTCCCATGTTGATGAAGAGTACCTGCAAACAATAGATAAGCCAATGCTTACAAGAAACATGTCTCCCCTTAGGAAGAAATAGATACATCAAATGATTAAGAAGCCAATCCTTGTGCAAATGGAAGGAGGAAGAAGATGTAGGTCTCCATGTAGGAATCTCTGAAGACTGAATAGGAATCTTCAAGCTCAAAAAATCTATCACTTCATGTGACAAATCAAGTGAAGAAGGAGAAGAATCAAGTACACCAATCTCCAAAGAAGGTGAAGAAGTGTCCCCATCTATGATGAAACTATCATCAAGGGAAAGAGAAACTCCCTCATGTATGTCTTCCAAATTTGCATAATGAGAATCAACAAATGCTAAAGATGCATCCAAGTAGTCATCACATTCTGCAAGATCTGAAACACTATGATCATCCTGCGGAATAGTAGAGCCCATGTCTGAAGAAGCAGGAAGTGGAGGAGTAGGAAGATCAACACTTGTCTCAACAACAAAATGATTCAAGTGCCCAAAGTTCTCCTCATAAGTATCCCTTGGAAAAGGGATGGGTACATCATGAATATCATCATCATTATCAACAAAATTAGAAAAAGAATACATGTGGGATGTATGATCAACAACTCCCATAGCGATGACATCTCTAGTCTCCATGTCCCTAATGTAGACAAAATTAGGAGTGAACTCAACAATTTTACCTTGTGCCCCATGTGTGATTTGGTAAATAGAAAGGAGATTAGTGGTCAAGGATGGTACACAAAGAACATCATTAAATGTCCCTTCTCCCATAGGAATAGAACCTTTCCCACAACCTCTCATGAATGTGTTGTTACCTATCAAAATATTAGGAGAATTACAAGGCTCAATAGAAGAAAACATATCCATAGAAGATGCCATATGATGTGATGCACCTAAATCAAGAAGCCATTTACCTTGCTCAAGATGTGTGGAAGCCATGAGTGCTTGTCCTTTACCTTTATCTTTGGATGATGATGGAGATGTAGAAGCTTCCAAATGTGTAGAAGAAGGAGCAGACACTGATGAGGGAAACTTAATGTTGTGTTTCTGAATAATGTGAGTTAGCTCATCAATCTTCTTTTGAAAACACTTATGCTCATAATGTCCTAACTTTTGATAATATGCACATTTATCTCTCTTTCTTCTAGATGATTCCTCTCTTGAAGAGGACTTGGATTCAGTACTTTTTGGTGAAGAAGATTCATTACCTTTGTCATGAGGCTTGGGATCCTTATTGTGTTTCTTTCCTTTTCCATTAGAAGCCTTCGATGTAGACTCACTTGCAATCAATGCTTGATGTGTGGAAGGCTTCAACTGACCCATGTGTGCCAACTTTGCTTTTTCCCTTGTGAGCTGCGTTGCAAATTCATCAAGAGAGGGCAATTTGTATGCACTACCAAGAGCATCCATAGCAGCATAGAATGTAGAAACAAAGATTGAATAATCAGGACCAAGCTTGGAAAGAATAGAAAAGATCAATTGTTCATCCCCTTTAACAATGCCACATGAAGAAAGCTCCAATCTAATAGTATTGAACTTAGAGAAAAAATCTTGAATATTGTCAAAATCCCTAGGATTAAGACCTATGAGATCATTCTCTAATCTGAATTTTCTCATTCTATTAGGTTTACCAAAGAGTCCTTCCAATGTGATCCAAACATCATGAGGATTAGTGCAAGATTCAATATGAAAGAGCATGTCACGAGAGATGGATGATCTAAGAGAGCCAAGTGCTTTATCCCTTCGATCAAATTAATTTTGCCTTTCTACAACACCTATTTGAGGTTCTTGATCCTGCATAAGAGTCATTCTAAGAAATCCAAGACTCAACAAATGATCACTTAAAGATGCTTTCCATTCATGGTAGTTATATGGAGTGAGGATTTTAACCTTTGAATTATCCATATTGCAACCAAATAATGACTGATAACTACTGATAACTCCTTCAAATGACTGATGCAAATCATAAAACTGCAATCTAAGGATTAACCAAGTGCAATTATAGCCCAAAAAAGACCAATTGCTGAAAGTGATATGTCTACCCAAAAACACTTAAATTTGATTGCAAATCTAGAAAGTAGATTACAAATCATGCACTTTCAACAAAAAATTTGCCTCAAAATGTTATCGTATATGCCCAAACGAAGCCCTGGAAGTTGTAGAAATCAAGAATAGATAGGAACAATAAAAAAGATCTACAATTTATGAAAAATGAGGCCACCAAAATGAAAAATCAACACCACCACAGGAAAATTCAAGAAATTCTACCCAATTTCAACAAAAATTACACCCGATTTGGAGCCCGGATGACCAATTTACGACCTCTGAAAGTTAGACTGTCAAACTAAAAATGCAAATGGTGAAGGCAGAGATTTTTCAAACCCTGATGATGTCAGCAGTTCACAGGGTTAAATTTGATGGTCACCGTAAAAAAAACCAATTCTGCTATGCTGCGACGGCTAAACGGCTGTCAAATTTAACATAGCAAAATGGTGACGCAAGCAAAATTTTGGCCCCCTTTGCTGACGTGTCTGCTGATTGGTTGTGCCGTACAGGTCCGTACAATGATGTGTCAAATGTCTGTTGTGCCATGTGGCACACTGTGATTGGTTGACGGTGGTGTGAAGTGGTAGCTGGGTGTGTTGACTGGACTGTCGACTGGGCGCTGCCGTTGTGTCTGCGTGTCAGTCTTTGATTTGTCGGTGGGCTGATGTGTTCCGCCACCTAGTGGTGACTGGGCATTCGCTGATGTGGCCCTGGGGTAGAGGTGGTCAGTTGTGAGGTTTTCGCATGGTGCAGTCTTCCACTGAGCAGAGGCGGTTGTCAGAGGAGGCTGGGCGTCCACGCAGTGGTGGTATGCAGAGGCCAGGCGGATCTGGGTGCGACTGGGCGACGACGGCTCTGCTTGGAGGAGGAGCAGCATGGTGGGAAGAGCCATCGAGCGAAGGGCTAACGGTGGTGGTCAGAGTCTACAGAGGAGAGCCGACTAAGGGCTGCTCGAGCAGCAGAGCTGTCACAAAGGGAGCGATGGTCTTCAGAGCTACCACTGGTGACTGCGACATGGGCAGTCTGCCAGTGGCGGAGGATTTTTGAGCGGCGCAGGGGCTGACCCTTTAGTCCCACATCTATCATGGGAAGGGAATTATTTCCCTTTATATGTGTAAACCCCCCAAACACAAAACAAAGGAGTTCCCTCGGTGTGCCTCACGCCTTCGGGTTGTGATGTGACCACTGCGCTTGCTTTCAAGCTGTGATGTAATGGTTGATGATGTTGCTACAAGGAATATTCCCTGATGCTAGCACTAATGCCAGGGCATGTACTAGCCTATTTTTGCATAAAAAATTTTTCTAACAAATTTAATAGAAATAAAAAAAATATTTATTTTTTGAAAAAATCATACCAGTGAGGCAAATCAGGCCATACGGTCTGATTTGTAAATTTTTTTTTGCCTTGGATTTGACTTTCGCTGAATATAGGCAAGTTTATAGTCGATTTTAACTGAAACAACCTCCCGAACACAATGATGAGGTCAGATCTACTCCAAGATGCCTCTATCACACGCTGGTTGCCAGATTTGAGATTTGGACCTTCAAAGGCTTGCAACAAGCTCTCTTCAAATCAACTGATCTAAAACGCTCCAATGGCTCTGATACCATGTAAGAATTTGCAAATAGAAAATATTGAACCAAGGATCTAGAGGTTGAAGAAAAGCACAAGAGAGAAAATATGAATGCAAGGATGGATTGAATAGATCCAATGAATTTCTCAATGCTCAGTGTCCAATGATTACATAATAGGCCTCCTTATATAGGAAAGGCAATAAGAGACAATGATAAGGAGATGATAAGCTATCACCTATGCTAGGTGTAATCACATGTCCACAAAATGTGGATCATCCTCCAATATGCAATAAAGTATGTGCATTGGATTAGGATGATAATGTGATAAGAGCATGAAAAGTGGATCTCACACACAACGAGGTATGTGATGACAACTATCACACCAAAAGTGGAATTTCTCCTACACCATGTGCTTAATAAATGTGCACACTCCTAGGTGTCTCAATCACAAATTACTATGTAATGCATTAACCTAAGTAAGATTAAGTCAAGTGTAATTAGGAATAATTAATTACACCAACAAGTTCGATTCTTTGTCTGATGCTACTTATGATGTAGACATAGATATTGTTCACGTGTATGAAAGACTCATCGAAATAGGTGTGTTAGCACCTGTAAAATTTTCATGGCTTTGGCATTTTTTCTTCCGGTCCTTGCAGTTGTTTTTAGGTCTCTGGCTCAAACCCTAGGTGAAATTTTTGAAACTCTAGCCGTTGCATTCAAGAAACCTAAGTGTGCCCTAGCCTTGTTCTAATTCCGTGTTAGTTTTTGGGTCACTTAAGTTTTCCTTAAGACATGTGTGTAATTTTTATTCCCCGATGATTTTTATTTTCCCTAAGTTTCCAGTGCCTGGCGAAATATTTTTCCTAAGTCTGTCGGCTTTAATTTTTCCTATGTTTTCAGCTTGATATTTCCTAGGTCCAGTGACTCTGACACCATCTCAATCCGATGGTGGGTGTATCTTCTCATAAACTGTGTTAGAGTCTTGTGAACTTAAGACGACCGTTGATTTTCCTTTATGACTCGGCGCTTCAAACTGTGGGTCTGAAGTGACATGTAAGTACAAATGGCAAGCTATGATTGGTCCACGGGTGAATGACTAGATGTGTTGTCAGTGGGACCTGATTTTCTGAAGACTCAGAGGGTTCTGACATCTGTAGTCGATCAATGGTTGGCATAAGTTCTCATGAGATGTGTCAGAGCTTTGAGATCTTACACCAACCGTTGATGTTACTTTATTCTCAGGTGGCAGTATTAAGGTGGGTTCAATTACTAGATGGTTTTTATGTGCCATGGTGTGCTGAGTTGTCTGCTTTTGATTTGTCCGCATGGTGATGAATTAGATTATGTCAGTGGGGCTAGGTTTTTTGAGTTTTAGTAGTTCTGACAATGACAGAGTATTGACGGTTGGCGTATAATTTGAAGGGTCTTTTCTGACACATGCGAAGATGAGACGATTGTCGATCTTCTTGTAAGCGGGCCCAGGTTTTGGTCTAAGGTTTTAGTGGTCCTGATCAATTGTTTGGCGGTCTGAAAAAAGTTTAAAGGCTTTCGCTCATTCGCAAAGAAAAATAGCGGTGCTCTAAATCACTTGGCGATTCAGCGAATGAGGGTCGAGTAGTCGCTAAATTTTTAGGCGGGGACTTAAGTTATTCTGCGAATTGGCAAAAAGGTCTTCAGTCGCCAGTTCGCCAAATGAGGACCGAGATTAAAAGGTTCCCTTTATTTTCCAGTTCACGAAGTTAAAGGTGGGTTAGTGTTTTCACTTCGCGAATAAGAAATTCCTTTTTTGCCAGTTCGCTGAGAGTTAACTCAAGGTTTTCTAATGAGTTAAAGTCATAAAGCCCGCGAAACATGAGAATCTCACAGTCAGGTTATAAAGTTGATCCAAATTCAAATTATGACCATCAATATATTACAGGCACCATAAAGTAACTGTTGCAGTTCAAATTCAAATTTTTTAAGGTTTCTCAGCGATAGAAAGGACTGGTTTTTAATGTTTTAGCGGTCAGATTTGATTTGTTTGGTGGTGCCGATTGTTGTAGTGTGGTCCAATGAGTATGATGATTGATTGCAGGGAGTTTTATGCCATGGGGGGAATGAATAAAGGTGTTTGAGACATGTTGCAGGGGGTCAAATCAGATGAATTTGTCAGAATTTCATGATCTTCAGTACATTTCTAGAAGATTTACCATAAGTAAAGATCAATTTAGGATATGATTGCTCAGGGTTTCTTGGTTTTCCCTCCAATGTATTAATTTTTGATCTATTTGAATTGTTTGGTGGGTGGAAACCCTAACCCTTACCCTGGTTATCCGTAGCTTGTTGCATCCTAACTTGTGTAGGATTCGAAGGTAACTAGGGTTATATAGTGTTGAATTATTGATTTTGTAGGGGTTCTAGTTTCGAAGTTAAAAAAAAAATAGTCCCAAGTTTTTGGTCCCAAGGGTTTTGTAATAGTTTTTGATTCAGTGTTTGTTAAAAAAAGAAGAAGAAAGTTGCAGGTCTAAGTTGTAATTTGCAAGCAGGGTGTCTTGTGATTCATTGTGTACATAGAAGGAATTCATCATACTTAATACAAATATCTGGTTCTTATCTCTCCTTTGTGTCAAGTCAAGTAAGCTTTGAGTTTTCTAGCTCATTACATATTGTTTTTATGTATGTATCCTCATTCTTGAGTTCTGATCTAGGATTGGATTAAACAATGCTCCTAATGGGATATGAGTTTTCCCTTGTCTATGTAAGGATGTTTTGTAAGCAGTAAAGATTAGGATAAATGTATTTATGGCTATGAATTCTCAGGTATTCTCAAATTTGTGTGTCTTTGTGTCTAATGACTCTTGTCCAATGTATGAGGCACTGGCCTAAATGAGTATTCCTCTTGTTAACATACACCGATTGAAGTTATTACATCCCAAATATTGAAATCAATAACCTTTTCAAGCTTTAAGTTGTTGGTTGTGTGGTTTTGTCACTATATAGTAATAGAGAGTCAATGAATGTGAGGTTAGCATTTAGTATTTCTTACTATCAATATGTTGTTTAGATCCAGTCTTTGGTGTGTGAAGTATAGTTTTCACTGGGTTAGGTGCACCCACCTTGGTTTTGCAGAGCCAGAAGTGAAGAGGGCAGTCTTGTCCCTATAGTTGGTCTAGTTTCCCTAAGATCCTTATACATTTTGGAACTAACCAATCCTAAAATCAACTTGAGGGTATATTGGTAACCTAAGAGCATAAGCATCCATTTTGAACACCAACAAGGTGAAGGGTCTAGCATTAGGCCACATGAATTAGACACCACTAATGTTAACATGTCCTCTACTTTTGACACAAGGTCTCTTAGAGATTCGAATGCTCCTTTGGATGAGATCACTCTAGGTCTTGACTTGCTCGTCAGCGCTTTTGAGGGTTATACCATAAACGTAGTTGAACTAGTCACTACTTCCCTTTCACTCTGTCGTCCTGACCTGATAAACTGGAACTCCCCTTCTGAATCCAATGAAGTCCTAATGGTCTAGACTGATTATGATCTAGCTTGTTACCTCCATGCTATTGAACCTGTGATGTCCTCCACCATTGAAAGCAATGTTAACATGATAGAGGTGGATATCAATTATCTCAGTCAAAAAATTAAAAGAAGAAAAAATAGGTGCTCTGATGGTGAAAACCACTTTGTGGCAGTATTAGAGCCAAAAATAGTAAAAATAAAAGACGTATCCAAGGGTGAAAACCTCTCTAAGGCACCCAAGGATGAGATAATTGATACGCTTCTAAGCCATTTTCAAGAGAGGTCATTCGTATTGATTGAGCCGACACAACCGTCAATTTGGGTACAGAGGCTGCTCCATAAATTATTCATCTAGCACAATCATTGTCTGCTGAAGAAAAAGAAGAGTTCACAAGATTCTTTTAGAGAAATAAAATAGACGTTGCATGGATCTACTCTAACATGCCTGGATTAGACCCCAATCTAATCATGCATCATTTGTCCATCGCACCAGGTATCAAACCTGTTAAATAGAAGCTGCGAAAAATGCATCCATACGTAGCGCTTTTGGTTAAAGCAGAGTTGGAAAAGCTTCTTAAGGATGGCTTCATAATAGCTATTGATTATGTAGAATGGATTTCAAACATTGTTCCAGTAACTAAACATGATAAATCCATTCGCGTGTGTACGGATTTCAAAGATCTGAATAAGGCATGTCCGAAAGATGACTTCCCACTGCATAATATTGATATGATAGTTGACATGACAACAATATATGATATGTATTCCTTGATGGATGGATTTTCTGGCTATAATCAAATCAAAATTGTGCTAGAAGATCAAGAAAAGATCACTTTTACATGTGCCTAGGGCACCTTTTGCTGGAATGTCATGCCTTGTGGGCTTAAGAATGCTGGAGCAACATACCAAAGAGCTGTTACTACTATCTTCCATGATATGATGCATAAAATGATGGAGGATTATGTGGATGATACTTTAGCCAAAATCATGCAGTGAAGAACTCACCTCACAGACTTAGGTCCCATCCTTGACCGCATGGAACAATTCAGTCTTAGGCTTAACCCAAAGAAATGTGCTTTTGGTGTTACTTCTGGGAAACTCTTGGGTTATATCATTTTAGCTAAAGGCATAGAAGTTGATCCTGAAAAGGTACAAGCTATTATGGACATGCCTCCACCCAAGAATATTATTCAAATGAGAGGATTACAAGGAAGGCTACAATCTATCTAGCATTTCATTTCACAGTTGGCTGACAAGTCACAACCATTTACTAAAACTTTGCATAAGAACGTGACTTATGAATGGAATGAGGAATGTGACAAGGGACTTACTCAAATAAAATAGTATCTTGCTAATCCACCTATACTGATGCCTCCTATTCATGGGAAGCCGCTTATACTATACATCTCCACAACAAACACATCCTTGGGTGCTCTCCTGGCTCAAGAAGATCAGAACAATAAAGAGAGAGCCATATACTATATCAACTGAACATTGGTTGCCTATGAAATGAATTACTCTATCATTGAGAAGGCTTGTTTAGCAGTGGTATTCGCTTCCCAGAATTTTTGACATTATATGCTAGCTCATACCATGAGGCTTATTGCAAAAATTGATCCACTGAAGTACTTGTTGAGCAAGGCTGCTCTCATGGGTAGATTAGCAAAATGGGTAATGATACTTAGTGAATTTGACAATGAGTATGTGGAAAGAAAAGCTATTAAGGGACAAGCAATTGATGATCATTTGGTGGAGGCTCCTTTAAAAGATCATCAACCTTTGAGTATTGAATTCCAAGATGAATCCATCATGCTTCTCACACACCAATATTGGAGCATGTTCTTTGATGGATCATTCACTCAGCAAGGATCCGATGTAGGCATTCTATTTGTTACACCTCAAAGATACTCATTTCCAAAAGCAAATAAAATGTTGTTTCCCTGCATGAACAACATAGCTGAATATGAAGCTCTCATTAATGGCATGAAGATGGCCCTTGAATGGTGTGTGGATGAGCTCAAGGTCTTTGGAGACTCGCAGTTAATCATAAATCAAGTCAATGATGTCTACCAAACTAAAGATGACAAACTAATACCTTACAAAAGGATGGTGGATGATCTCAAACAATACTTTGCACACATTTCTTTCCAACAGATTCCAAGGGAAGACAATAAAGCAGCTAATGCAATGGCCACTCTTGCTTCAATGTTACAAATGCCAGAAAATGACTTTAGACATGAGTACCTGGTGGAGGCATTACACTACCCTGCCTATGATATTCCTGAATTCAGGATGATCTGTTCAGTCATTGGACATGATTCATCCCGCTACCACCATATCTTTTCCTACCTTCATGACCAGATCATTCCAGACACCTATACCCGAAATGAAAAGCGTCACCTCATTCGTATTGCTTCACAGTATGTCCTCATAGAAAATGACTTGTATAGACGGGGTCTAGACGGTACTCTCCTTAGGTGCTTAGAACCAGATGAGTCCAAGTGTGTGCTAGTTGAGGTACACGAAGGTATCTGTGGATCTCATTCTAGTGGTTTGACGTTAGCCTAGAAACTTATTAGAGCTGGCTATTATTGGTCAGACATGGAAAAAGAAGCTGTTCAATATGCTAAGACTTGCAAGCAATGCCAATTTCATGGGAACCTGATTCATGCTCCTACTCATGAACTTAGTCCTCTCATCAGTTTCTGGCCATTTCAGCAATGGGCCTTTGACTTGGTCGGTTAGATACATCCTTCCTCTTCAAGAGGGCACAAGTTCATCATCACAGCTACTGATTACTTTACCAAGTGGGTTGAGGCAGTGCCTCTCACTGTAGCTGATGGCAAGACCATTGCTATGTTCATATTGAATTATATCATTTGCAGATATGACATACCCTCATCTATTATCATTGACAATGGGGGATAATTCAAAAATAAGGACCTGACAGACTTATGCACTAAATTCAGAATTATTCAGCATTGGTCATCCATCTATTATCCTCAGGGTAATGGACAAGCAAAGGCCTCTAATAAGACAATTCTGAAGATCTTGCACTGAACAGTTCATAAATCTGGTAGAGATTGGCATCTCCAGATTAATCCAGCCTTGTGGGCCTACAGAACAAGTATCCAAACACCAATGGGGGCCACTCCTTTCACCTTGGTTTATGGAGCAGAGGCAGCATTACCTATTGAGGTTGAGATTTCGACATTGTGAATCTCTTTGAGAGGCCTCATCACTGATGAAGATAATAGAATATCTCGGCTTCAAGAGCTTGAGTTACTTGATGAACATCGAAAGGTGGCATTCGATCATCTAAGAGCATACCAAAAGAGGATGTCTAAAGCTTACAATAAGAAAGTCAGACAAAGGGAATTCTAAGTGGGTGATCTCGTCTTGAGAGAGAACCCCAAAAATCAGTAGTAGTGAGTCTAGAAAGGGAAATTTGAACCAAACTAGCTTGGTCCCTATGTCATTATTGCAGTATTTGGGTCTGGTGCTTATCAACTCTCCACCACTAAAGGAGAACAACTCAAAGAGCCTATCAACGCTCTTCATCTGAAGAAGTTCTACAGTTGAGACATTCTCGGCATGCTCATGTATATATTTATTGGTCTTGAAAAAATCCAAAAAAATGATATATCGCAAAAATCCTAAAAATTGCAAAATGTCCTGAAAAAATGACCATTTTAGTGAAAACCTGGTAAACAGGTGCTTTGATGTATCTATTATCTTGGTGAAAACCTAGTAAACAAGCGCCTTGATAATAATTTAAAAAAATAGAAAATTGAAAAAACACAAAAAAAGTGAAAAGATAAAAAATACAAAAAAAATGAAATATTCAAAAATACAAAAAAAATAAAAGAAAAAGAGAAAAGTACAAAAAAATTGAAAAAGAAGAAAATGTGCCATTGATGAAAACCTGGTAAACAGGTGTCATGGTAGCAAAAATAGAATCTCTGCCAAGATGGTGAAAACCTGGTAAACAAGCGCCTCTTGTTTCCTAAAGCTACATCTCATCTCAGCGTCGCTTGGCTCTTAGTTTCCCGCTTTAGTCTATTTTCTTTCCCACTTTCCTGTTTTAGTTTGTTTCCTGCTTTTAGTTCATTTCCTGGTTTGGTTTGCTAGCTCATGCACTTGCTTTCAGATTTTCCTTGACTCTTCATGGATTGGAACTGGTTCACACTTGGGGCCATCTTCCTGGTCTAGGGGGCATTGTCCTATCACTTTCAGGAGTTTTGTTTGTGCATCATTCACCAATGGTTCTCACTGCATTTTCCTACTGATGTTTCACTCGCGTTTTATTCTCTCTTTCAAGAATCTTCCTTGTATCGGTCACCAGTGGTTCTCACTGCATTCGCCTGCTGATACTTGGTTCATGCTTTGATATCTTCCTGAGACTTTGTCTCTCGCGATGGTCACCAGTGATTCTCACTGCGTCTACCTGCTATCGCTATCCCGTCGAGGCTTCGAATGTTGTTTGCTTCTGATTTGACTTCAATCCACTTGAACACAAACGTAAATTAAAACTGAAAACTGACTTTGTGTTCCTTTGAAGCATGCTGAGCTTTTCCTTTTCTTGTTTGTTTGTTTTCTTTTTCTTTTCTTTCTGCTTGTTGGTTTAGTTCCAATGATCCAAAGAATCTATCTAAGAGGGGTGTCCATCTGTAAGAGCCTTCATCTTGTATTGGATGGTCATGCGTACCTCGACTCCTTTAAAATGGATGCTTTGGTGAGGTTGGTTCTTCTCCTTGTCTGTTTTGAGTGACTTCTTTCTGCTAAAAGTATAATTGCTAATGCTCGTCCTGCTAAGTGAACATAGGGGTCACTGTGAGAACTCTTTGGCGAAAGAAGGAACTCTCGTGTGTCTGGTGTGTTTGTTCACAAGCAACATTCAGGTCATTCTACCAATCGTGCTTTGATGCTTATGTTAACTTGCTAAATCAAAAGGAATAGGTGTTCAGGTCATTCTAGCTTCTTGTGCCTTAATGCTTACACCTCATTCTGACAAATCTAAGACTTATGTCATATTCATATTCTCATAATTGCAATATTAGTGAGGATTGTATGAAATTTTGTGATTGTCCCATGCTTAAACAAACTTGATGATGATAAATGTAGTGAGTCCAACAACCAAGGCCTAGGGCTTGCATTTTCATTCTAGGCTTGCATTTTAGTTTAGGCTTGTATGTGCATGTTAAGTTTGGATTTGAGATGATATCTTGTTACTCTCTTGATTGCTTCCTGTTCATTAGAGGTTCTCATCTTTTTTTATCCCGATTTCATCTTGGTTGCACAAGTGTCCAGTCCTCGCTCTCAATCTTTGAAACATATCTTTTTGATTAGTACCTATCATATATTGCGACAATCCTGCATGAGATGATTAGTACCATATACATTACATATCCATTGCATTTTCATTTCATTTCCATTTGCATTCATTTGCATCTAAATATACATGTGCATCCACTATAAGCATAATTCAAATTATACATTTCATATGTGCATACATTCTATCCATCTATCACTGCATCATCATAAAATAAACCATATGCATATTCATATTCATAAAAGGAAGCATGTGCATTTCATACATTTCTACCCATACATCTAAGCATATAGAAACATCTCATAAACATCAATATCAAAGCAATATAACCACAAGTACAATGATATCAAACTGTCGATCTCATATATATATCTCGAATAATGTCATGTACAAAAAAGGAGGTGCTACTTGAGCATAATATCAAATTAAAAATGGGCTACAATGTACAAATGTATCAAAATGGACTAGCTAGGTCCCACACCACCTGGTGGAGGTGGTGGCAGTGGTCTCTGAGGTGGTGGCATCGACCGCTGTGGAGGTGCTTGCTATTGTGGAGGTGCCTGAGGGGGTGCCTATGGTGCCTGCTGCTGTGGTGCCCATGGTGGTTCCTGTGGAGGTACTGGTGAAGGTGCCTATGGAGCTCCAACATAATCAGTGAATGGTGGTACCTACTCTGAAAAATCTAGAACAACCCTCCAATAAGCTACATAGTAATATGCTACCTGAGCAGCCTCATATCTAGTCTCAATCCTCGACCGTGCCAGCTCATCTCGTAGCTGTCTGATCTCAACATCTCGATCAACTACATGAGTCTCCTCTCTAATGAGTTAGGTATGGTAATCATCTTTCTCTTGCTGTACCTATCACACCCTCTCCCGGCTCTTCCTGAGAGCCTCCTGTAGTTGTGGTGTCCCTGCTTCTACCAGAATATCAGGCATATCCATATCATCATCCAGAGGAGCCTATTGTGATGTATCTCCTGTCTGCTACTTGGTGGACCTCTGCTAGGCCCCACTACTCCCAGCTCTTGCATATGAGCCCATCATCCTAGCAGGGATGCTAATCTACCCTGCTCAGGGTCTTAGTACTCTCTGTTGCTGCTGTCCCTGTTGTGTAGCCTGCTGCTATATAGGCTCCTGAACTGGTGGTTGCTAGGCTGGTGGCTACTGATCCTGTGCCTGCTGCTGCTATGCTCCCACACCAACCATATCTATAAACCTCAGATGAGGACGTGCAATCAAATGATCTCTGTATGAAGGTGTCACCCCTGCATTGGTGACACCCACCATGTAATCCCATCGCATGGCTGGAATGCATGCCTCAATAGCACATTGCCCTAGATCCAATCTAGCAGGCCACCCCTTCTTCTCCTCATCAAAGAAGTGAGCGTAGGGGCAGTACTCCTATGATATGTCTTGCTACCTACCGAACTGGCGTAGGACGCGTGTAACCTAGAATCTCTCTATGATGGTGACACTCGGTCCAATCAGTGGATGAGATACAAATATATGTGATAGCTCTCTCCGAGCATCATCCCAGGGCTTAGTAGCCACCCAAGGTCTCCATACTAAAACTGTCATGTCATCTAGCTATCCTCTCCAATGCTCTGTCTTACCTAGTAGAGGCTGAGTCATCTAACCTACATATTTATAAATATATGGCTCAAGTGGTTGGCGTGTGTCATGGAAGATGGGTCTACAAATGGGGAGATGCTCCTAGGCCCAGATCTACAAGACAAAGACTCCTGCTGCCATCGTCCTCACACTGCGATATACTACCTCATGCATCTGATGATACATATGGGCTAGCATGTACTCACCCCATCTGAACCTAATGGCTGGTCTCTCCAACATCCTTTGCAGCACCGTGCCCTAGCCGCACTCTAGACCATGCTAACCTCGATCTGGAACAAGGTAGTAGCTCAAGAACATCTCAAGTACAATGACTAATAGGTGAGCACTGTCGTATCTGCATGCCAAATCATCCTAGGAGATGGCTCAACCCATCACTAAATCATCCTTGAAGATCATCCTCAAGGCTACTGTCCCCTACCGCGGCTGTGTCTCATACTCCACTTGAGCACCATGGACTGGTATCCTCAGGATCCTGTATACATCCTCATGAGTCACTGTCATCTCGCCCATCAAAAAGTGAAAAGTGTTCATCTCTGAATGGAAATGCTCTACCAGTGCACCAAGAATACAGTGATTTACCTAAATGTTGAGTAGATCATGCAAGTATCCTAGGCTGAGTCCATCAATATGAGCACTCTCTGCATTTGTCAGTCTTTGGACCAATGTGGTGATGATAGGATGGTGTATCCTGAAGGCAACATCAGGAAAGTCAACCTACAAAGAAAGCGATGACGTTGGATCAGTATCTCAACATGATGGTTTTTAACACAACAATAGTAAATGCAACAAGACATCTATCCTAGACATGGCTCTGTGATGCTATACTTGGTTGATTTCACGCAAATTTGACAAATTTTGGCAAAATACTTCAAACTCTGTAGCAGTTTTTCGCGCGAGGAAACTATTTCCTCATGCGAGACAGGAGTCAATCTTGCATGAGCTGCTACAATCTTTCGTAGGACCCCCTCTCAACTCGTGTGAGCTTCCAGCTAGAGCTCGCGTGAAGGATATCCAACTCATACGAGGAAACTACTTCCTCGCGCGAGGGGAGACCTTAGTTGGCATGAGGAAACTACTTCCTCACGTGAGATTGGAAGAACATGGACTAAACATTGCTAAATCTATCCTAAATTGACCTAAAAAGCTGTACAAATTGAAAGCAAGAAGGTTTATCGACTACTTACAGGTGTGTCATACTCCGCTGGCTGGGCATGTCATCGAGAGTGTTCAAATTTATGCATATGCAATGGAAGACCCTCCATTTTCTCTCTCAAAGCTCAGAAAGCACAAGAAGACAAAGGTGAATAATGAATTGAAAATGACCCCTCTGAGCCTTATATAGCTTTTGACCTAATTTTCAAAAGTGCTTCGTTTTGCATAAAAATCACCCCCTTGGCTAAATAGACTACTCTGAATCCATTTGCAGGATCAAAATTGAAATATGACATCCACAGATAGCTTGAAATCACATTTTAAATTCTAAGGACCCTTTGGGATCGGATGCTTGTGCAGTTAGCCTTCTAGCGTCATCTTCCTGCCAAACCTTCATCTTTGCATCATGTTCTTGAGATCTTTGCTCTTTTCATCAAAGTCAACTCTAGTCAACTCTAGTCAACCATGGTCAAACATGGTCAAATTTGGTCAACAAGACCTCTGCTTTGCTTTGATTTGCTTCTGCAGCTTCTCAAATCTAGTCTAATTGCTTCTGCTCTACAACCCCTTGTTGTCAATCATCCTTCTGATAGGTCATCTTTTAATTTTGCTCCCGAGGGGGCAGGATGATTGCATAATTTGAATCTTATCAAATCAATTCTTGAATCAGTCTGATCTGAATCATCAGTTCTCATCCCTAGGGGCATCTCGATGCCTCACATCTTGCTATCTAGTCATCTATCTTTTAGGTATCTGAAAAACCTAACTCGAATCCTCGAGAATCAAGCTTCATTCTAGAGATGGTTCTTGAAATCTTTTAGGTATTGGGGCAATCTAACCTAATTCCTGGGAGTCAAGCTTCATTTTGAAGATGGCTCTCAAAATCTCTCTTAGACCGTTATCTAGGCAATCTAACCCGGGTCTTGGAGGGCTAAGCTTCATATTGGGGCAATCTAACCCTGATTCTTGAGACAGTCCTAAGTTTGCATCTGAATCTCATTCTGGGCATTGGGGCAACCTAACCCTGATTCTCATCTTCTCTCAAGACTGTTGTCTTCGCAATCTAACTTAGACTTCAGAAAATCATGCTTTCATCTGCTCAGTGTCTTGGCAACCTAACCTAGACTCTCGAATTTCTTGTCATCTGTCACTTCAGGCTATTCTTTGAATCAACACACTATTCGCACATCAATTCAAAGAGGGGAAAATATAATACCCCAAAATTGGCACCTATTAAATTCAATGAATTTTGGTGCATTTTCGTCAATTTTACATCTTCAAAGTCCTAGTTTCCTAGGCAATTTTCTCTCTCCTACTTGACTTAATTTGACTTGATGTCAATTGCAAAAAACCTAATTGCATTAATCAAATATTAAAATTAATTCCTAAAGTCTTCGACTTTTATTAGCTAAATTACCCCTATGATAAATTAATTTAATCCTAAAGTCCTAAGTACTTGGAATTAAATTAAAATCTAACCCCCATTAGCTAATTACCCATAAAAAAGGAATTAATAATTACTTGTTATTTGAATGGACACTCATTTTTTGAATTAATAATTCAAGATATTCAAAAAGTCCCCTATGTGGAAAATTCCATTCTTTTAATTAAGTAATTCAATGCATTTTTGTCTCAAATGGAAACGAAGGGTCAGGAGTTTCAAATCAAGAACCCCTTCATTCTCTTCTCGGGATTTTCTATTTAATGAACCTCATTTCTTGATTCGAGGGAGGCAATTGTTGAGAGTAACTAAACTATAGTATTTTTGTGTCTCAATTTGATCAATTCAAAGCTTTTTATTGCATTAATATAATTTTCTCATTTTAGCTTAATATTGCACCTCATTTTACAATTAATTTTCTTAATTGTTCATAGCTTAATATCATTTTCTACTTGCAAGTCCTTTAGAATAATCTTCATTTCATATCTCTTTTAAAGTTCTTAGATTAAATTGCAATCATTTAGTTCAATTTTAGTTTGTTTATCTTCATGGCTTTTGAAAATCCTCCATTGTAGGACTGGTCTTTTGGTTGTTGGCTCTCATTCTGAGAGTAATTAAACACCCCATCCACATAGGAGGCAATAGATCGCATCACCACAAATTTCAGATTGAGTAATTCATACTCTCTCTCATAATTTGATCATGTGAATAATGACTATGTTGCGTGTGTAGTTGGATTTGAGGTCCCCATTCCATCACATACAAGGGTATTCACCTGATTATTGGGCACCTCTCATGACAATCAACTGGACTCATCCCTTATCTCAACCAGATATTTGGATGCACATCAAAGGGATGAAAGAGAAATGAGGAAGTCTCATCAAGAAGAGCAATCCCAACATGATAGCCAAGATAATTAACATTATGATACTTATGTGAATGCATCACATGCCAATGACTTGTTTAGGCATTCTAGACCAAGTTCACCGCTCCAAACAACCCCAAGATACACAAGTGACAGACTCAAAAGAATCAAGCATGAAAAGAAAGCCTTCCTAGATGAACAAGTTGCAAAGGAAGAGAAACTTAGACTCCTAGAGTCTGAAAGACAAGATTTATTGGAAATGGAAAGGAAAACTACACAGGATAAGTTCTTGGCTCAACAACTTAATGCTCAATACAACAACATGTGTGTTGGTGGTGGAAACAACTCTCCTCCACCCTCACCTCCTAAGACTCCATGAAGTGGAAGGCACTCAAGCCGTTCAAAATCTTCAAGATCTCCTAGCCCTAGAGGAAGAAGGGCTCCACAATATGAACATTATAGGAGACCAATGCCTCCTAGGAACTCAAGACAACCTTCTCAACGTGCCCATCATGGTTCACAATATGGAGGTGGTAGTTCAAGTTCTGACTTTGATACTCAAGATTTCATGAAAATGCAACAAGAACCACTCTTCCAATAGTATGTAGAAAAGTATGTGGAACAAAACAAAGATAAGTTCTTAGAGAATTTAATCAACAAGGGTGCTAGAGTCCCCTACAAATTTGATGTGGATAAAAAGATCAAGAAGCAAGATCCCTCTCAAGAGGAAGACATCAAACAAATGAAGAAAATTATAGAAGAGATGAAGGAACCCAAAAGTTCATTCAATCTTGATTCAATTTGTCCCAATCCTTTTGATAGGAGTGTGAGTATGAAGGACTTTCCAAGAAAGGTTGAAATCCCTCAATATGACAAGTATGATGGTAGTGGAGATCCACATGATCATGTGCGCCAATTTTACACTATGAGTTTTGAATTCCATCAAGATGATTCATACCTTATGAGATTATTTCCAAGGATCCTTAAAGGTCATGCAATGGAGTGGGTCACCAACATAACTCCCCCCGTCAAGACTTTCAAAGAGCTTGTTCATAGATTTGTTACACTTTGCTTACAATCTTTCAAGATCTGTCACTATGTTGGACCTATGTAACTTAAAACAAAATCAAGGGGAATCCTTTGTTACCTTCTTACAAAGGTGGAGACGATAGTGCTCTCGATATTATAGAACCATTCCCAAAGATGAAAAGATTGACATTCTTGTTAGCAACTTGATTCCTAAAATGCGGTATGAAGTTAGGAAGATGATTTTTTATTTCTTTGATACCATGGTTGAAACCGCATGTAGGATTGAGGATGTTTTGAAAGAACAAGGAATTTTGACCAACAATAAAAATAACAACAATGGCTCTAACAAGGATAAAGGGAAAAACTCACATTGGAATAGGAACAAACAAGTAGTCAATGATGGAGTTGTGGATTCTTCTGAACAAAAAGATCAAGGTGCCCTTCACTTATCTAATTTTTTTCAAGCAATGAAGCTCAATGCATCTAACCAACGAGAGCATAAGCCAAAATATCAAGATAAACCTAAGAAAGAAAAGCGTCAATTTTCCAAGCTTGGTGATTCATATGAGGATATCTTCAAAATGCTCATTGCCAACAACCTTGTGTGTCCTCATGATCCTGCAAATTTTTGAATACCTAAAATTAAGCCATATTGGTGGGATTAGAAAGCCTACTACATATTTTATAATGGCATTGGACATAATATTAAAAACCATTTTAAGCTTAAACATATCATTCAAGATTTCATTGAGAATGGAAAACTTATGATAGATGGATTGAACACCAATGTTGATCATAAAGCTTTCAAAGAACCTTTGCCAAAATATGAAAAGGTGGAAACCTCTAAACCTAAGAATGGAAAGGCTGAGGTTCATTACACTTATGGAGCTGTGGAAAATGTGGTTAATATGCTTGAAATTGTAGAGGAAAATGTCAACATGATGAGAAATAAAGATCCCTCTGGTTATGACTCTCCTCCTATCTTTGATAAAGGACCCATGGTGCTAAGGGGTCCCAACTCTAGAATGTCATCCCAAGCCCTTAATGCTATAACACGAAGCCAAGGTCCTATTTTCCTTAGAGAAACCAACTCAAATCAATCCAGTAAACCAAAGCAAGTGGCATCCAAGAATGCCACCTCAAAACTAGTAGTTAATCCCAAATTGAGCTATAATCTTGTTGATCAGTTGCAAAGAACCCCAACGTAGATCTCGATCTTTGAGCTCTTAGAGTTTTCCCCAAGACACAAACAAGTCCTTGAGGATGCGTTGCACGTGAAAAATGTCCCTAACAATTTAGATGTTGATCAATTCCAAAATATGGTAAATCATCTTGCCAGCCCTCATTACCTAAATTTTCAGAGGAAGATGACAAAGCTTTGAGCCACCCACACAATCTTTCCCTTCACATTGAAGTCATGATCCACAAAACCCATGTCAGGCGTGTGTTGATAGATGGGGGTGTAGGGCTTAATATTTGTACCTTGAGTCTTTTAAAAATAGTGGGTTATTCAAAACACGTGGTTGATACTAGAAAGAGGATTACAATCAAAGCCTATGATGAGGCTGAAAGAAGTTCCAAGGGGTTGGCCATCCTTCCTATCAGGATTGGCCCTATTGAGAAAGATATCTTGTTCCAAATTATTGATGCTGGTCCCCTTGCATACAACATCTTACTTGGTAGACCATGGATTCATGATATGCAAGTAGTGTCGTCAACCTATCATCAATGTGTTAAGTTCCCCTACAATGGAGTAGAAATTTATATACCTGGGGATAGCAATTTATCTGTCAATTCAATTTTAGTAGGGACTCATGTTCCCCTCAATAGAGAAGCCGAAGATTTCAATGTGACCCTAGTGGAGTGCAAAGACAAGTTCAAAACAATAGATCTTGGTGTAGGGGGTATCAACTCAACCCCTTCATGAAGTTTATAGTTTCACCTAGATCTTATGGAAAACCTTCACAAGAGATGAAACCTTCCTCTTCTGCTATGACTTTATTTGAAACATTTGTAGAGTCTTCAATGCCTATACAAGATGAGAAAGAAGAGGTAGATATTAAAGACTGGATTTATAGAGAAGAAAAATACACACACAATGAGGACTTCTCTCCCTCTCCTAAGGCTTATGGAAGAGGGTACACTTTGGTTAAAAATATGGGCTATCCTAGACATGGCCCTCTTAGTCACAGATTGGATGCTAGAGTCAAACCTCTCAATCATGCTCTTTTTGGACACAAGTCTAAGAAGACGGTTGGCCTAGGATTTGAGAATCATAACAAGAACACTACTCCTATCCTTGATAAGTTGGATAGTGAAGATGAAATGAAAAATATTCCCAATTTGAAAAATCAGTAGGATATGTGTGAAGATTGGGTCCCTTCCACCAATCTCTTTGGGGAGATTTAGATGATCCAGTTTCTCATGTGACAGTTGCAAATGTAGAACAAGATGAATTAGATGTAGAAGATCCCATTAGAGAGCATCAACGTAAGAATATTGTTTGTTTCATAGAGAGAGATGTTACCCTTGATGATATTAGAGCTTCTACATCAAGACATCCCAAGCCTTCGTGGTGTAAACATCCTAGTCGAGATTCAAAAATAGATTCATATGAGTATGAATGGGACTCTCTCTCAAAGCCTTCTACAGTTGACAGGGATGTTGATGTTATTCAAACTTATAGTTCTCAACCCAAGGTAGCTGACGAGTCATGTGTAGGATTAGCAGATTTGAACTTGCATGTTGCTTTAGTGGACGATTCTTTGCTTGTTAGGACAAATTCTAATTTGGGTAGCTTAGAGGGATACCTAACAGAATTTGACTCTTCGATCACAAGAGATAATACCATTCACATTCAAAATCTTGAACCAGTCATTGACTTACCCCTTGTTGACCCTAACCTCATTGATTGGTCCCAACGCTATCAAGAGCCTCAACTTTTAACCTTCCAAAATGACTATGAGATAACTTATTACATGAATGCCATTGAACCTATAGTCTCTTCCACTAGTGAACCAACTACCAACATGATAGAACTAGACATCAAGTACCTTAGTCACAAAATAAAAAGAAGATAAAAAAAGAATAAGAGTTCTGATGGCAAAAACCACTGTGTGGTGGTGTCATAACCTAAAAAAGTAAAAATAAATGATGTATCCAAGGGCGAAAACCTCTCTGAGGTGCCTAAGGATGAGGTACTTGATCATCTCCCAAGCTACTTTCAAGATAGATCTTCAGTGCTTGTTGAGCCAACACAAGCAGTCAATTTGGGTACAGATAAGGCTCCACAAATATGATGCAGGAGCATTTTGGAATTCCTTGTCAGAGGGATGCAATGCTTTGTTTTGGGAAGCTTTCTGAGTTTCTTAGTTGTGATGATCCGTGGAGATATTTAGCATGTTACATGGAAGGATTTTTCTGCTTATTTTATGTGGAAGACATGTCTAAGGTCGTAGCTCTTGAGGTGGCATGGTTTGGGAGATATTGGATGAGTTGTTTGAAAGTTACAACTATTTTACTTGTCGTCAGAATAGTATTTTCCTGTAGTTTTGGAGCTGATTGCGGGATGTGGCGCTGATGATACTTAATGATTCAGAATTTTTTCCCTGAGGTAATTAAAGAGGACCTAAATTAATATCATTTCCAAAGGGAAAAACTCCTAATTCTTTATGAGTAAAAATTTATGACCATTTTTCTCAGGGACCTATTTTCTGCCAGTGTTCCCACCAAAGCCATTCTTGCAGTTTTGGTGCTGATTGCACATCATGGAGATGTTGATCCTTAATGAATCAGACTTTTTTACATTAAGGAATTTAATAGGACCTCAAGTAATATCATTTTCATAAGGCGCAATCCCTGATTCATTATGAGTAAAAAGTTATGGCCATTTTTCCCCAGGACTTATTTTCTGCCAGTTTTTGGATGAAACATGTAGTGTTTCTTCTTGCATGGTTTCATGTGATGAAATGGGGCCTTGTGTAGTTAAAGAAATTTTCTTGGGTCATGTGAGGACCTAAATCCAAAGGCACATCAAGTGGTGATAACTCTTTCATTATTTTTGATTTAAATCTTCCAGATTGGACCTATATTGTAATTAAAGCCTAATTGGCTGACTTGTGGCTTAGTTGGCTATATATTGAGGGCTTGGGTAGATGTTTGGTAGTAATTTGGATGGTAGATTAGTGGTAGGAGATTAGAATCATAATTATATCTTGAGAGATCTTTAAGATCAAATTGTTATCTAATAGTTGTAACAACAGAGCTAGTGGTTTGCATACTTGGAGACAAGGAGATTGCTTGGAGGCTTGCGAGCCCAAGTTTAGATCTGGCTTAGTGTTTCCATCAGTTTTTGATGTGTTTCAAAGATGAAATAGATAAGGGATAGAAGAAATACTTTTGATTGTATTTGGCCCTAACCTGAAAGGCCTTACAACTGGGCATGTTATTGAAAATTCATTTGAAAACATATTCTTGTTGTGTAATTCTACATTGTGGTGTTCTGCTGCTTGTTTGGATTGTCCTTAATTGGATCCTCCTTAGCTACCCCACATCAAGTGGTAGTAGAGCTTGAAGATCTTGAGTGTGCAAATGGAGTTGAGGCAATTTTCACCAGGACCTTGTTGGTGATTTGTTGCCTTGGGTTTTCAAAGATCTTGAAGGATGTCTCCGAGAAGATTGGACCCTGAGGCAATTGCAGATCTTTGTGATGTGGGGGAAGAAAATATTTCTAAGAAGTTTTCTTTGTGGGAAACTGATTTCTTGAACCAGGTTGATAACCTTGTGAAGGAAAGTGTTATTGAGATTTGTAGAGCTTACCAAAGTTGGAACATGCCAATTCAGAAGAAAGTTGTGTGGCCTATTAGAAGACTGTTCCGAGAGAGAAGACATCTTGACAAGGTTTCTTGTGATAGTATGGAGGTTGAAGAGGTATGTGATATTGGTTTTTGTGATCAGTTGGTGGACTCTGGCATGAAACCTGCAGAGCAACTTGTGGCTATTGCTGAGATACCTGTGTTTACTGATACTATGGTTGACCTTGTTGAGGTTGGTGAGAAGATTTGTTTTCATGTTCAGTCAGTTATGTTTGACATGGAAATTGTAGAGCATCTGGTTGTGCATGGTCATGTTGCTATTGATGAGGAGTTATCTATTTTTGAACACCTTTATGATGATGGTGTTACCAAATCAATTTGGTTTGGTGTTGTGGTTTAGATCTTATTTGTTGATTGTGGACTTGAATTGCTGGTTGATAGTAATGAGTCTTGTGATGAGTTGCAGAGATGGGAAGTTGACGATGAGGGATTTCATATTGATGTGGATCTAACTTTGGATCTACTTTTTGGGGAGTTGGATACTTTTTTTTTCTGATATTGGTTGTGGTGATTTGTGGTATGCTGATTGGATTGTTGAGATTCATGTGATCCTTATGTTTGAATGGATGAAGCATAGATGGTTGATTTTTAGATTTGGTCTCTTATCCTTGAGGGATTGGAAGCCTTTGGTGAAGATGAAGTTGATTGTAGTTAATTCTCTTGAGATTATTGTATGGGACATACCTTCTATTTACCTGGGTAGTCTGATGTAGGAGCATTTAGGAATTCCCTGTCAGAGGGATGCAATGCTTTGTTTTGGGTAGCTTTTTGAGTTTCTGGGTTGTGATGATCCATGGAGATCTTTAGCATGTGTGATGAAAGGATTTTGTTCCTTATTTTATGTGGAAGACATGTCTAAGGTCACAGATCTTGAGGTGGCATGGTTTGGGAGATATTGGGTGAGATGTTTGAAAGTTACAACTATTTTACTTGTCGTCAGAACAGTATTTTCCTGCAGTTTTGGAGATGATTGTGGGATGTGGCGCTGATGATCCTTAATGATTCAGTATTTTTTCCCTTAGGGCCTTAAAGAGGACCTAAATTAATATCATTTACCAAGGGTTCAACTCCTAATTATTTATGAGTAAAAAGTTATGACCATTTTTCTTGGGGACCTATCTTCTGCCAGTGTTCCCGCCAAAGCCGTTCCTGTAGTTTTGGTGCTGATTGAGCATCATGGCGATGTTGATCCTTAATAAATAAGTCTTTTAAATCTTATGTAATTTAAGAGGACCTAAATTAATATCATTTAAATAAGGCGCAAGCCCTGATTCATTATGAGTAAAAATTTATAGTTGTTTTTCCCCAGGACCTATTTTCTGCCATTTTTTTGATGAAATGTGTAGTGTTTCTTCTTGCATAGTTTCATGTGATGAAATGGAGCCTTGATTATTTAAATGCATGTTCTTGGGTCATGTGAGGACCTAAATCCAAAGGTGCATCAAGTCCTGATAACTCTTTCATTAGTTTTGATTTAAATCTTCCAAACTAGACCTATATTGTAATTAAAGCCTGACTGGCTGACTTGTGGCGTAGCTGGCTATATATTGAGATCTTGGGTAGATGTTTGGTAGTAAGTTGGATGGTAGATTGGTGGTAGGAGAGTATACTCATAATTGGATCTTGAGATATCTTGAAGATCGGATTGTTATCTGATAGTTGTAACAACAGAGCTAGTGGTTTGCATACTTGGAGACAAGGAGATTGCTTGGAGGCTTGCGAGGTCAAGTTTAAATTTGCCTTAGTGTTTCCATCAGTTGCTGATGTGTTTTAGAGATAAACTAGCTAATGTATAAAAGAAATAATTTTTATTGTATTTGGCCCTAACCTGGAAGGCCTTACAACCGGACATGTTATTGAAAATTCATTTGAAAACATATTCTTGTTGTGTAATTCTGCATTGTAGTGTTCTACTGCTTGTTTGGATTGTCCTTAATTAGATCCTCCTTACCTACCCTATGTCAAAATAGTACATTTGGCTCAGTCCTTAACAACACAAGAAAGAGAAGCATACACCAAGTTCTTAAAAAGAAAGAAGATCAACTTTTCTTGGACTTATTCAGATATGCCAGGATTGGACACTAATATTATCATGCATCACTTGTCCATAGCTCTGGGTGTCAAACTAGTTAAACAAAAATTGAGAAAAATGCATCCTCACATAGCTCTTCTTTTTAAAGAAGAATTAGAAAAACTCCTTAGTGCAGGATTCATAAGAGCTATTGACTATGCTGAATGGATATCAAACATTGTACCAGTTTCCAAACATAACAAATCTATTTGTGTTTGCATAGAATTTAGAGATCTCAATAGAGCATGCCCAAAGGATGATATCCCACTCCCCAATATAGACATGATAGTGGACATGACCGCATGTTATGAGATCTATTCCTTAATGGATGGTTTTTCTGGATATAATCAGATCAAGATAGCTCTTGAAGATCAAGAAAAGACTGCATTCACTTGTGCATGGGGTACCTATTGTTGGAACGTTATGCCTTTTGGATTAAAAAATGCAAGAGAAACATATCAACGAGCTATGAAAACTATTTTTCATGACATGATGCATAAAAATATGGAAGATTATGTGGATGACACCTTGGCCAAATCTAAGAAAAGAGACACACACTTATATGATTTAGAAGTCATTCTAGATTGCATGGAGCAATTTCAATTAAGGTTAAATCCTAAAAGTGTGCATTTGGTGTCACATCTGGGAAACTTCTAAGATTCATCATTTCAGAAAAAGGAATAGAGGTAGACTCAAAAAAGGTCCAAGCAATCATGGATATGCCACCTCCTAAAAACATTAGTCAAATGAGGAGTCTTCGGGGATGTCTTCAATCTATAAGGAGGTTCATTTCATAATTGGTAGATAGAACTCAACCTTTCAATAAGAACTTACATAAGGGAGTCAAATGTGTTTGGAATGAGGATTGTCAAAAGAGCATGGGCCAAATCAAGAAATACTTGGCCAATCCTCCTATTTTAATGACTCCTATCCCAGGGAAACCACTTATCCTATATGTTTCAGCAACAGAATCTTCCTTGGGGGCATTACTAGCACACCTTGATGAAAATGGGAAAGAAAGAGCAATATATTAAATTATTCGTACTCTTGTTTCATATGAGGTTAATTATACTAGCATTGAAAAATCTTGCCTTGTAGTGGTGTTTGCTTCCCAAAAGTTGTGACATTACATGCTTGCACACACAATATAGCTCATAGAAAAAATTGATCCAATCAAGTATTTACTCAGTAAGGTTGTTCTCACAGGTAGACTTGCTAAATGGATGATGATACTTTCAGAATTTGACATAGAGTACATTGAGCGTAAAGCCATAAAAGGATAAGCTATAGCCGATCGATTGGCTGATTTCCCAATTCAAGATAATGAACCTATTCAAGTTGACTTCCCAAATGAGCATCTCATGTACATGAATGAAAGAACATGGAAGATGTTCTTTGATGGATCTTTTATGCAAAATAGTTAAGGAGCTGGTGTGTTGTTTGTTTCTCCTCATGGGTACACGATTCCTAAGTCTTACAAGTTATTGTTCCCATGTACAAACAACATTGCTGAGTATGAAGCTTTGACAAATGGACTTAAGATGGCCATAGAATGGAGAATCACAAAGTTACATATTTATGGATATTCACAACTGATAATCAACCAAGTTAATGAAGACTATCAAACCAAAGATGAAAAATTGGTACCTTATAAGAAAATGGTTGATTCCTTGAGACGATACTTCACATTTGTCACATTTCAACAAATCCCTAGAGCAAAAAAAAAAGTAGTTGATGCCATGACTACACTTGCTTCACTCCTTTAGTTAGAGGAACATGAATCTATATTTGAATTCCTGGTGGAAGAGCTACACTATCCTATCTATGACTCCCAAGAAAGCCAAGTTGTTTGTACCCTTGTTGGCCATGAGTCATCCCGATATGGTGCCATTTATTCATACCTCCATGATGGCATTATTTCCAAATCCTTTAATTGATCTGAATGCAGAAACCTTACCCAAAATGCCTCTCGCCACACCCTTATCTCTAGTGATTTGTTTAGGAGGGGTCGAGATGGAACACTTCTTAGATACTTAGAGAAGGATGAGTCTGATCAAGTGTTAGTTGACATTCATGAGGGCATCTGTGGGGGACATTCCAATGGTCTTTCCATGGCCTTAAGGTTTCTTAGGGTGGGGTACTATTGGCCTACAATGCATATTGATGCAGTAGCTTTTGCAAAGTCATGTGAAAAGTGTCAAAAACATGGTAACTTGATACATGCTCTAGGTAGGGAGATTATTCCTTCTATATCTCATTGGCCATTTCAGCACTAGGCCTTTGACCTTGTTGGGAAGATTCATCCCAACTCATCAGCTGGACACAAGTTTATCATCACTACTACTGATTACATTACTAAATGGGTAGAAGTTGTCCCACTTTCTGTTGCCTCGGGCAAGAAAATTTATCTATTCATTCTGAACCATATCATTTGTCGATATGGAGTACCTTCAGAGATAATCACTGACAATGGAGGTCAGTTAAAAAATAAGGACCTTAAACAACTCTACAAGAAGTTCAAGATTAAACAACACTGGTCCTCCATTTACTTCCCGCAAGGAAATGGCCAAGCAGAGGCTTCAAACAAAACCATTCTCAAAATCCTACATAGAACAGTTCATAAGAATGGTAGAGATTGGTACTTACAGATAAATCTAGCTCTATGGGCTTATAGAATGAGTATTCATACTCCTACAGGGGCTACTCCTTTTGCCCTTACTTATGGTGCTGAAGCAATGTTACCTTTGGAGGTTGAGATTCCTTCACTTAGAGTTTCCCTCAAAGGTCTAGTTACAGATGAAGACTACTGCGCCATGAGACTTCAAGAGTTAGAACTTCTAGATGAGAAACGTAAAGCATCATTTGACCATGTGAGGGTTTATCAAAAGTGCATGTCTAAAGCCTTCAACAAAAAGGTTTTTCCTAGAGAATTCCAAGTGGGAGATCTTGTCATACATGAAAATCCTAAGAATCAATAACATAGAGATCAAAAGGGTAAATTTGAACCTAATGGCTTGGACCTTACATCATTACAACAGTTTTTGGCACACATGCTTATTTATTATCTACTAAAGAGGGAGAGCAGCTCCCTGATCCTATCAATGTCTTGCACCTGAAGAAGTTCTATCCATGCTGCCTATTCCGTCTTGGGGCATCCTTTGTACATATTGATCCTGAAAAAATCCCAAAAAATGGTATATTGTTAAAAATTCTAAAAATTGGGAAATGTCCTGAAAAAATGATCACCTTAGTGAGAATATAGCAATAGGCTCTTTGATGTATCTCCAAAAATAAAAAAATTCCAAAAATGCAAAAAAATAAAAAAATATAAAAAATATAAAAAAATAAAAAAAACCCCCCTAACATTGAGTGTCTTTCAACACTTATTGGTTTGGTCTTACTCAATTTTGTCATGTGATCTTACCTGCTTGCAAGCATTCAATCCTTATCCTAGGAACTCAGTATCAGTTAACACACTTAAATTTTTAAACGCAACACTTGATGCTTGAGCTATGCCATGATCTTTTCTTTGTGTGCTGACTGTTATTGATTTTCACTGAGCGTCCTTGTCTAATAAGTCTCTCCATGATGCATAGCTAGAGGACTTGGGGCATGAGACATGTTTTTATTTTCTTTCTACTTGTGGGTGTGTTCTTGAAGATCTTGAGTGTCTCTTGTTGTTCCCTTGACACACTTAGGAGATTTGAGACATCATCCTTGACTATTTTGCACAATCAATCTAATGGTCATTCTGGCATCTTTGCCTTGATGCGAGAATGGTTTTTCTACATTAAATTGGGTAAGCTAACATCAAAGTCATCTTGACCTTTATGTCTTTTATGCTTATGTTAGAATCTTTCCACATTCCAATCCGATATAAATCACATTCATATCTTCATAGTTGCGCTTGTGACTAGTGATGATTGTGTGATTTTCTGATGTCTATTAATAATGGCCCAATGATGAAAATAAGTTCTTTGACATTCTCTAATGAATGATGAACACAAGATCCTATAGTTTCTCTATTGCAAGTACACCTTTGCATTTTCATGTAGCTTGCATTGTTAGACTTCATGTTAATTTGCAATTTTAGGCTGCATTATGAGTTTGAGAAGGTTTTCCTTCATCTTTCTTTTGGACACTTAATCAGTTGTGATCACATTTTGATCTTCATTTCTTTATTCTTTTTTCATGATCTCAATTGAAATTTCCTATCTTAAACAGTTGATTGATTTTGAGGCATTCTCTATCTTGAGGCAGATTCTCTTTCTTCTCTCCATTTCTTTCCACCTCTTCCAACCTTCGATCTTCCATTCACTTTCAAACTTCTTTTCTTCCAATTCAATCTTGGGGCATAATCTTTCATGATCTACCTTCTGTGATTCTTATATCTTTCATATTGCATTAAGAACCTTATCTTTAGTTCGATTTGATCAAATTTATCAATTTACTGTTTCTCCTCTATCTCATTTTGATTTTGATCATGAGGGGGCAATACCTATCAAACTTCAATCTTTGATTCAGTTTTATCAATTCAATTCTTGCTTGAGATTCTTATCTCTTATTTTGAGACTTGACAATTACCTATTTACAACAGTGTTGGCCTTGTCTTTTTCAATCAGCTTATCTTTGTCCTAGCGTGTTCCTAGAATAATCACACGTCTGGATTGTTTTGTGATCCCAAATTGACCTCACATTTCAATTTTTCTTTGGCCACATGTGTTCCCAGAATGATCACACATCACCCAAAGAGGGGCAAATGTATGCACCCTAAAATGGCCGCCTAGACTTTCGGCCCCATTCTTCAATTTATCAAATATTGGAATCAATTTATCAATTTTCTGAATCAATGCTTTGCAATATTTTCAAATCAATTTCCTTGATCAAATCGTAATTAATTTAATTATTTCAATTTTTCCTAAGGTTTGATCATTTTATCCAAAGCCTCATTTAATTAAAATAAAAATTCCCTTTTTAATTAAATAAATCCTTTTAATTAAATAAAAATCATCTCATTTAATTAAAATCCTTCTTCTAATAAATAAATAAATAAAATCCCCACTTAAATATTTCTTTGTTGAAAAAGGAAATAATAAAAAATAAATAAAATCCCTTTTTCTCTCCACTTTAAATGCACATACTTTTAAGTGGTGGGCCTTTTTCATCTTTTTGCCTCTTAAAGAATCTTTGAGCACAAGGATCAACCAAGATTTAATCTCCACCATTGCTCATTTATTTTTGCCTCTTAATCATGTCCATTGATTTTTCCTCTTGAGAATCTTGAGCACATGGATCAACCAAGATTTAATCTCCACCATTGCTCATTTCTTTTTGCCTCTTAATCTTGACCGCCCATTTATCTCTAAAATCCTTTATAAGGAGCCCTCTCCTTCTCATTGAATCATCCATCTTTTGCATGATCTATCTTTTGCATCATCATCTCTTGCATTATCATCCTCTTGGAGTCTTGGCATCTTAGCATCTTGGAATCTTGGAGTCTCTCAATCTTGGCATCTTGGAGCTATGGTATTCTTAGATCTCTCATATTGAAGCATTGCATCATCATTTTTATTTTCTTTCTTGCATCTAGCTTAATCCATCTAGCTTAGATCTACTTTTATTTTCATTTGCATGCATATTTGATGATCATGGAGACTAGTATTCTTGCTTTTTCTCTTTGAATCTCTCATTTTATGGTGTACTTGCATGGGCACAAACTAGGTCAAATATGAGGGCCTCCATTACAAACCCTTACATTCCATGAATAGAGAGCTATGAGTCACCATTTGAGACCTTATTCTTGAGAGATCTTGGATATAATGACTCATAGAAGTGTGACAACATTTTAGCACACAAGACTGAGCTTGTACATAGAGGAGATGATAAAGTAACCAAATGAAATAACCAAAGAGTTGTAAAATCAACAAGAAGTTGTGAAACAATCTAGAAGAAATTGGAATGATTTAGAGCATATTCAAGTGACCAAGAAGTTGCAAAAAGAGGCCAAAATAAAGGTTGAAACAACCTAGGAAAAAACTCGATGTTGGTGGTCTGTCATAGGAGGCATTATGTTGCTAAAGACAATAGGTGCAACACTCCAACAACCACCTTTGGTTTTCACATTCATGGGATGAGTGTGCACTATGCAGATGTCTTCATGGCACACATGTGTCTTGAACCAAATAAGTACACATGGTTAGGATTTCAAAAAAAGGAGATGATGACTAGGAAAGCAAGGTGAAACAAAGGCTTAGGTAGAAATTTGATTTTAGCCAAAGAAGAGGTACCATGTGAAAATGAATTGCATGGAGTGCAATTTACAATGTTACACCATGTTATCTAAGCCCAACACTTATTTGGCAAGCCACTTGCCTCATTCCATTGATTAGTTGGAGTGAAATACCTTATCAAGATATTATATGGGTGATAAATGTTTTTTGTGTATGTTCAAGGGATGTGTGTCCAAGGTATTATTTTGAGTATGAGACCTAGAAAATGTCATTTATTTAGTCTTTGGTTAGGACCACATTATTTTAAATTAGACTATACTACAAAAAATAGACTCCAATACCATGCTAGGATTTTAGCACCAGAAATGTGTTAGGATAATGTGACATTAACCTTGCAATCCTAAGTCATTTTCATGTCTCCATGATCCTTGGATGATGTACTTGGATTCCTAGGGACTTAAGAGTAAAAGTATTCAATAGTTATTGTAAAGAAAGAAAATAGGTACGAGGGTGTTCACTAGGATGGATGGTCAAACTAGGAAGTTCAAACCTAAATGCTCTCATACATTGGAAGGAAGATGATCCACTAGGCTCAAGAAGGCTCAAGGAGACTCAAGTGCAAAGTGGATGCAATGATCCTTCTGTATTATGGGAGATGACTATGCAAATGAAAATGAGACATCCAAGATCTAGGGCTAGTTAGAGAGATAAATGATATTTTTCATGTATAAACAAATTGAAGATTGAGAACTCAACATAGAGACCAAGTATGGGAAGAAAAAAAGATGGACCTATAAATCTAATTTCAGCCCAAAACGTGAGGTCAAGGGAAATTATGAGGGTAAGGCTGAGTCCACTCACCTTTGACCTTGCACTTTTTGATGAAACAATTGTCAAACTGTAGTTCTTGATGTAACCTTTCTGTAGTTCCTTCTACATAGGCATCACTTGTTTCTTGCACACATAAAAATAGGAAAAACTATTTTGAAAAGAGGTTTGCCTAAGTTACACCATGGTTGGTGATCAACCTTGAAAATGAAATAAAAATGCTTGAAAAGGAAGGATGCTAATATGTAGCAGATACTTGATAAGATGCTTATACCTTTACGAACCTTCTTGATGTCAAAATACTCATGAAGATGCTTGAAGTTGTGTTTGATGTTGTCTTGACCTTGGATGTAGGATACAAAAAATGTGAATGCCTTTACAAATGCTTATATCTACACATTACTCCTTATTTTCCATGCTTGATAGTTGATGCCTTGATTTCTTAGAATTATCTTGATTACTTGAGAGATCTTGAATTTCCTATGATGATATGGAAAATGTCAAAATGAGGGAGGTAACATTGTTTATATACCTTTATAGCCATTTTGGGGTGCATTGTTAGGTTTAACAAGGTAGAAATAACAACTATGTGCAAATATAACCAATATTAGAAAATAATAAACCACACAAAAGAGAACACAAGACACAAAGATTTAACATGGTTCACCCAATCCCTAGGCTACATCCACCAACAACGAGTCCAATATTTTATTATCCAGTGATTACAACCTGATTACAATCTGTAATCCCTTACATCTCAATTCCACTACAAGTACTAAAATCATACATCATTTCATGAAATCCCTAACCCTAAGCCAATATAACAATGCTTATGTCGGTTAACAAGTTAACCCTAAAATACTTGATGAGTCAACCTAAGAAAAGGCTTGATGAGTCAACCTAGGGAAATGTTTGATGTGTCAACTAAAAAATGCTTGATGAGTTAAGCCAAAAAAAAATATTTCTGGGTCGATGCCCCGAACCCCATGACGAATGAAAAGTGTAAAGTACTTTCTTGGATAGTACTTTCCTGATTAGTCACCACAAGCTAACAATCTCCCACTTGGGGACTGATCATACTCCATACCAAACAACAATCTCCCACTTAGAGACTGATCTTGTAGCTAAATCGCCACCCTGTGAGGCTCCCACTAGATCCAACCACCCTGGACTCAACTGTTCCTTTATTCTATTCAGTCTAGTAGACCAATCGAAGTTGAATAGGAGTTCAACTTCTCCCTTCTTACTACCTTTGTAAACATATCTGTTGGATTATCATATGTATGTATCTTTTCCAGCTTTAACTTCCCATCATCCAAAATAGACCAAATGAAATGGTACCACAACTGTATGTGTTTTGTCTTTGAGTGCAAAGTAGAATTCTTTGCAAGATGAATGGCACTTTGGCTATATGTATGTAGAAAATTATCCCTCTATGGATGTCCCAATTCTTCCATGAAGAATTGAAGCCATATCATCTCCTTGGCTACCTCTATAGCAGAAACATAGTCTGCCTCTATAGTGGATAAAAAAACCACCTTTTGTAGTCGAGAAATCTAACTCACTGCTATCCCACCAACAATAAATACATAACCTGTACTACTCCGCCTGCTATCTATATCTCCTGCCAAATCTGAGTCAACATAGCCTTATACAGTACTAGTAGAACCCCCAAAGTGTAAACACTTACTAGATGTACCTCTCAAATATCTGAGAATCCATTTGACTGCATTCCAAAGCTCAATACCAGGGTTACTCATATATCGGCTAAAAACTCCCATTGCATGTGCAATATCTAGCCTAGTACATACCATAACATACATCAAGCTCCCTACACCTGAAGCATAAGGTACCTTAGACATTTTAGTCTCTTCTTATGGTGTCTTTGGACACATATCCTTAGTCAATTTCAAATGACCAAGCAAAGGTGTGGTGACAGCTTTGGCATTCTCCATGGAGAAATGTTGCAACACCTTCTCAATATAATCAACCTAAGATAAAGTTAGCTTCCTATTTTTCCTATCTCTACAAATTTTCATACCAAGGATTTGTTTTGTTTCCCCCAAATCCTTCATAGAAAATGAATGTGCTAACTATTGTTTCAACCCCTTAATGTGATCCATGTTAGACCCAGCTACAAGCATATCATCAACATATAAACATAAAAAAATGTAGCTATCATCATCCAACCTCTTAAAATAAACATAATGGTCAGAATGACACTGAGTGTATCCATCCTCATTCATAAAAATGTCAAATTTAATATACCATTGCTGAGGTGCTTGCTTCAAGCCATATAAACTTTTCTGCAATCTGCACACCAAATTCTTCTTACCCTTGACCTCAAATCCTTGTGGTTGAACCTTATATATTTCTTCATCCAGATCACCATGAAGAAAAGTTTTTGTAACATCAACCTACTCTAAATGAAAATCTTCAGTAGCCACAATACTTAAAACAATACGAATAGAAGTCATTTTAATAACTGAAGAAAATATCTCATCAAAATCAATACCCTTTTTCTATGAAAATCCTTTTACAACTAACCTGGCTTTAAATATTTTCTTACCTCCATCCTCTTCTTTTAGCCTGTAAACCCATTTATTCTGTAAAGCCCTTTTACCTGCAGGTAACTTGTATAAATCCCAAGTGTGATTTTTCAACAAGGAGTCCATTTCCTCTGCCATTGACAACTCCCACTGAATCTTTGTATCCACCTACACAGCTTCATTATAACATCTAGGTTCACCAGCATCTATTAACAAAATAGAATACAAAGATGGAGAAAATCTTTCTGGAGGTCTACTTAGCCTTGTTGACCATGTAAAATTCACTGGGGTGTGCGGTATTTTTTATTTCTATTGTTGTAGAGCATAAGGAACTACTGGAACATCATCTTTTGGAGTATCATCTAGTACTACATAATCATTTTCTTTCTTCTCATGCTGCTACAACAAATCTTTGTACAATACTTTCTCATTGAATATGACATCCCTGCTTCTTACAATTTTATGATTTTCAAAATCCCAAAGCCTATAAGAAAATTCATCAATTCCATATCCAAAAAATACATATTTCTTTGACTTAGCTTCCAACTTGGTTCTATTTTCAGAATCTATAAGCGCAAAAGCTTCACAGCCGAAGGTTTTGAGAAAAGAATAACTCACCTTCTTACCACTCCATGCTTCCTCTGGAATACCACAGTCCAAAGGAGTAGAGGGGCCTCTATTGATTAAATAAATAACAGTGTTCATAGCCTCTACCCACATATTTTTGGGCAGCCTAGCATGCAACCTCATACTCCTTGCACACTCCATTATTGTCCTATTCATGCATTCAACCACTCCATTTTCTTGTGCAGTCCTTGGTATGGTTTTATGCCTATGGATACCATTAGAGGAACAATAATATTCAAATTATGTGTTTCAATACTCACCACCATTATCAGATCTAAGACATTTTAACCTTTTACCAGTCTCATTCTCAACCAAGCATTTCCATTTCTTAAAAGTTTGAAATACATTAGATTTCTGTCTAAGGAAATAAATCCATACTTTTCTTGTTGCATCATCTATAAATGTAACATAATACATAGAGCCACCAAGGGAAGATACCTAAGCTGGTCCCCATACATCTGTATGCAGAAGCTCTAATCTCTCATTTTTCTTTTCTTTCCTACTCTTTACAAAACTAACTCTCTTTTGTTTTCCATAAACACAACTTTCATAGAAATCCATATTGACACATTTCAGACCAGGTAAAACTTTCTTTGAATGAAGTAATTTCATACCTTTTTCACTCATGTGCCTGAGTTTGTTGTGCCAGAGTGTTGTGTCAGAACCTACAACAATGGTTTGATGTTCTTCCTACTCAACGACAACCATTGTTCCTGAACATTCATTATCTTCTGAAACAATTAAAGTAGAAGGAACAATATGACCTGTACAAATATATAAGGTGCCTACTTTCACACCTTTTTCTACTACTAAGGAGCCCTTTGAGACCTTCCAATTTATATCATTAAAAGTAACTATGCAACCCTCATCACCCAGTTGCCCTGTTGAAATTAAATTCCTACTCAGCCTTGGAACATGTCTTACCTCTTGTAGTAGCCAATGATTCCCATTCTACAACTTAATCTTAATTTTCCCCTTTCCAACAATCTGACAGGGTTCATTATCTCCCAAATAAACTAGCCCAAAATCCCCTTGGACATAATCAAGAAAGTAACCTCTATGGGGTGTAGCATGAAATGAAGCCCCAGAATCTAAAACCTATGAATCATCAATACTTTCTAAAGAAAGAAGAAAGGCATCCTCTTCAGGTTTATTACTTACCACATTTTCCTCCTTGTTACCTTCTTGTTTGTCTCCTTCTTTATTCTTCTGAGACCAACAATCTTTCTTCTTGTGACATGGTTTTCCATAGTACCAGCAATCATTTGGCCCTTTGGATTCAGACCTCTTTCCCTTTGATTTTCCTCTTGATTTCCCATGATTTCTAGGGTTGTTTCCTCTCTCATTGGTTCTACCCCTTCTTTGTGCATTTAAGACACTACTTGATGTGGATCCACTTGAGCTTTTCCTACAAATTTCCTCACTCAAAATAACACCAATAACATCATCATATTTTAGGGTATTAGAACTAGAAATAGAATTACTAACAGTCATTACCAAGCCATTCCAGCTTTCAAGCAAAGAACACAAAATCAAGAGAGCCCTAACTTCATCAAAAATAATATTGATAGAAGTTAATTGACTGGTAAGTATATTAAAATCATTTAAATGATCAACAAATGACCCACCTTCCAACATTTTCATATTAAACAAACGCTTCATGAGAAATACCTTATTTGAAGCGGAGGGCTTTTCATACAACTTAGCTAGGTTTTTCATCAAATCTTTAGTCGTCATTGCTGAGGTAATATTGAATGCCACCGATTGTGCCAGGCATAATAGAATACTACCAAGAGCCTTTCTATCAAGAATAACCTAGTCCTCATTAGAAATGCTTGCTAGTTTCTTGGCTTTTCCTTCCAACGGCCACCATAGATCCTTTTGATAGAGATAGTCCTCCATTTGCATTTTCCATAACTGAAAGTTTTTCCCATTAAACTTGTCAACCTTCAGCCTACCCTCGTCTACCATTGCTCCCACTCAACCGTGAGATTTCCACTAAACCATGAGATCTTCCTGTAGAGGATAACTGAAAGAAAACCTCGCTCTGATACCACTTGTTAGGATTAACAAGGCAGAAATAAAAACTATGTGCAAATATAATCAATATCAGAAAATAATAAACCACACAAAAGAGAACACAAGACACAAAGATTTAACGTGGTTCACCCAATCCCTGGGCTACGTCCACTGACAACGAGTCCAATATTTTATTATCTAGTGATTACAACCTGATTACAATCTGTAATCCCTTACAACTTGATTCCGCTGCAAGTACTAAAATCATACATCATTTCATGAAATCCCTAACCCTAAGCCAATATAACAAGGCTTATGTCGGTTAACAAGTTAACCCTAAAATACTTGACAAATCAACCTAAGAAAAGGCTTGATGAGTCAACCTAGGGAAATGTTTGACGTGTCAACTAAAAAATGCTTGATGAGTTAACCCCCAATTTTTTTTCCAGGGTGATGCACGATGAATGAAAAGTGTAAAGTACTTTCCTGATCAGTCACCACAAGCTAACATGCACAACTTGAAGGAGGTTGACGTGAATTTTGGGATCCTGCTAAAATTAATGACCACTAACCAATTCAAAATTTAGGTTGTTTCTCAAGGTTGAGGGTGACTCTTAGGTTAGGAGAAACTGAACTCACCCCTAACCCACATATCTTCTCTTGACCACTCAATACGGACTTAGATTTGAGTTAGAGGTCCAATTTGATATGAGGATGTTGAAATAATGTGTGAAATCAAGGCTGGATCAAGCATAACAACAATGGAAACCTTGGACATTAAAATGGGCCTAACTAAGAAACATAATTGTATAGGAATACAATTCAACATACTAAATTTAGCCCTCACTTTAGTCAGAGTATGAACCTACTTCATACTCTCGTTAAAGTAGATCAAAGTATATGAAACAACTCTTACCAAGGTAAAAGAGACAAGGAAATGCCAAGATTCGAGGCGACTTACATATTTATTGATCTAAGAACAAGATAAAATAAATATTCACATGAAGAGAGAGCAAAGAAAAGACATGACCATGCTAGCCTAGTAAGGTCAAAATTACTATGGGCCATGTGAATAGAGAGAGATGCAAAGATGGAGTTGATGGTCTAGCAAGTTGTGTTATGCTAGTCAACCCACCTCAAGGATAACCAAGAAAAATATTGTATGTAAGGAAATCCTGCTAACAACAAATAATGCAAAAGGATAACCAAGGAAATTTGTCAAGAGAACAATGCAAAATAATAACCAAGGAAAATATTGTATCTAAAAAATTCTTTCAAGAGAACAATGCAAAAAGAAAACCAAGGAAAGTATTGTCTCCAAGGAAATTTTCCAAGAGGAGATTAGAGAGAAAAAGGAAGAGTTTGCTAAGTAACCTAAAAAAATGATTGCAAAAATTTATTTGTGGTGTGTGCTTAATGTGTAATAAAGAGTGAAGTGTATTCCTTACAAGGAGCAATGACTTTAAGGTAGTATATATGCATCTAAAATTAGACAAGCACATTTTCACTATGATATGCCACCAAACAAGGACAAATCAAGGGAAATAAAACACTTGACAAAAAAGGTCACAAAGGGATCTACTAACTCTTGGATCAATATGAATATTTGATAACTCACGTATATGAATAATTGTAATGAATTGACCTTATTCCCCAATGTAGTATAATCATGAGAAAAATGGAAGACGAGCACATAAGATAAATGAACAAAAGTCTTTTTGGGTCAAAATTACAGAGACCAAAAAGAGAGATGGTTCTCATTGTTTTGCATCATCCACAAGTAGACAATACAAAGGAACATTTATAACAATAAAATATGCATGCCATAAAATATATATCACATATAGAATAATTGAGATACACATCAAATAATGTCAGGATAGTTAGATCCTTTTATCACCTCGCACTAATGGATCAACAAGGGTTGTGTGAAGAAATCTATACAAAAATAATAGATAAGCATATCACAGGGGAATCACATTACTTACAAACAAACACAAAAGAATCCAATACATGAGAGGAGCTATTCAAGCATATCATCCACCAAACCTTCTTGTTAAAAATTACTTAGAGAATATGGACAACATGTGAGAGGAAACATGTTGGACACGGTAGATGGAGCTACTATATGTGTCAAACAAGGACCCTGCTCTAATGATGAGTCATTTTGTTTGTCACAAGGAGCAAGAGTTAATGCTTTGGAAAAATTTGAAGATAGTTCATGATTAATTTCAATAGCCTCATACATATCATCAAAATCATTAGGATCAACATTATTTGTATCATTAAGGGCTCCTAACATATTTGGATCAATATCCTTCTATGTGGTGAAATGTCTTCCTCCCGCTCATGCTCTCTACCTCTTGTGTGCCCTTCCTCTAGCATTGCGAAGGGATTGGAGAAGGCTGGGGCATCTCAGCATCACAATGGGCTAACATTGGGGCAAATTAATTCCTCCACAAAGTTTCCTTCCTTTTTCCCTATGTCTGCTATTCTGGTGACATCTACCTTTGTTGATGCGACTAGGATGAGTGCTCTAGCTGACACCTCTTCTTTGGGGGCTTATGGTCCTGCTTCTAAGGCTGCTATGGGGTTGGCAGGGTCTTTTGATGACATTTTTTCCAAGACGGCTATGGCTGAGAAGGGACGTAGGGTTTCCACTGACAATGGGGCTTCCAATGCCCCGATTCGTATTTATGGGTATTTATCTATCAAGCTGTCCTCTGCTGTTGATAGATATTTGATGAAAAGTAATGAAATTTTTAAATCCCACGGATTGATTAGCCAGTTTCAGGGTTTTTGGCCTAGCCTTCCCTAACTACATTATTGGGTTTCTCGAAGATGGGAACCAAAATTATGAGGTATTGTTAACATCTATCCAATGGAAAAAGGCTTTTTCATTGAAAAATTTGATAATGTTGTGGATAGAGCTACAATCATATATGATTATTTCTTTTGTTGGGAGGATGGAATATTTTTGCTCATGGTAAAGCCGTGGCATCTTGATTTAAATCCTTCCACTAAAGTCTTTAGTACTATCCTTGTATGGGTTAGGCTCCCCAATCTGCCCCTTCATCTGTGGCATGATTCTTTCCTTGAGGAAGTGGGTGGGACTTTGGGGGAATTATTTTTGATTGATAATGAGTTTGATAATATGTATCATTCTACTTTTGCTCATATCTTGGTATAAATTGATAGCTCGAAGGGCCTCCCAGCTGAAATTAAAGTTAAATCATCCTTGGGACCTTGGATCCAATAACTTGACTTTGAAGGCATTCCTTTTAGATGTCATAAATTTTTCAAGATTGGTCATATATCATCCCAATGTGGCTTCATTACCAAGAAGAAGAAATCTTATCCTTCTTGGTGGAAGGGTGCTTCTACCCAATATTACACTATCTTGAAAAGCTCCTCTCACCTTGAGATGGAGGTTGCTCCTGATACTTGAAATTCTTTTCCTATTGGTGAGAAGGTTGGTTTATGTCCTGATATTAATGTTCCTGAAGGGTCTGTTGGGGCTGCTTGCTCTGTCCCTATCCTAGTTGCTAGACCTAAACCTTCTCTTTCTACGTTGGGTGATACCAAATTTTTTTTTGATTCAGTGGGTGTTGGCTTTGCTGAAAATGATGATATTTTATTAGGTGCTGGATCTGACCTTACAGTTCCATTTCTTGATCACCCTTTGGCTAGATCTAATGGCGGCCCTGAGCTGGCTATTTCTCTGGGAGATTCTACCCCACTTTTGGGGGTTGGATCTCTAGCTCTAGAATCATTGTGCTAGCAAGATAAGGCTGCTAGTGTTGAAGATGGCTAAATTAAAGTTAAAGGCAAAAATTCTAAGAAATCCTCCCCGTATTTTGACATGACCCTGCGAATGCATTTGAAGGGGATAAAAAGATATCTTGTTTATATTTTGTTATGGATTTCCAATGTTTTATCTTATGAAGCAGTTTGAGTGTTTCTTTGCCTGAGTTCTTTTGGGTGGTTTCTTGGGGATGGTGGCATTTTGTTATGGCTGATCTGTTGTGTATGGTGTACTCCTAATGCTCTATCTTAAGATTTTTATTTGTACAGGGTTTCAGGTCCCTTCAAAAAATATTTTTACCATTAATCAAAACATTATTTGTATCATTAAAATGTCTTCCTCCCGTGCGTGCTCTCTGCCTCATGTGTGCCCTTCCTCTAGCCCTGCAGAGGGATTGGAAAAGGCTGGGGCATCTCAGCATCATGATGGTTTGATGCTGGGGAAACTTCATTCCTCCACATATTTTCCTTCCCCCTACCCTGCGTCTGTTGTTTTGGCAGCATCTACCTCTACTGCTATGACTAGGGTGAGTGTTGTGGTTGGCACCTCTTCTTTTGGGGTTGATGGTCCTACTTATAAGACTTTTGTTGGGTTGGAAGGGTCTTTTTATGGCATTATTTCCAAGATGGTTATGACTGAGAAGGGACGCAAGGTTTCCACTGACAATGAGGCTTCCATTGCCCCAATTCCTATTTGTGGGTCTTTATCTGTCAAGTTTTCCTATGCTATTGATAGAGATTTGATGAACAATAATGAAATTTTCAAATCCCACAGACTGATTTGCCAGTTTTGGTGTTTTTGGCCTAGCCTTCCCTAATTACACTATTGGGTTTCTCAAAGATGGGAACCAAAATTATCAGGTACTGTTAACATCTATCTAATGTCAAAAGGCTTTTTCATTGCAAAATTTGATAATGCCATTGATAGAGCTACAATCCTATGTGATTATTTCTTTTGTTGGGAGGATGAAATTTTTTTGCTCATGGTAAAGCCGTGGAACCCTGATTTCAATCCTTCCATTGAAGTCCTTAGTACTATCCCTATATGAGTCAGGTTGCCTAATTTACCCCTTCATTTGTGGCATGATTCCATCCTTGAGGAAGTGGGTAGGGCTTTGGGATGATTCTTGTTGATTGATAATGAGTCTGATAATATGTATCATTCTACTTTTGCTCATATCTTGGTAAAAATTGATACCTCGAAGGGCCTCCCAGTTGAAATTAAAATTGAATCATCCTTGGGACCTTGGATCCAACAACTTGACTTTGAAGGAATTCCTTTTAGATGTTTTAAATGTTTTAAGACTGGTCATATATCATCCCAATGTGGCTTCATTACCAAGAAGAAGAAATCTTCTCCTTCTTGGTGGAAGGGTGCTTCTACCCAACATTACACTGTCTTGAAAAACTCCTCTCACTCTGAGATGGAGGCTACTCCTGATATTGGAAATCCTCTGCATTCTAGTGATAAGGTTGGTTTATATCCTAATATTACTATTCCTGATGGGTCTGTTGGCTCTATCCCTATCTCGGTTGCTAGACCTGAACCTTCTCTTTCTATGTTTGATGATACTAGATTTTCTATTGATTCAGTGGGTGTTGGCTTTGCTGAAAATGATGGTATTTTATTAGGTGCTAGATCTGACCTTACATTTCCATTTCTTGATCATCCTTTGGCTGGATCTAATGGCGGCTCTACGTTGGTTGTTTATTTGGGAGACTCAACCCCACTTTTTGGGGATGGATCTCCAACTTTGGAATCAATTTGCTAGTAGGATAAGGCTACTAGTGTTGAAGGTTGGATTACAATTAAAGGAAAAAATTCTAAGAAATCCTCCCCATCTTTTGACAGGACCCTGCAATCTCATTTGAAGGGGACAAAAAGATAGCTTGTTTATCTTTTGTTGCAGATTTCCAATGTTTTATCTTATGCAGTGGTTTGGGTGTTTCTTTGGCTGAGTTCTTTTGGGTGGTTTCTTGGGGATGGTGGCCTTTTGTTTTGGCTGATCTGTTGTGTATGGTGTACTCCTAATGCTCTATCTTAAGTGTTTTCTTTGTCAGGATTTTAGGTCCCTTCAAAACCTATTTTTACCATTAATCAAAATAGTATTTGTATCATTAACATTATTAGTATCATCAAGAGTATATTCATCATCTAAATTCATCACAATAATATCTTTAATATGAAAATAACCATTATCATGTTTAGACAATTTAATTTTCTTAAGGTTTGCTTCCTCACTTGCGCTATGCATCGGTTGGCTAAATGGGATCAAAGAATCATGATATGTCTTAGGGTATAAAATGGTTTGGGAAGCAAGTTGAACAACCTGTCAAGTCTCAATTTTTAGTGCTCTAGTTTTCAGAGATGATTAAACTTTATTGACTTTCGTTAACTATGTTTGATCTAGATAGAGACTGTGAATAATTTTAGACATTTTATTAATGTGTACGTGGTGGTTAGACATTTGATTATAACAATTTATGAATATTATGTTATATTTGTAATTTTAATTATGTTCTTACACATTGTAATTAGATGTATTGTGAATGGTTTATCATAAGATGAAATGTATTAATGATTTTGTTTAATAATTGATTATGGACTTTGGTACTAATATGTATAGATAAAAACTTGAGTGTTGGAATTTTTGGACAGGTTTTGAAGGCAAGAATGAGGACCAAATACAAGAGGTTAGCACTTTGGCAGCGGTAGGAATGATAGAATCTGACATTCACACACTCACTTAGATAGATGATTATATTCATTTTTAATGAGTTTCTCATCCTATTTTCCAAATTTGTATATGTGCATGTGTGCGTATTAGAATATTTGGATATAGATATTTGCTATTTTCATATGTGAGTTTGGGATAGTTAGGAGTAAGTATTCAATTATTTGAATAATTATCATTTCTAACTCCTTTGTGAGATAAATAAATAAATATTGTAAGTAGCCTTAAAAATAGTATTCTATTTAAAAATTGATATATTTTTAACCATAATTTGTTAAAATTGATTAAAGATGAAAATATATAATAAGAATAATAAGAAAATAAAACTTAGCTTTAATTAAGTTGAGATGAAATATATAAATAAATTTAAAAAATAAAATAAAATATATTTATTAATATTCTTTGATATTGACTTAGAGTATCAAACCAACATTTATTTATCTAGTCAAAATATCTAGCTATCACTTTTATGCTGGGCATTGGAGTAAAAAACAAACCCATACTCATTAAAAACTTCCCATACCTTATTTATTTTAGACATACTTCTTAAAAATAAATAAAAATTACCATACTCATTTATGAAAGGGGAAGATGAAAAATTAAATTAAGATTGGAGTTTGATGTGAAAGAGGGGTGAAAACAAAAAATCTTATTTAGGCAGGGAGAATTCATATGGAGAAATTACAAAAAAAAATGAACAGAGCTGAAGAATTCAAACACAGGGATTATATAAAATTTTAGGAAGAGAAGATACAGACAAAAAGAGAGAGAGTGTGTGGAAGGAAGCAAATTCTAGGTTCCTCTCAATCCTCTTTTACATAGTTGTTGAAGCATCATTTTAGATCTTTCCAATTTGCATTCAATTTATTTTCCTTTTGTATTATGCATGTAAATTTTGGATAAAGGAATTTCTAATTTTGTTCAAGTAAAGTCATGCTTGAGCATAAGTCTGCAAGCCACAAGTGTGAATGATTTTTTTTTCATGTAGGTTTGGGATCTCGTATTCAATGAGATTGTTTATTTTTTTATTTTATTTTAGAGAGTCAATTTAATTGAGGAGAATTCGTGTGGGATATGTTGTCATTTTTCACACTTCAAATTTCTATTTTCCTTTTTGAAAAGCATTAAACTGGCTCTGTATTTAACGCAATCTTTGCTTACATATTTTTATTTTTCTCTATTTAGGCATAACCACAACAATAGAAATCTGCACATTTCTTTTATTGTTTTAGTGATCACTAATACCATGGTCTAATACACACACACACACACACACACACATACATATATATGTATATATGTATATATATATAATAAAAAATGGGAGCACCACTGTATATATTTCTATATTTATAAAAAGTTGATTCAAAAAGAGCTCAATCAGGAAAGAATCATGAAGAAAACCCGACATTGTTGCTATATATACAAAAGGTGATAAGGAGACCTTATCAAATTTGAGATTTAAAGTATGATCGTATACATTACAATTGTGAGGCCATGGCCAATCTTTTGACAAAACATGAAGTCAAAGATCAATACATTTCAAATTTCAATATTTAATATTGAGCTGAAAATGACTAGTATCAAAAAATAGGAAAGTATGAGCTCGAATTTCCCACAAAAAACCATGCTGTTCAAAATCACAAACTATTCCTCCATGGCATCGTAAGTCTGTGGGACAAAATCTGGTTGGGAGTGTGGTGACCATCTCGAAGGCTGAGCAGTCCAGTCTGAAATCCATTCCCTCTCTGAGTTTGCATTCCACTCGACATCATATACATTGTCTCTAGGGCCCTTGTTATCGGGGTCAGCATCGTTCCAACCTAAAGCAGTAGACTGTGGTTGAGAAATTTGAGCAAAGGAACCACTAGCTTCACCTACAAATAATACATTTCCACTTGAGCTCGATGTGAATGGTAACAAGAAATTTGGAAAGGGGGTTGTGTAAGCTGCAAGCTCTAAGGGAAGAGAATCATTTGGTGCTTCGAGTAGCAGGAGAAGAGCCTCGATCACCATTTTGATCTTCGACTCCAATTCAAACCCCAATTCATTACCATATGAATTCAGATCACCTTCAACACTGCTAAAATTTTGTTTCTCCAGTGCATTCTTTATGCTATCATAAGTAGCCCTACACACATGGCTCTTAAGTAATTTATGTTGATAAAAAAGGCCGCCCACCAATGCATGACCAAGCCAAAGGTCATATCTTTGCAATGCCCTCTGTAGCTTCTTGCCTTCCCAAAAATGGGGTTTAACAAATTTAAAAGAAATAATTTCCAAGATTTGCATGGATTGCAGCAAGTCCATGACATTAGAAAGGAAAATGGACACTACCTGAGACGGATAAAGAAATTGCTTTGACCTCGGGGAGAGAATTTCTTCTCCAATTAAGATTTTAATGGATTGCCGAGTTGAAGCAGAGAGGATAAACATCTCATCCAGCATGAAGTTGGGGATGATCTATGACAATGCTTCTTCATCCTCATCAGGCGGGATCCACACCCGATAGTTTTTCAGAAGCATCTCACTATGAAAGCAAGCATAGTCATCACACTGGACACAGACTTCCATTGAGTTCTCCATTAGCAGAATTTAGCAAAGATAGGGTATGAAAAAACTTGATTTAAATGCCACATAAATATCCCCTGTGAATAATAATGTCAAATCCAAGTTAATCTTTTGGCATTAATTAAAACTGAATGCCCTTCAGGTGAAAAGATCAGAGACATGTGTGAGGTTGCCAGATATCACTATGGGTAACTGCCCGAGTGTGTAAAGTGTCCACTCATCTCATCTACAGCTAGGTATTGGAGAATTGGTGGCTAATAGTATTAACACAACTATGTACTCCATGTACTGAGCATTTGATGCTTTTATTAAATCCCCTTCATGTGTTGTAAGGAGTAGGCTAGTGACGTAGAGCTAAGTATGGTGATGAGTATTCAACATGTGTCCTGTTGCTATGCCAAACAATTATGGCATGTTCATATCACAATGTGGATGAAGAGATCTAGTGAGATCGTATGATATTATTATCCCACACCTGATGGTTTTTATGAGTTCACCAGTCTTTAGAGGTCACCGCAAATTTGAGGATATGTGTTCAGTATTAAGCACAAAATTTGTGTTCCATCACACCCCATATTAGCTAGACAATCAACAACCTTATTGCCTTCTCTCAATGTATGAGATATAGATATGGAAGGAAATGTGTCTATGATACACCATGTTTGTTTAAGGATATATGCAAGTTGCCAGTTATAGGATTTCCTCTTGATACAAGCGGTAATGATTACCATCAAATCTCCTTCAATATGGATATTTTTAAATCCACCTCATTTTTCTATAATAAGTCATTCCAGTAAGGCTTGTGCTTCGGCCATGTTATTAGATCCTATAGGTAATGGGGAAACAATGAATGCCATTAGATTTCCCTCACAATCTCTTATACAAGCACCAAGGCCTGAATTTCATGGATTTCCACACGAGGCTCCATCAAAGTTTAATTTCAATATGTTCTAAGGAGGTGGGTACCACTTGATTTTTAATCGATCCACTTGTGATTATCCTTGTTTCAGAGGACCCCAACCTAATGGGATGTGCAACATCTTCCATTCTCTGAGAACAATACTATTGTGAAACTACTAGATTAATTTTGCATCGAAAGACACTTGCATTGATCACTTCAGATATCAGTCTCTCAATGCCCTTTAAGACCTCCTCAATTTGTGAAGAAATGCTTTTGAAAATGCGTTTGTTCCTTTCCCACCAGATTGACCACACAACTAAAGCTGGAATGCATCTCCATAGATCTAAAAATAAGGAATTTGAATATAGAGTTGGCCATGATTGGAATAGGTCCCAGATTTTATTAGGCAAGGGGGTAGAATAATGAAGCTTGTTAAGGACAAAGGACCAACAGTCTTGTGCAAAATTACAAGTCAACAATAAGTGATCAACATTCTCAAAGTGATCTTCACAAAGTTTACATTTAAAGAATTGTGTGATGCGAAACTTCTCAAGTCTGTCACTAGTGAGTATTCTGTTTCTTAATGCCAACCATGCAAAGCATCCTGCCTTAGGAAGGACCACCCGATTCTAGCAGAAGGAATAAGCACAAGAAGAAACCATATCAGACTCTGAGAATAGTAAGATTTTGTATCCTTCTTTTATTGAATACTTACCATCCTTCGCAGCAGCCCACAGTAGATAGTCTTCTTTATCTAATAAATGAACTACTCTAGATAAGAGTATTTTGTGTAATAGGTCTTTATGTGGCACTGAAATATTTAGTTCATCCAGATCTTTCCATGTGAATTTCCTTGAAAAAATACACACAACAGAGACAAAGTTTATGAGTTGAGTACCCCATGTGTTTTCTGATGTTGATATTATATCTTGAGGGATCAATGGGGTTAATAGGATAGGTAACCCACTCCATGAGTCTCTCCAAAATTTGATATTTGTTCCCTTGTTAACCTCCCACGAGACATGCCTAAGCACAACCTGTCTTGATGAGATCATGAAGTTCCAAATTGCTAAACCTTTAGGGGGATCAAAGATTGATACAACCCGAACCGGGTTGGAGTTATCAAGATATTTTTGTTGCATAATTTGGCACCATTTATTTTGATGTCTAGTGACCATTTTCCAAACTAGCTTTCCCCCAAAGGCTTTTTTTTTATTGCTCAAGTCATGGACACCAGCTCCCCCTAGGCATGGAACATGGGCCATATCGTTTAAGGAGATGAGCGGGATCTTCTTTGTGTTGTTCATGTTTCCTGACCATAAAAAGTCTCTTATTAATTTTTGAATTTGTTGAATGATTGATGAGGGACCTTTAAGGACTGCTAGATAATAATTGGGTATAGCTGAGAGGACAGATTTGATGAGTAAAATTATCCTGGCCAATGATAGCCATCTGGCTTTCCAAGCCACAATTCTGCTCTTGATTCTATCAATAACTGCGAACCAGTAGTTTGGCTTGTTTGCTCCAACAAAAAAAGGAATACCCAAGTAAGTGGAAGGGAGAGAGTCAACCGAAAACTCTAGAATTTGGACAATTTTATTGGAGATGATAGGATTTGTGTTAAACAAGAAGATCTTTGATTTTTGTGCATTTATTTTCTGACCTGATGTTGCTGAATATAAGTCTAAAGTATATTTTATCTGTCTGGCCTCATTGACTCATGACATCCCAAACAACAAAGTATCATCTACAAACAAATAATGTGTGACTGATATGTCTATCCCAACCGATATGAACTCCTTTCCAAAGCCCCAAAGAGTTTTGTTTCTGAATAGTCCTTCTAAGGGCCTCAACCATTATGATGAAAAGGAATGATGATAGTGGGTCACCCTACCTAACCCCCTGAGAAGAAGAGAAAAATCCAGATGCAGTTCCATTAATGATAATAGAAAACCATGCCCTTGATATATAGGCTCTAATCCATTTACACCATTGTTTGGAGAAACCAAATTTGTGAAGGACTTGCAAAAGAAAATCCCAACAAACTCTATCATTTGCCTTCATCATATCCAACTTGATGACAAAATTGGATGATTGATCATTATTAATAGAGTGAAGGACTTCATGAGCAACCAAAGCCCCATCCATAGTTTCTCACCTCAGAACGAAGCCACCTTGCTCTTGTGAAATAATGAATGGGATAAGATGCTGAAGTCTCATATATATATATATATATATATATATATATATATATTTGAAATACATCCAAATAAACATATAAATGTTTGGTGAGAAAGCATCAACATGCATGAAAAGCAGCATACATGGTTATTGAGAAAACACTAATAGACAACAGGGCAAGGGTTCCAACCACTTTCTATTTTATTATTATTATGGATTTTTTTTATACATAATTTTGGGTGGTGATAATAAAATTAGTTAATCTGGGTTGACACAATAATCCAAATGCATTGGGTTGTCCATGTATGCAAATTAGTTGGATACTATTCTAAAATGATGAATTAACTAATAAGAAGCTAATAAATCTATCTAATAAGCAAACTACAATGAAGAATGCAATAAACAATGAAGCCAACTGAACAATTTTACCTTCACCTACAAATCCAGCTTGTCTCCATTGTCCTCCTATCCTTAATTTCTTGAAGATGTTGATCTCTCAGATTTTCAAATGAAGCCCTTTTCCCAAGATGTTTCCAAAGTGTGGAGATTGAGTGAAATGAGTGCACAATAGCTTATGCAAATCTAATGAATGGAATGAAAATGATGAGGATGATAATGAGGATGCTTGATTGCTCTTAAAAATACTTGGATGCTTGATTTCTTGATGGTTTGATTGCTTGAATGCTTGAGAATGCCTATTTTCTATTAGCCCACAAAGGGGAAATGAGGCTCCTTTTATAGAGTTTTGGAGGATCTAGGCCTAGGTGGCACAATCCTATGGTTGAGAATGAAAGGTGGAAGATCCTAGGGCTAGAATTGACTTAGTTGAAGGAGTTGAGAGAAAGGGGGATGTAGTTGGAATGTGAGAGGAAGAATAGGGATGATGTTCCTCTCACATTGACATGGAGGAGAAGAAGGTGGAAGGGAAAGACACATGTCAAGTGTCTCACAAAGACCAAAAAGAGAAAGGGGGAGAGACCTTTTCCTCACAAGGACTCTTTGTACAAGTGTCCCATGAGTCGCCTTTGACCCTTAGAGGTGGCTTGAGAAGCCCCTTAGGAATAGGGAAGGTCTCTTGACTTGGTTGTTGAGAGGACATGTGGTTATGAGACTAAGTCCTATGAGGCCACATAGCCCTTAAGAATAGGACATGTGTGGGTGAGGATAAATATGAATAAATAATTAATAAAAATTATTTATTTTAGCCAAGGTGATGTGTCAGGTGACTAGGTGGATGAGGTGGACTAGGAGACTTAGTCATATTTAGGTGATTGTGTATTTAATTAAATCACTTTAATAGACTATTTAGAAGATTTAGGATATAGAATTAGACTATAGTGAATTTATTAAATAAATTAAATAATTTACTTAATAAATAGAAGAAATAAATATTAATTAAATAATAAATATTTAATTAATTCATCAAGTCAATAGTAATTAAATAACAAATATTTAATTAATTAATGAAGTCATTTTTAAGTGTATACATTTTGCCCCTCTTTGAAATAATGTGCTAGTCACATTGTTTCAAAGAAAAATCAAGCATTTTTGCCCCAGACAATGTCTCAAACGACCTATGCATGCCCCCTCGAGAGATTGATTAACAAAAAAGATTATTTAAAATTTTTTTTTATTATATATTTTTTTTATTTTTACAATCAATCTCACGAAAGAATGGTAGAAAGATGGAGGGAAAATGGGGTGGAATAGAAGAAAAATAGGAGGTAGGGTCCACACACCAAGCACATCGGGTCCACAGGCTATAAAATAGGGCTAAGGGGTCCACAATAGAGCCATTGTGCACACTTGTCATTTGGAGATCAGAGCGCGAGAGAGAGAAGAGCAGAGCCACTAGGATGTCGTTCCCGTTGTCAGATCACCGCTTCGAGAGAGTCAGACACTTCCAGCGACCACCCGATTCGGGTGAACCGGTAGGTGACTCGATCCTGCCTTGTAATTTCATGATTTGATGCATATTAGAGTAGAATTTAGCATGTTTAGGGTAAGTGAAATGATAGGATTAGATTTTAAAAAAAAAATATTTTTCTAGCGTAGAATGAATGCGCAGTTTTGGTGCATCAATGTGCAGAAACCGTCGATGTTTGTGCAAAAATTTAAAGTTTCTGTGCATTTGTTAATTAGAACTGCACATTCATACAAGACAAATGAAAGGGTTGCACATGTATTCAATAAAAGTGCGCATAGATACTTTATGCGCATTTGTTAGGAAAAGCTGTGTATTTGCTCAACAAAACATCGCATATGTAAAATATGCGCAAATGTGTAAAAATGTTGTGCAAATGTGGAGGAAAATGGTGCATAGGTTAAAACCTGCGCAAATGTGAAAGAAAGTTACATATGCATGTTTCAATGCTGCGCATATGTTGTAGGTGGTAGAATTTGGTCATGATGGATAGTTAATTAGGTCAAACTTGATGTCGATAAGCTAATTTGATATGTCGATGGTTGATTATGATCGATGTGATCAAGATTGGCAACATCATGGCATGTTCGCTAGTTAGCCAGTCTGACATAGACAATTGATAGAATCGTCTGTTGAAACACGTGATAAATATGTTTGAAATTGATATGATAGGATAGATAGATTGATAGATCAGTTTATCAAAATTTGATAGGTTGATTATTGTGGACTTGAATAGGAGGATATCACAGATGTTTTGATGTCATGGGAGCGATATCCTGTCACACAGAATCTGAGACCAGCATTATCGGAGATAGATAGACTATTGATTGGAGCGTCGGGACTGTACTATGTAATTTACATGCCTGAGATTCGGGCGAATCTGAGCATGATGACCACATTAGCTGAGAGATGGCACTCGGAGATGAGTACCTTCCATCTTCTGATAGGGGAGATGACAGTGACATTAGAGGATGTATATCGCATCCTCCGACTTCCTATCACAGGAGATTTGGTACAGTATGACCGGCATGGCAGAGTCATAGAGTGTAGAGCAGTCTTCAGAGATGAGGATATAGATGATGGAGAGATTAGCTAGGAGGATATGGTCAATTTGTATGACCCTCTTCCAGTGGTTCTAGCAGGTGCAATTGGAGGATTTGTATGCCCCAATCATAGGTCACATGGATTTGCAGTGGGATGGGGCCGCACATTACAGAGGGTGATGGAGGGGACCTGATTTTCTTGGGGGGTGTGTTTATTAGCACACCTATATCATGATTTACATCAGGTGGTGTACCACGGGGGTGCATCTCTTTCAGCAGGGGTGACACTACTCCATGTTTGGGCATGGGAGAATATTGCAGTGACGAGACCTTTGGCTATCAGATGTTGGGGTGTAGGGCAGCCCTATATTCATCTATATTCCTCAGTTTTGTCTCAAGCAAAGCTAGGACATTTAGAGTTTTAGCGATACACTTTTGATACCTTGGACACAGTGACATGGAGACCCTGCCTAGGGTGTGAGTCGTGGGATGATGAGTGGCAGCTGGGATTCTATTTTGAGTCATGATGGTTGATAGGGCGGACGCCCTTTATCATTGAGAGACAGCTAGTCAGTTGGGTTCTATGCCAGTTTGGCAGGATCTAGGGCATGTCCGAGGGATTGATAGAGTTTTCTCGCACACACCAGGAGAGACAAGAGTGGGGACCTATGGCATCCTTCGATGTCGCTCGACAGGATTTTCTAGACATACTATTTCAGGCATGGTCCATGAGATAGACAGTGGTAGATCCAGGGATGACTGTGGATTTAGAGCAGTATTTGAGAGATTTTTCCATACCACACACCACAGATCCAGCAGCTAGACCTCCAGAGAGGGATCCGACAGAGAGACGATGGGGGGGATGCCGAGGACAAGATAGGAGGAGACAAGGGGGTGGAGATGGAGGAGGAGATGGAGGTGGTGGAGATGGTGGTGGAGATGGAGGCAGAGGTGAGAGAGCTGGCCCACAGATGAGGGGAGGTAGAGTGAGGCAGAGGGGACAGGGACAGAGACAGCCTCCGGTATAGCCAGTACAGCCAGCTATAGGAGTTCCATTATAGGTACCAATCCCACAGGTACAGATACCAGTGGCTGCAGTACAGGGACCACAGGGACAGATGCCAGTAGCGATAGGACAGGGACAGATGCCACAGGTACCATAGGTACAGGTACAGGTGCAGGGCCAGGCACATGATGAGCCAGATGTTGAGATGCTAGATATACAGGCATAGGATGAGCAGGTTGACATGGACATCAGGGGACAGGATCCCTATTTACATAGAGATGCTGTTGAGGAGGAGCCTGATATTGATGTACTGCTAGACTAACTAGCAGCTACACAGGTAGAGGCAGACCGGGTGCCAGGGTTAGAGAGACAGATTGTGAGGATGACCAGACAGATGGATGTACTGCGAGCAGAGCGAGATGTAGCTGTGGAGAGACTCGGGGAGTCAGAGATGCTACTAGATGAGCTACAGAGGACAGAGGACCTAGGTCCCCCTAGAGATAGCCTGAGAGCCATGATACGGGCCGGGAAGGAGATATCCTACTAGTGAGAGGCATACAGACAGGCAGTGCCGAGGGATCAATGGATCAAGAGCTACAAAGAGAGGTCTGTTGGCATCAGATCTGAGTGACAGGCTCCAGCTGGCAGTGGAGGGGTATCATCACATCCTCCTAGAGTACCTACAGGGTCAGGGGATTAGGGAGGATCTTCAGGAGCAGGTGGCTTAGCAGCATGAGGCCACATTGCCTCTCGCAGACAGTGACAGATAGAGTCTGGAGGTAGTGAGTCATAGCTACTACTTGTATACACATGTTGTATCACAGTATCATTGTATCATTGTGCTTCATTATGTTATTGACTTGTTATATATGGACCATGGGACACATTGTCATGGGTATATATCATTGGACATTTGGACAGTTGTATTGTGTTATGGACTTTATGTGATTGATTTTACATGATTTGATGCAGTTCTACCATGTTTTGTTATGATGTGTATATACATGTGCGTACTGACATATGTAGGATGTGAGGATTTAAATATGCATAGAATGTATGTCTTAATATGTAAAATGATTTACTTTAATATGTGATGCATAATGGTTGATAATCTAATATTTATTGTAAAAATATAGAAATGCATGTCGTAAATGATATGTGATGAATGCAATGTTTTATGATGACTAACGCAATGATGTAAAATGATTTGAATAATGGATATTGAATAAATGTAATAGATAAATGTATAATGATATATGTAAATGGAGAATAAATGACAGGGTAATGCAAATGATATCTAATATAATAAATGATAAATGATAATGGACCTAAAATGATTAAATATAAAAACTGATAACTTGACAAAAAGAGAAATGAGATGAAAGGATAGCTATGGCAAGTGATCAAATGATATACAAATGAACACACCTAATGAAATAATGCATGTTTTAAAATGATGAAGTGCAAAATGTTAGATGCAAAATGTCTTAATATTTTTGGCTGTCCAAATGTCCTCAACTGGAATAACAATGTTTTTGATATAAGAAGAATGGATTAGGAGGATTAGATATCCTCAAAGATAACCTACAAATCACTATAAAAGGAGCACCGATATGCAATGTAGGAAATGGTAAAATGCAATGCAAAATGAAATATGAAATGAGTATCTCCACAAATTCATGTAATATCTTAGAACTTCATGATAACTGGAATTTGATTTTCATCATTGAGCTCGTTGTGTTGCAAGAAAATGCAAGCATCATGGTATAATTAAACCAAGATGACCTGAGCACTTCTTGCATGGAGTTTAATATTGCAAACTTGACAAGCATCTAGGTATAATTGAACTGAGATGACCTGAGTTTCGTTTGCGGAACAGACAAGGAATATTTCTCCCTCCACCAGGGAACAAATATTTGGAGTCGAGGTATGTGATGGTGTATCACCATAAATAGTATTTACAGAGCAACATGACTTGTATGTTGTCCATACTATGAAATGGATGAAGGCACGTACACACAGACACCCCAATTTCTTGTTCCTGTGATTTCATCAGAAAATACCCCATAAACAACAATCAAAGAAAATATCATGCCCCATCCTGGCTATTCTAATCAATGACATATGGGAGTTTCAAACTCATGTCAAAAGATATCCCGGAATAGCATAGGAAACATGATAACAATGAAATCCATATATGAATGCATAATCTACAACAAACCATTCTAACATGCCTGCCATGAATACATTTCTTTTGCCAAAAGATAGATTGAAGATATGTTTGATCAGATCAATTGATGATGTATAGTCAAGATGTATACATAAGCGGTCATGTTTCGAAGGATAGATTATAGATTCAAATTCAGCATGAGGATACCATTGTGAAAAAGCATTCGATTGTGTTTGCTCGCCTGGTGAAAATACTCCATTCTATCCTCTAAGAGTCACGACTATCATAGATCCACTTCCCAAACTAGGTCGAGGACATGCCCCCAGCAAGGTGATGGACTGACTTATTATGGATGAAAAAAAAGACACAACAAGACTAGGATGGAGACCAATGACACAAGATCAAGCTATGATGGGGTTTTATTATGGATAAATACAAGGAATGGTGCATGAACTGGCCATTTTATTATGATATATACATGGTGGCGACGAGGACTGACTAGCTATTTTGCAAATATACACAATGAACAGACACAAAAGAAGAATCCTAATAGATAAACGAGCTAACTTGTCGCATATAGCGCCTGTTTCCAGGTTTTCACCACATGTTTTTATTGCAGTTTTCTTTTAATAATTTTTTATTTTTTAAAAAAAATTTTAGTTTTTTGATATATATACATACTATACATATGCCCCTTGCATTGGGATTTCAAGGATAGAAATTTTTGAGATGGATACTGTTAAGAGGTTCATCCAAGGGATCTCCCTCTGGTGTAGACAATTGATAGGCCCTAGAACCATAGACTGGTATAGTCATAAAAGGACCTAACCAATTGGGTTCGAACTTGCCCTTCTTTTCATGATGCTGTTGAGTCTTGGGATTTTCTCGAAGGACTAGGTCACCCAATTGAAAATCTTTGATCTTAACCTTGCTGTTATACTGACGAGACATACGCTACTGGTAGACTTTCAAATGTCATAAGCTCACTGACGGTGTTCATCCAACAGTTCTAGTTCAGCCAGGTGTGCAACTCTATATTCTTCATCAGGAATCAAATCTTTAAGAGTAACATGAAGTGAAGGCAACTCGACCTCGAGGGGTAGGACAGCTTCAGATCCATAAAAAAGAGAATATGGGGTGGCTCCAGTGGGAGTACAGATGGAGGTGCGGTAAGCCCATAAGGCAGGATTTAGTTGGAGATGCTAGTCATGGCCATCGTCATTAACAGTCTTTTGTAGGATTTTCACAATTGTTTTGTTTGACACCTCAGCTTAACCATTTCCTTGGGGATAATATATGGAGTAATAGTTATGGGTGATGTGGAATTTGGCACATAGTTCATCCATGTCCTAATTTTGGAACTGTTTCCCATGATCAGTAATGAGATAGATAGGTATACCATATCTGTAGATGATATAGTTTAAGATAAACATGGATATTTGTTTCCCTGTGGCAGTAATCAATGGAACTGCCTCAATCCATTTAGTAAAATATTATGTGGCAGTGAGAATCAATTTGTGGCCATTGGAAGATGGAGGGTTGATAGTGCCCACGAGGTCGAGTCCCCAATGACTGAATGACAGAGTAGTTGCAAAAGGATGTAACTCTTGTGCTGGAGCATGAATAAGATTTCCATGTATCTAAAATTTCTTGCATGCTCGGGCAAAATGAAAGGAATCTGCTTCCATGGTAGGCCAATAATAACCCATACGCATGAGTTTTTTAGCCAAAGAGGGACCACTCGAATGTGTCCCACAAATACCCTCATGTACGTCATGTAAGGAAAGTTGAGCTTTGTCATGCTCGAGACATCACAAGAGAGTATCATCAAAACCTCACCGATAAAGGGTGTTGGATATTAAAATATAGCGGGAAGTTTGGCGGAGAAAAGTTCATTTTTGATTTCGGGATAGGTCGGGAGGTAGGATGTTATCTTTAAGATATGAATAGATTTTTCTGTAAACTGGAGAATCATGTCCAATGAGATGACATATAATACTCGTATCAGGGTCATCATCTGCGGGACAGGTCAGGGATTCCACCAAGAACTCAAAATGGGCCTTGGTATCTTTTGTATCAAACAAAGAAGCAATTGTTGCCATGGCATCGGTGGCCTTGTTTTCATGCTGAGAGATCTGCTCAAAAGTGATGACTAAGAAGTACTTTTTGAAGTCATCAACCATACATTTATATGGTAATAACTTATCATCCTTAGTCTGATAATCATCATTAACCTGGTTGATAATTAGCTGAGAATCCCCATAAACTTTTATTTTAGATACTTTCCATTGTAAGGCCATCTTTAGCCCGATCAGCAAAGCCTCATATTCTGCTACATTATTGGTGCAAGGAAAAAGCAACTTATAAGATTTCAGAATGGTGTATCCTTGCGGCGTGATAAAGAGAATACCAGCTCCTGAACCTTGCTGAGTGTATGAGCCATCAAATTATAATTTCCATGTTTGTGTAGACAAAGCTAAGATGTGTGCATTAGGAAACTCTGTATATATAGGTTGGTCATCTGTTAATGGCGCATCAGCTAGCTGATCTGCTATCACTTGACCTTTGATAGCCTTCCCGTCTACATATTTGATATCAAATTCACTAAGTAGCATGACCCACTTAGCCAATCTACCGGTCAATGCTGTCTTGCTCAATAGATACTTTAAAGGATCAATCTTTGCAATACGCTGGATGGAATGTGACAACATGTAATGTTGCCACTTTTGTGAAGCAAAAACAATAGCTAGGCATGCTCTTTCGATAGAGGAATAGTTTAATTCATATCCCACTAGAGTGCGACTGATATAGTAGATGGCCTTTTCTTTTCCTTTGTGATCTTGCTGAGCTAGAAGAGCACCTAATGAGACTGTTGTAGCCAAAATGTAGAGCAAGAGAGGCTTGCCCAGAATTGGCGACATCAGAGTTGGAGGATTCACCAGATATTGCTTGATTTTGTTGAAAGCTTCTTCACACGTATCATCCCATTGGAATATGACATTTTTATGCACCAAATATTGAAAAGGATGACTACAATCTGCTAGTTGAGAAACAAATCTCCAGATGGATTGGAGACGTCCCTGTAAAGATCTTAGCTAACTGATATTGGTGGGGGAAGCCATTTCCAAGATTGCTTTGACCTTTTCTGGATCTACTTCAATTCCTTTAGCATAAATAATGTACCCTAATAGTTTACCAGATGTGACCGCGAAGGCACACTTCTTTGGATTGAGTCAAATAAAATACTTTTCCATTCGGGTGAATATTCTATCCAACACTCTCAAATGACCAGCTCTGTCTTTAGATTTTGCTAAAATATCATCTACATAATCTTCCATGATGGTATGCATCATGTCATGAAAGATCATGGTCATGGCTCTTTGATAAGTTGCTCCAGCATTTTTGAGGCCAAATGGCATCACATTCCAGCAGTATGTACCCCACGGGAAAGTAAAAGTAGTTTTTTCTTGGTCTTCCAGTGCAATCTTGATTTGGTTATAGCCTGAAAAACCATCCATTAGTGATAACATCTCATGCCCAGCTGTCAGATCAACAATCATATCAATATTTGGTAAAGGAAAATCATCTTTCAGACAAGCTTTGTTAAGATCTCGAAAATCAATACAAATTCGGATAGACTTGTCTGGTTTTGAGACAGGAACAATATTGGAAATCCATTTTGCGTAATCAATAGCATGAATGAAACCAACATCTAGGAGCTTCTTCAAATCAGCTTTAACCATTAGGGCAATGTGCGGGTGCATCTTGCGGAGCTTTTGCTTAACTGGTTTCACACCTGGTCTAATAGATAAATGATGCATAATAAGATCAGGATCTAGCCCAGGCATATCAGCATAGGACCAAGCAAAGTTGATCTATCACTCTTTGAAAATTTTTGCAAAAGCTTTTTTCTCTGATTCTGTCAAGGATGTTGCTACTTTGAGGATGCATGGAGACTCCTCTGTTCCAATGTTGAGCGGTACTGTTGGTTCTATAAGAATAGCAGATTGTTCTCGATATAGATAATTGGGAAGAGTGTCAATCCTTCCATCGTCAGGCACCTCAGAGAGGTTTTCACCATCAGATGCATCTTTTCTTTTTACTATTTTTGGATCTAATACTGCCACTAAGTAGTTTTCACCATTAGATCTATTGATTATTTTTATATTTTTATGACTGAAAGGATTGACACTCTCTCCAAAGTAAGCCATGTCATTGAGTTCTATTAGAAATCCTGACTTGTGATCCCCTGGTGTTAGATGATCCCTGATTCCAAAATAGTCAATGATTGTGTCATCATTATGGAAAACATCAAGTTTGGGATGATCGGGAGAATCCCAATCAATAAGGTTGGGACAGACAAGGGGCATTGGATCATTTGGGTCGGTTTCAAAAGCAGAGATGGTATTGATGGAAAATTTGTCAAGGTTTATGATGGTATCAGTGAGGTCTATTTCCATACTCTCATCCGAATTGTCTCTCGCAAGATTAGGCTCACGTCCCTCATGATCATCAAGAGTAGTATTATGTGGGGCTAATCCTAGTGAGTCACTCATTGAGCTCTCTCCCTCATGGTAATCATTACTATACTGATGAAGAACATCAACTCCTATTTCCTCAGTACCATCAGATAATGAATCCCACTCGTAATCATTAGAATCTGAATCATCATTATCTTGAAGCCCATCAATGATTCTTTGTGCTATTTTTTGTTTTTCCGGATCCACATACATACCATTTTGTCTGAATGGCACATCAGGAGCATTAGATGTTTCATGAGAAGGTAGAATTTTTGCTTTTCCCTTTTGTTCTTTTGGTCCTTCTCCTTTATAGCCTAATCTAGTGGTATCTCTTTGATAATTTGGATTTTGTAAAATTGGCTTGATAACACCGTCTCTCTGTAGCCCTATAGGTCCAGCACCTTGATAGCCCATCTTTTGTAACAAGATATACCCTTTGCCATAGATATCAGGTGATATATTTTCATATTTGATATCCTCTTCAATCTTTTGTGTTTTGAGCCAATAATTTGCATTACGCTCAGTAGCTTCTTTACATATGGTGCCCCCACTTATAAATGTGTTATAGACAAGTGCTGAAGGGGGTTTTGACTGTTGTGTAGTGATTAAAGATTTACCATAGGACCGAGGTGATAAAGGTAATTCTGTGATATAAAGAGCCTGACCCAAAGTGTATTCTCCCATGCTGCTTTCTTTGATATCTATTTTGATCTCACTTGATTTGGAAGTGGATGCTTCATTGCTAGGATCAATAGGGATAGCTAGAGGAGATCCTGTACGGTTATAAGGAACCAAAGTATCAGAGACCTTTATATTGTTATAGTATTGGAATGGATTAGAGTCTCCTTTAATAGTAATCTCCTGGCCATTGTGGGGGCACTTTAAACATTGATGATAGGTCAAGGGTATAGCCTACATGGAATGAATCCATGGTCTTCCCAAAAGGATATTATAAGCCAGGTCCATGTCTAAAACTTGACAAGATACATCTTTGACAACAGGACCAATTCTAATTGGAAGAACAACAGACGCCTTGGATGATCTCTCCTCTTCATCATAGGCTTTTATTGTAATTTTCTTTTTGGGATCAACAACGTTCTCAGAAAATCCCAATGCAAGGACTAATTTTAATGTGCAGATATTCAAACCAGCTCCCCCATCTGTTAGTACTCTTTTAATCTTGTGACTTTGGACAAAGACTTCAATATGTAAAGGAACATTATGAGGTTGGGTAATAGCTAAATCATCATTCTCAGTAAAGGATAGATAGTGTGGGGTTGTCAAGTGGCCCACCATAGCTTGAAATTGATCATGATCTAGATTTGTGGGAACTTAGGTCTCTAAAAGAGCTTTTTCAAGGATATCTTTGTGAGATGGGGAAAGACGCAAAAGCTCTAAGATGGATATCTGGGCTGGTGTTTTCTTGAGTTGTTCCAAAAGATTGTACTGGTTGGAAGTATTTGGGATAGACTTTGGGATATAAATGGACTTGTTCTGAGTAGTGTTTGGTTTAGACTGGACTCCTTGGAGAGTAACCTTGGAGAGTAACCTTTGCTTGAGCACGAGTAGTAGCATGGACTGGTTGACTCTCTGATTTTCCCTTTATGGTAATGACATTGGCATAATATGTAGAAGGATGACAGTCAGAAATGTTACCAACATATCTATAGGGTGTGTTATTATAATTGGCTTGGTTGTCACCCTTATTGTTGGAAGAACCTCCCTTTTCATGCTCAGGAAGTGGATCTTTGAAGGCCGTATTTGATTCATTCGAGACATGTCCATCAACACTAATTTCACCGCTTTCAATTAAGTCTCGGATCACATTTTTAAGCCTTTGGCATTCATTGGTTATATGTCCTTTTCCTCTGTGGAATTCACAATAATCATTTCCATTCCACCAAGAAGGCTTCACTCTAGGTTCATAATCTTTCGGTTCAGGAAGCGTGATGAGTTTCTTGGTGATTAACTTCCGTAATGCTGATTTGAGAGATTCCCCTAAAGGAGTAAAGTTTCTTCGAGGTGAGATGAAAGGCAATCTTGGTTTAGATGTATCCTTGGTGGTATTTTGATTTTTTGACTAATTATTGTATGTAGCTTGAGTAGCGTTGGTCATACTTGTGATATTTAGAAGAAGTTTTGTTTGTTGAACATTATGATTATCAATAATTCCATCATTGACAATGTTTTTGTTTTTATTCCAAAATTTTGATTTGTCATTGTTGGAATTGGAATTATAAGTGTTGGAATTTGAATTTGAGGATCCAGCATTGTCTTTGGAATAAAGTTTTATCTCACCTTTTCGGACCATGGCTTCCTCAATCTTGATACCGTTTTCTATGAGCTTATTGAAGTTTGGTGGAAATTGGAATTGTAGCCTATAACTCATTTCTGGTGTAAGGTTATGCACAAAAATATCCATCTTTTCTTGTTCAAGAATCATTCGTGGATATTTGGCAAACAATTGACGCTATCTTTGCAAAAAAGTAAGGCAGGGTTCTCCATTCTTTTGATGTGTATTGCAAAGATCAAGCATAGTGACTTCATGTTTGATGTTATATGAATAATGAGTCACAAATTTGTCCAAAAGCTCATTGAAAGATTTAATGCCTGGGGGTAATTTGGAGAACCATTCCATAGCTTGTCCTCCTAAACTTCGTGGAAATAGTCACATAAGATAAGTGTCATTGTGAGCGACTTCAATACAGGCAACACAAAACTCATGAATGTGGTCTTGTGGATCCGAATTCCCTTTGTATTTATCAAATTTTGGTACCTCAAAATGAGGAGGGAATGGAATCATTGCTAAGTTCTTATCAAAAGGATAAGGACATATATCATCCAAAGAGTACTTCTTAGTTGATGATCCAATTTGGATATCATGAATTTGTTGTTAAAGCATCTGGATTTGTTGTAGGACGGGATCTAAAGATAAAGTGTTTCCTTGAGTGTTTTGGGAAACATTTTGCTATTGATTACGTTGAGGATCGTTGAATTGCTGATTGTTGTGAAAAACATGCTGTTGTTGATCACTATGGGAAGCATTGGATTGTTGATTGATTTGAGAAGCATTGGATTGTTGGTTGGTTTCCTTTGCTCCATGAGAATCTTGAGAACCTTTAAGGATATCTTGATTGTTCGTATGAGCTGGTTCTCTAAGATAGGTAACATCAAAATCACTTGGTAACTTAGCTCCTTGTTGAGAAAGCATAAGGAAATACATCTCTTTATCCAAGCCTAAGAGTCGTTCCATGACTTGTAAAAATTTAGGATCTTGTGAAGCATCTCTAAGTTCCTCATTAGTAGGCTCGTCATCAAATGTGAGAGGTGGATTTTTCTTAGGAGGAGCTTTGGGCCAAGGATTCTCTTCATTGCTGGTATTGCCTTCCATTTTGTTTAGGGATTCTGGAGTAATAGGTTGTTTGAGTTTCTGAGATCGAGTTTGAACCATAAAATGGATGAAATTGATTGTGGAAAGAAAGATTCTTGATAGGAAGATATGGAGAAAGATTGATAGAAAAGATATGATAAGTACTGAAAATTGGTACCAAGAGACAATAATCTAAGTAAGCTTGATGGTTAAGGATGATATATCCTGATATGGTAAACGCACCAAGATCAAAGTTTGATAGATAAGGTAAATTTTCAACACTACACTAAGAATCTTAAAAAAAATGGAAGAAAGTGATTTAGTTGATTTGTGAAGGAAGAAATGATGATGAAAAGTGATGAAAATGGTCAAATTAGAAATCAGAGGTCTATGTGACTCGACTATTTTTCCAAAATCTTGCTAAGGACGAAAATGGGTATTTGAAAAAGTGATTTTGAAATTCCAAAAGCCTGTGGGAATGCTCTTTGTTGTAAATGCGCAGCAACAAATGCGTAGGATAGTTGGATATATGCGCAGCCAAATTAAACAAAAGTGCGGCAAATTCTCATAGATGCGATCTGATAAAATCAAATGCATAGCAAAAGTGATTGGATGCGCAGCAAGATTTGATATATGCGCAGATTGTTAAATTGTTGATGATTTTTTTGGCTTGATGAAATGGAAATGTTGTCTAATGTTTTCTGGTTTTTGGTAAAGTAAAAATGCATAAACACACACACGCAAGACATATATGATTTTAATCTAATTTAATCTAGTATGAATGCACAAACACGCTTACAATCCTAAGGTTGGCAAGGACGATATCTGTTGAATCCCCACTAGGATAATAAAATCTAGCCACGCAAATTCACAGCGGACAGTCTAGGAACTTGGAGGCATGGGCTCCTCCTTACATGTGCACACACTTCTCAGGCACACCAAGTTCTGAATTCAATGGGTTATTACTTCTCAAAGAACTGTTATCTCTACTATGAACCATGAGTAATGTGGGGTGTCTTCAGGGGCTTGGCTGACCCCTTGAGCCAGCAAATAGAAGGTTTTTGGCCACTAAACAAAAGTTGATAGTAAGGACATCCGTTCAGGTGGTTGTGATCAAGTCATTTTCCCAATTAAGGGGGCTCTCCCAATCCTTTCAAAGCAAGGCTTTCACCTCTACTAAGTAGGACTTTAACGCACCACTGGGGTACTGGAGGAGATTTTGGTTGCCACAACGAATTCACACCTGTCTAATGTGAGACTAATCACACTAGCATTTTTTATATACCGGTTTGGAAGGGCTTGGCTTTAGCCTGTTACCGGTTGAGTCGTTCCTTGGGGTGAGTACCTCTTTTTCCACCAAAGACTGCTCTCTAAAAATTATAACAGTTTCTCTTACACCCAAGGTCCACGAATGGCGAGGGGAGAGGATACGTTGTTATAATTTTAGGATTACAGATACGCTATTAAGAAAAACACAACAGACACTTGAATCTATGCTAAGGAAGACACACAAAGCAAAAACATGTCGTATTTTAAACCCAAATGAGGTTATAGTTTATTTTGCAAACCCCTTGGCAATCTGCAATCAAACCATTAGAAATATTTTAGCAATGGGGTCTTCAAAATCACGTCCTGCAAAATAGCCTAAAAACTACCAGAACGAACAGACACTTGTCAAAAGATTAGCTAAAAAAAAATCTAATAGAAAATTGAATTTTTCCTACAAAAATTGTTAAATGCGCAGAACAGTGATATAAATGCGCAGTAAACATGAATATATGCGTAACAAACAATATATGCGTGAAACATCTGAATGTATGTGCAGCCTAATGATATGTATGCGCAACTATTTTGGATGCGCAGCGAAAAATGATGAATGCGCGAGACAGTTTAATGAATGCGTAGAAATATGACAGAAAGTGAAAAACCAGATGAAAGTTTATGCCTGTGGTTGCAGAAAATGGATGCGCAGGAATCATGGACAAATGCATAGAAATAACCTGTAGAAAAACCTGCACACGGAAAACTAAAAACTGAAAGTGAAAAGCCTGGATGGGCCCTCCTTCTAGCACCAAAAATGTATGCAAATTAGTTGGATACTATTCTAAAATGATGAATTAACTAATAAGAAGCTAATAAATCTATCTAATAAGCAAACTACAATGAAGAATGCAATAAACAATGAAGCCAACTGAACAATTTTACCTTCACCTACAAATGCAGCTTGTCTCCATTGTCCTCCTAACCTTGATTTCTTGAAGATGTTGAGCTCTCAGATTTCCAAATGAAGCCCTTTTCCCAAGATGTTTCCAAAGTGTGGAGATTGAGTGAAATGAGTGCACAATAGCTTATGCAAATCTAATAAATGGAATGCAAATGATGGGGATGATAATGAGGATGCTTGATTGCTCTTAAAAATGCTTGGATGCTTGATTGTTTGATGGTTTGATTGCTTGAATGCTTGAGAATGCCTATTTTCTATTAGCCCACAAAGGGGAAATGAGGCTCCTTTTATAGATTTTTGGAGGATCTAGGTCTAGTTGGAACAATCCTATGGTTGAGAATGAAAGGTGGAAGATCCTAGGGCTAGAATTGACTTAGTTGAAGGAGTTGAGAGAAAGGGGGATGTAGTTGGAATGTGAGAGGAAGAATAGGGATGATGTTCCTCTCACATTGACATGGAGGAGAATAAGGTGGAAGGGAAAGACACATGTCAAGTGTCTCACAAAGACCAAAGAGAGAAAGGGGGAGAGACCTTTTCCTCACAAGGACTCTTTGTACAAGTGTCCCATGAGTCACCTTGGACCCTTAGAGGTGGCTTGAGAAGCCCCTTAGGAATAGGGAAGGTCTCTTGACTTGGTTGTTGAGAGGACATGTGGTTATGAGACCAAGTCCTATGAGGCCACATAGCCCTTAAGAATAGGACATGTGTGGGTGAGGATAAATATGAATAAATAATTAATAACAATTATTTATTTTAGCCAAGGTGATGTGTCAGGTGACTAGGTGGATGAGGTGGACTAGGAGACTTAGTCATATTTAGGTGATTGTGTATTTAATTAAATCACTTTAATAGACTATTTAGAAGATTTAGGATATAGAATTAGACTATAGTGAATTTATTAAATAAATTAAATAATTTACTTAATAAATAGAAGAAATAAATATTAATTAAATAATAAATATTTAATTAATTCATCAAGTCAATAGTAATTAAATAATAAATATTTAATTAATTAATGAAGCCATTTTTAAGTGTATACAGTCCAAATGATTAGTGACTAGCTTTTGAAAATCAAGTGGTTGAGAGTTCAAATCCTCTATCATCCATTTTAAAGATTTCAGCTTGCTGCTAAAATGAATTTAAATAGGTTTGGTGGAGAAATTTTGTGTAAACTTAGGGTCTGTTTTGGTGTTGGAATACGAAATGTTGGATATAGTCAATTCTAGAAGATGCCGCAATTCTGGAAGATACAAATCCTGAAAATGATTTTTGGAATATGGGCTGACCCATTTGGTTCACCCGAAAGATGACTGAGAAGATGCACAGGGAATTTTAATTCTTTATTTTAATTTCTTTGAATATGGTGTGTATATGTCTGTATATATACAGACATACATGCATGTATGTATACACATGTATGCAAACATGTGTATATATACACATATATACATGTATGTATATACACACATGTGTGTATAAGTGTATACATGTGTGTATATACACATATGTACATATGTATATATATACATACATACACGTGTGTACATATGGGTATAGACAGACATACACACATATACACATATGTACATACACACACACGTGTATTTATATATACACACACGTGTGTATATATACACACATGTATGTATATATACACATATACATGTGTGTATATACACACACATACACATATATATATATACACATACATATATATACATAAATACATACATGTATGTACACACACACACACACATATACACATGTATGTATATATACACATATGTATATACACACATGTATGTATACACACACGTGTCTATATATACACACATGTCTATATACATACATGTATATATACATCCTTATAGCAATATAATAAACATCCTTATAGTCATGGATCCCACAAAATATTAAATTTGGTTTTATAAAAATTGGAATTGGAATTTGAAATTCCAATTCCACCTAATTGAGTAGAAGATGCAAATGCCCATTTTGGGGCAAAATTGGAATTTCAAATTTCCAATTTTTTGGATGGACAAAAACATGGAATTGACATTATCCAGAATTAGATAATGTCAATTCCAATCTAAGTCCAGCCCCCAAATGGGCCCTTAGTGGGTAGTATGTTGGTTAGTAGAACCAAGAAAAGTTTGAAGTGAATGGGAGGTCCGTGGTTTAAATCTCCTTACACAAGCACTTTTGTTTTATTAATATAGTTATGCCAATTTTGTTCCTTTGTTACTAAATTAGTTATGCAAATCTTGTTTATTAATTAGTTATACAATTAATGCATGTATTTTAGGAAGTTAATATAATTGTATTTTAGGGAGTTAGTATAATTATAAAGAGGTAATTATTATCTAATATGGTTTTTCATATTTAATATTAGGACATAAGTGTGTGTGTGTATAAATCTCTTATGCATTGATATATAGAACCTTGTATGTAGTTTAATGGGAATATTATTTAAAATGTCAATTTAGATATATTATTTATTAGTTAATGGTGGTATCATTATTAATTTTCTTTCTAAATGGTAAGAATCATGATTTGGTTTATCATATGTGCATTCTCATTACTTTATTGAATTTGGAGGCATAGAAAAGAGAAGTGGCGTGATTTGTTTGTTCAAAATATGATAATTTTCTAGAGTGATAATGCAAGATATAGAATTATTTAATAGCATATGACACTTAGGAAGGGGTTTATTATTTTCCTTACTCATGTATGATTGTTAATAGATGGGTGCCAAATATGGGGTAACAGGGAAGGATAGGTAAATTTGATTATACTTCTAGTCTATCTGCCATGGAAACTGGCTTTAAAATGCTTTTGCCAAAGCGATTGTACATTCATTTGATACTAGTAGATGTTTTGGTTTTATTACTCCCTGTTATATCACTGTGTGGATACATAATTGTTATTGTTATGATTTATATGATAGTTAGTCATAGTGTTGCACCAAATTCTATCCAACCTGTCAGTTCTGATTTGCTAGACTCTTCAATGCAGGGTTGGGTTCTCAACCTTTTATGTTAAGTTTGGGGAGCTAACAACTCCAAGGAGATAACCACTCTATGGTTGGGCAGTAAAAGAGCCTGAACATCATTCCCATTCTCAAGTACAATAGGTGGAGTGCAGTTCGAGGCTAAGGAGACAAAAATGTCATAGCATCACTTTTTCATTTATATGACGTGTTGACCCTTTGATGGTCTAGTTGTATCATTATTTTGTTATTTTGACAAGTTGGTTGAATTTATGTACAAGTATCATATTGTATTATCTCATGTAGGAGAAAATTGTTGTACATCTTATTCTATATGAAATATGATTATTATTATTATTTTTCTTGATTGTGTTATTTTGCATGAATTTCAAATTTATGTGTAAGTGGATCTAAGCACCTTAACCTTAGGGGAGACTCCATGGATAAAAACACTTGAGCTGGAGTAGTATTGGGATGGGTGACCTCCAGGGAAGGCCCAACACTTTACTTCTTTAAGCATAACTTAGATGTAATGAGTGTTAAGCGTTCCATTCATTCTCATGAGATATGGGTCCTTGTGAAATACTACTCATGAAACATGGGTCAATGAGTATGACTAAAAACTACATAGTTGAGTCTTGAAAACAATATCACAAAAAAATATTATTTTTTAATTTTTTAAGTAATTAATAAATACGTTCAAATTTGGTCAGTTTGCATTCTAATTGATGGATAGACATTATGATCCATGTGATCAACTATAATTTTTTGCTAAGTTTACATATTTTCAATGATATGTAGTATATGATTTTTGATGGATTTAACCCTTATTTTAAGATACCTCAGTGGTATTCTCATCCCATTTTCTTTACAAATTAGATACTTTTTTTGATCGATAAAAATATTTTTTATTAATAATAAAATTTAATAAATACAATGCTATCAACTACTAACTAATCCTTTCCCATATATCCCTGATACAAAATACAACCCCTCAAAATACGAGTACCCTCCCTTAAACATCAAAACATTGGTTGTTAAATGATTAATGCCCTCCTCCACCATACATGATAATATTATACTATAGCATACCAAAATTGGGATTCAATCCCATACACTATCAACACAGACCTATTCAAATGTATACATTATAAATACTATGCCCAAAAATGTATAAGCACTTAAACATTTTTTAAAACCACACCCACAAGTCTGCACACACAAAGCTTACTAGTCAGAGACCCCTTTATTGTCCACAAACGCTCGCTGGTATTTTGCCCCCGTTCCCCCCTTGGTAAGCACCTTTTGCAACTGGGCTAGATTTCTCTGGCGTGCCTCCCATTTCATCACGTTCATTTCACTTTCCTTCTCATGAGCAAAACGTTTCAGAAAGTCCCATCCCACAACAATATTATCCCATCTGTCTCTCACATCAAGAATGGTTTAGATATGGAATGCTCTCCTCCCAAATCCCTCCAATGCCCCTCCTTTGCGTGGAAGCCTCCGACCAGTTCTGCCACAAAAACAATCAGTGTTAAATAACTTTTGACACACATCTTCAAGGGCCCATGCAACCAAGGTAGAAGCAATATCAATATTGGCATTAAATCTATTATATGCATACAAAAAATCTTTACCAAGCACAAGATGAAGAATCCTCCAAAATTTTGGTTCGTCAAATTAGAAAACATTCCTCGTCCTCTTCACTGTGATTTCCCCAAAGAAGCACTGTTGTTGTGTCCCAGTCCGTAGTGTAAAATTTGGCTCCATTTTTGCACAAACCTAGATCCTTTCTAACCAAACTATATGCGGTCTTTCGAACCAGAGAGAAGGCAAGGAGGTAATGGGAAATAATGCCACCAAATTCCTTTAAAGCATCCTCATACAAAGCCCATCAAACCAATAAGACCCACAAAATGCCACAACATGTTATCATTCAATTATGATGCATTTATCTGAGGCCAAGAATTCTGTAGAATCGCATAATGTGAGTGGTTTCTTATTAAGTTCCAATGATTATTAAGAGCTTCTATCGAATCCCTCACTTAACTAACTACCATCATAATTAGGGCTCCAACTAAGTTTCAGATAGAATGCATCAAAGACAAAAAAAATAAAAGTCAAATTTTTTTTTTCAGATGTGCAAAAACACAGTGATTTTTTTGCAAATTTTTTATGGTTTTCGACCACAAAATGTGCAAATCATGAAGAAAAGATGATGAAAATTTTGCAAAATCTGTTGTGTTTTCCAATTTTTGAAATTTAGTCAACAATGCATTATGTCTCGAGCTTAGCCACGTCCCATAATTATTGCATCTCCAGCCACTCAAAGCCATCAATAGGGTTACATAGGTAAATGGGTATAAGGGAAACAATTACCCAATTTTAAAATTAAAATTCAAACTATTCCATATGAAATTAAATCGTAATTTCCCTATAGTCCTCCATAATGCTTCCAAGCTTTTGGAATGAAACTACCCATTTCGATAGTGTGTCTACAATTGCGTTACCTTCCCTTAAAACATGTGTGATTTGAAATTTTGAAACTTGTTTATTTTTGTGTATGATGTCTATAATTTTGCTAATCTTCCATGCTTGAATTTTCCCCTCTGCATTTGCATTCACAATCATCAGTGAGTCACCTTCAAAGTGCACCTTGTCAACTTAAAATTTATACACGAAGTCCACTACCATGAGGGCCACCATTGCCTCAGCCTCATTGTTAGTACCATCTTCCAATTTTGAGGAAGAAAAAGTCATAATGTTTCCTTCTCCATCTCTTGCTACACATCTCGCACTAGATGGGCCTGGATTACCTTTAGAGGCACTATCAAAATTGATCTTTATCCAACCTTTATCTGACTTATTCCATTGAACCTTATCTTTGCTCTTGTTGGAAGGATCAACCCTTGAAAGCCCATAAATGGGTTTACAAATTGGATACTTGTGTTAGTTTAAGTTTAAAAAAATTATAGGTTGTTGAAGTAATAAAGTGTTGCCAACATTTTGAAAGATAAGTTGCATTATTGTAAACTCAATTAAATTTAAATACAAGATTTGACTTGTCCACATAAATTTTCTCACTTGTGCTTTCTATTATACTTTCTATTGTTGATTTATTCAATCACTTTAATACCATATAGTAGGTAATCTTTGGAAAGAAAATATATAGTTGGTTTAATTTTTTTTTACAACCCATGAATAGTGCATGCAAGGATTTAGAAGAAACAATATGTGTAATATTTTAATCAATGTTTCAAATCAATCTCATTGTTTCATCTTTAGGAAGAAGCAAAAAATTACACAGTGAATACTCAAGAGATTTCTATACACTAGGAAGAACCATTGTCCTTCCTTGGTATTTGTTTTCCCCCTATTTTCTTAGAGAACCATGATGTCATATAACAATTATTTCTCTACTTTTTAAATTAAAATCCCTAAAAAAGCTAACTTTTGAAATTAGATATGTTACTCCCTTTCATCATCATATCCACAAAAATTCTAGTAATTTGTATTTCTAAAATTGTATGTAATGAATGAGATATATCAACATGTAGTGCAAGATACGTTACGATAAAGGAATACAAATGAATGTATTATTTATACAAGTACATGACATTAAATAATAAAAAATATTTATATAGTTATCTCTAGGTAAGAAAGAAAAAGGAGGTTGCTTAACCAAATTTGAATTTTTAAATTTGCATAGCTCAAGTTCACTATTATAGAGATGATTATGGCTATAAACTTCACATTTATAAAACAAACATATTGGAAGTTTGGGGTCATGTGAAAATAAAGATCATAAAAGACTAGGTAAATGGGCTTGAATGTACAAAAGAGTAAACCATTTATCATCACATATAGGTATCAAGGCATAATCCCTAAATAGGCAAAAAACATATGAGAAAAGGCATAATGACATATTTTTTTACTATTACAATAGTGTTTAACTAATATATATTTATAATTATGAAATTTATAAACCCATTAAATTTCCAATTTTGGTTTTATATTTTTTTGTCCATGGCACCTTCATATTGAAGAACACATTTCTACTACTTAGAGGAGGGTTGAATAAGTAATAGATACAAAATTTTAAACGTTAATTTAATTAAAACTTGTTAATCTTCAAACTAAAATAAAAAAGCAATGCAACCACGCAAGAAATAATGCACAAAATTCTACGTGGAAACCTAGGATGGGAAAGCCATGGTGAGAAATGTTGCTAGGATCTACTATCCTAATGTAGCCTCGGAATGTAAGAATTTACAAGGTTTTAGGGTACCGACCAAATGAATCACTGAATCCCTTTATATATGAGCACAAAATCATCCAAGATCACAAATCAATAATTTGATTTGAGAACTAACTCTAAGGATTTTACAATTAATAATCACAATTGATTAGGAATTTTGAAAATTCTCCTTAGAAAATGAGTGAACAGACATATACACCTTGAATAGATTTCAGAGTTTAAAAAAACTCCTATTATCCCTCTATTAACTAAATACAGTCTGAAAGGATAGTATGGAGATATAATTTCTCTATTATCTAAATTATTAGTCTATAATTTTAGAGTGGACTTGATAAAATAAGATCAGATCTTACTATTCGCCTAAAATTTCTAAAATTAAATCACCATTAAAATAAATTTGAGAGAAAAAATATCATGGATATACCTGAATTCAAATAAATTACCTCACCTCCTTCCTTAGAAGCATGTCAATCTTCAATCTTCAACAAATGTTCTTATCAAAATGTGTGATTTACTTCAAAAACATTGTCATTAATATATTTAAAATATTTCCATGAATACTATCTCTAAACAAAAAAGTTTATTTCTCAAAATGTATTAGACATATGATGTTCAATCACCACACACTTAACATCAACCAAATGAAGGAATATGTAAATAGAAGGTATCAACTAAGTCACTAACTACAATCAGTTTAGAATTTATAACTAACCACAACTACAATTGTTATCTACATATTGAGATATTGGTATTGTTTTTATTGATGTCAAAACCTTCATATATACTTCCTAGGGGCATCGGTTGGTTGTTGGTAGTATTGGTTAGACAGTTGTGGTTATCAGCATGTTGTCGATAAAATATGAATGGTTTTGGTTATATACATAATAGGTTCAATAGGTATAACTTTTGGTGCTCAGTAAAAAGTATTTCTTGATTCTACTTATGGATCACATCCTTTGGTATACTTGTACGCTTTTGATGTGTTGGATTTGCATGGTGTTTTATGTCGATACCTATTAACTGCTATGCTTTTAGTATTGTTCCAAGTGCTTTTGTATCTAGACTTTATTGTAGTTCATTAGATAGATTTTGGTATTGTATTTTGTATAGGTTCTATCTAGTTTCATCTATTAGTGGGTTCAAATATTCTATTGATCAAGATATCATCTTGGTTGTGGTATTCTGATGGTTCCATAATTTAGCCGTGTTTTGGTAAATGTAATATGCAGTGTATACATCTTAAGTGTGCCCTATATTTAGGTCTTTTGGTAATGTGTTGTAAATTTGTCTTAAGTATGACCTATATTTAGGATTAGTGGTAGTGCATTAAATACAATTATAACATCCTTTTGTATTGAGGTTGACACACTCATTTGGTGTGGCTGACATGTGTATGATTGGATACTTGTATAAATAAAGAAAACCTTTCTGTATCTAAAACATATGAGAAGAGTGAGAGCAAGTGGATGTGCGAGTATATGCATAAGTTGGAGATAGAGAACCGAAGGTGATATAGTGCTAGTTTATTTTGGCATATTAGGCAGTGGTGTGAAAGAAGTTGAGTGGTATAGAAGAAGGTCTTATATACTATGTTGCAGAAGTTTAGTGTATACTGGCAAAGAGTTTGTATCAAACCTTTGTTGTTAGTGATGTGTGTGCAATCAATAGGAATTTTTTCATGCATAGTCATATGAAATTCTATTAGTTCATATTTTATCAATAAACATCCTTTGTAGTGTTAGTTAGCCATAATTCATATTTCAAGGTAATTAGCCTAACCTACAATGAGCCAACCCACAATGAGACCTTGTAAAAATTACCTTAATCGGTGTTCATTTCATGAGAATTAGCTTCTATGTGGTTTTTCCTAGTTTGGGTTTCCATCTAAATTTTGGTGTTCAATGTGTTCATGTTTTGTGTTCTTAAGTTTCTATTTGATTTAATTCACTTATCGTTAAAGAGGGAGTTAGTGAAATTATTGATTCACATTTGATTACATAGTTGATGTATTTTATCAGTTCAATAAAATTTTTTTAAAGTGTTTATGAATAACTGATTCACCCCCCTGTATGCACCCTAAAATGGTCGCCTAGACTTTGGGCCCCCATTTAGCAATTTATCAAATCCCTGAATCAAGATTTTCAAAAATCAGCATTTTATCAATAATATCAATTTCCTTGATCAAATCCTTTTTATCATTTTTGATTATTTGCCTTGGGCTAACCATTTTATCCTAAAGTCTTTATTTATTTAAAAGGAATATTTTATCCCCTTTTAATAAATAAAAAAGCCCTCACGTTTCCTCTTATACTAAGTTGCACAAATAAACATTATTCTTATTTTATAAAAAAGGAAAAAACACTTTTTGTCTCATGTGGACACAAAGGTCAACTCTTATTTTCTCATTGGAGGATATTTGTGCACATGGATTGCTCCTCTTTCAAGCTCCACCCTTGATTAAGTCTTTTGCCTCTTAATCTCCATGGTCTATTCCTTTTCATTTCTTATAAAAGGAGAGCTCTCTTCCTCATTTAGACCATTCATTTTTTATGCTAATATTATGCTGCAGGTTTTCTAAGTTATTTGGAGCTCTTTGAAGACATCCTTGGATCCAAGATTTGAAGACATTGTTGTTGCATTTCATTTAGTTTGCTTTCATAGTTGCATAATCATGACATTCTTAGTATAGATTTCCTTTATGCAATAGATTAGTCTCACATAGCTTAATTAGGAGGGATTGTAAGACTTGTACTTTCCTTTCATAGTCTAGTTTGCACTTTCCTTTCATAGATTAGATTTCTTTTCAAGCATTGCATTGTTATCATTTAGATTAGCTTGCATCTTCATTTTTTAGTTTACTTGCATTGCATTTCCATTTGGATTCTTGAGGATATTGGCACTCTTGCCCTTGTCTTCACTTGAATCTCTCATTGTGTGGTTGACTAGCAAGGTCATTAAGCCTATTAGCTCTAGCTGAGAGCTATTTTACAATCTTGCAACTCCATACATAGAGAGTTATGGATCAATTTTTGAGACCTCATTCTTGATTGTTCTTGATTGTAAGGATTCATAGAAGTGCACTACTTTTGTGTGTACATTTCTGGCGCCCACTGTGGGGTAGAAAATTAGTGTTTTGTCCTTTATTTTTTGCATTTCTGTCAAATTTTTCATCATTTTTTGGCTTTATTTTCGGTCTTTGGTTTTCTGTCTCAAAGTGTCATGCGACACTTTTCACTAGTGTCGTGCAATAGTTTACTATATAGCAGTGCGACACTTTACCAGTTAAAAGTGTCACCCTGTTTGACAGAAAGTGTCGCTCTGTTTTATGCATTATGTCGCCTGCAGGTAAGGAGAACTGTCACCCCAGGACAAACTATAGCCCCCATATGCAGAGAAGTGTCACGCGACATTTCTGGTGACTGTACTGTCGCCTGTACTCGACAGTGAGTTTTTTAGACCTTTTTGGCCGAGTTTAGATTAATCCGTTTACTAGTTTGATTTACTATAGTTAGATAGATTTCATTTGCAGATTTCATTTGAATTTTGGATCTAAAAAGAACCTCTCATGTGTTTGTCTTGAATGTTTACTTGCTTTCTGTTGGGTGAGTAAGAGTCGCCTTATTTTGAACTTTTCAAGTTCTCGTGTCAAGCTTCACTCTGTTCATTTTTCCACCTTGTTGGTCTTCCCACGAGTCTTTGCGCATTTGAGTTTATCAAATCTGAGCTTTCGGCGTCGTTTGTATCAAGTTGACCCGTTTTAAACCAATAACATATCCTTTCAAGTCATTTGAATCACTTCGAACCTCTTCGAACTCCGGTTCGAAGTAGTTCGAAGGAGTTCAAAAGCGGCCCGAGTCCTTTATTACTAACGATGTGTTATGCAGGAAGGCGTGCGGCATTTTTCTCTTGAGAGAGGTTGAACCTTTTCGAACTCTAGTTCGAAGGAGTTCAAAGTAGTTCAAACGAACTACCGGCGTGATCAATAATGATGGAATGTCCTGACAAGACGCACCGTGTAGACCTGGCGTGATTTCATTGGACGGACCAGTGCACGAAAAATGAGGCAATCACTTGCACGATTGGGAAATATTTGGTTTGAGATTGAATAATGATGATTGAAAAGGTGGCGGATCCTGAAGAGTTAATTTGATTTGAAGGCATTTATTGCTTATCACCACTTGGTATCAAAAAACCTATTAATACTCGCGTAATGGAGTATATTTCGCACTTCAAGTGGCAACTAAAAATAGAAACTGGGTAAGTCATTTTTTTCCCTATTGTACACTGCGAGGTCTGGGCGCTGGAAGGGTGGTCTGGTCAAAGTGCAAAGCGTACAGGTAGCTTCTTTCAAGCTCTACCTTCTCATTTCTGGTTATTCCTTCAAATTTATTAGTTCAAGCAGTGAGCTGGTAGACTTTCATATTCTTAGGCAGGCATGAGGTCTGTCATGCATTTCTTTGGCAACGTGAAGAATCTTGAATGTAAGGCCCCGGTCATAACAGACATGAATCTTTTAGGGGTCTCAGTCGATACTATACCTTTAAAACTCTCAACTTGTGTTGACGAGGAGTACATTGTAGAAGTCTTAGCTAGTGGGTTGTTAGAAGCGGCTGCTTTCCCACCGACTACTGTTTGTCCGGAATTGCTGCAAGAATGTATCAATAGATATGATGTAAAGTTGAAGAGTATTTTGAACACGGATGGTCAAACCCTAATCCCTGTTAACCGCAGAACCATTTCAGCAGTCTTCAAAATACCAGATGAAGGTCTGGTCAACTTCACACCGACCCAGTCTCTGGCCCAATTCAGGGAAAGTGCTGATAAAAATAGGAGTCACATAGCGAGAAGGTGGACGAAGACCAACTATAAAAGAGGGTCGCGGTTGCCTAAAACTCTCACCAAGGATCATATGAACCCCCTAATACATGATTTGGTTGTTCTCCTTCACCGATTAAAAGGTTCAGAACAGGCCCTATCTTTTGATGAGTGGATGTATCATTTTGTAGAAATCATCTTAGAAGGAAGTCAACACATTGACTGGGCTGAAATTATAGCCGCATCTCTTCGGGACCAGCTCAGATAGACTCAGATGACTAGGGAACGATTTTACATGTCTTCGTACCTGATGTATTGCTTGGCCTGCACTCAGGACCTATACCCTATTCAGAAAGCTCCCTGGAATGGAGATTTATTTATCTATGAGTGTTGTCCATTATTGAGAAGAGATAAGGTTTTGGAGGATTATAGAATAATACATGATATGTTCTGGGGGAAATTGCGTCAGGAATTGGCTGGCAGGCCTAACCAGAAGATTTCAGACAATGCGCAGAGATTAGTTAAAGTATTTGGCAGCTTTTATATTCAATTTCCCCGTTTTACTTACATTCGAGTAGGAGGATTCGAAGAAGAACCATTGAAGCTGGCTAGGTACGTTTTTGACTGTTTCATTCTTGCAGAAGTTTGCAGACAGTTGTTCATTGTTATTAAAACAGCTCTCCCGGAAGATAAATGGAACTCTCTGTTCCCAGTGAAGTTAGGCCACTTAATCTGTAACAGCATGCTGGATGCATCTGTTGTGGGGAGTAATTTACTGAACTTCCACATGCCTTTCTATGAACCAAGAACAGGGTTCGATAGTAAAGGCTTTGCCAGACAGACCCTGGGATTAGGAAAATGCCCTTCACCAAGTTACCATCTGGAGGACCTGTGGGAAGATCTCGGCAATGAAAAAATGATTTGGGAACGAGATAGAACCAGGCTTACGGTATCTCAGATTAAACTGCTGCAGTTGAAGTTTGATACCAGAAATATAGAAGATGATGATCTAGAGTTTTCCCGTCCATCCGCCACCTTTTTTGAGGGGGATGCTGTTTCGATCATCGATTGGAGTAGAAAGGAGTCTAGTGATATTAGACTCCGGGACCGCAGCATTTTTGAAGAAACAGAAAATTGGATCGTGGCGAAGAAGAAAGACATTCAACTTCTTACAGATACAAGTCATAACACTGGTTCGCCCATTAAGAGTGTAACACAAGCCCTTGCTAATAGTTCTCTTTTGTCATCGAATGCAGGTGAGAAAATACTAGTGAAGGAGAAAATGGCCTCGGTGAAACATCCAACCGTGCCAAGGTCAAGACCAAGGACGAGATCTGAGCAGAAAAACTAAATGGCCTCAGAGGAGCCTGATTATCTGGATGACATCGGTGACCTCAACGATGAAGATCTCACCTTCACCCCTGATCATAAGGGGAAGATGTAGGAAGGTCTCACGCACTGCCAAGACCTATCTCAGAATGCAGATGCACTTGTCAAGACCCCTGACAATCGAATGGTGTCCAGCACAGTCCCACCTTGGGTCACGGAATCAGTTAATAAAAGGAAAAGCTTCCAGCCTCTATCTATGCCAGTTAAAGAAATAGTGACGAGGTACGCAGCTCGTACTCCAAAAGCTAAAAGGATGAAGAGCGATGCGAGGCTAATAACAGATCCTTCTACCGGGAAAGTCACTGCTGAAATTGCTACAGTGAGATCTATGGGAAATACCCAAGATCCTGAGCCCGAGGATTATGAGATAACGAAGATGGATTTCAGAGTGCTGAACAGGGACTCCCGCAATCACATTTTCAAATTCTCTGCCGATCATATGCTCGGACAGTCGCAGAAGGACGACAGAGAGAAGCGGGAGTTGAAACAGATAGTTTCGACCATGGCAGAATTCCTATCTTTGCTTGCTGAGAATGGTGCAATACCTCTAGCACAGGCTCATCAGGGGTTCGACCCTAATTCGACGGAAAGTCAGAAGCTGTTCAAACAGGTTTAGCAGAGGAGGACCTGGACAGAGGTAATGAAGGCATGGACAGACGGCATCGTAGCGGAAGGTAGTGCTTTCATAAAAGAGTTCGTGAGCACCCGTACAGACGGCGAAGTGCTCTTGGGGGAAATTTAGACATTGATCCCAATATGGGAAAGTGAAGCTGAAAGTTGTTTAGAGATCATGAAAAGAGTACAAAAAATTAAAGATTACGGAGTGAAGCAATTTCTGACAGAGAACCCCATGAAGCTGGTCGACCCATGTATGTTGTTCATCCTCAAAAAGAACTTCAGCTGGAAGAACACTTTGTTCGAGACAACCATTTCTCAGATGCAGGTTATGGAAAAGGCCGTGAAGGAGATTCACTCTGACACCTTGAAGGATATTAAAATAGTAAATCCCTCAAGTATTCTACAATTGGAAGATGCAAACCAGGGAGTTGATGCATTAGTGAAGTCCTTCGTGGATGAAATGAACGCTTTCAAGAAAAGTGAAGCGCCGATGGTTTATGACCTCACGAGGACCGCCAACATAGAAGCAATGCTTATCTTAAACCGAGGTCAATTGCCAAAGCAAGTGGAGAAAATTTAGGAGATGAGATGGGAGAAAAATGCCACGCATGCCAAGTTGACCGCGTTGAAGAACCTGCATGCCCCGCCTACTCAGGAGCTACTCTGAGTTTACCGGTCCTGGAAGCTCGTAAAGGTTGCCAGATCAGAGGATGCTCAAGAAAATTGAATCAAATTCAGTTTTGTTTACTCAATTTACCCTACTTTGACTCTTCTTTAGAAACTGGTTTATAACTATTAACTGTTTCTTGTTTTAATGGGGTCCGAGAAGCCGGGTTTTTCGGGAGGCTTTCTCGAACCGTTTAAACTATTTAAGCTGGTGCTTAAGACATGGAAGGGGGAGAATAGATTACAATAGAGAAAAAAATAGAATTTAATAGAAGCAGTAGTACAAGTTCTTTTCGGTTCTTGCAGTAGTTTGAATGACTGATGATAACTGGACTTTGGGCCAGTCTTACCTGAATACTCGTGCATGAAAATATTTTGATCTTTGAATCAGATAGTGAAATATATATGTTCTACTTTGAGAATTATATATCGATCTTGTGTATGTGCTATTCAGTTTCAGTCATTTATTATAGTTCTCTGAGTTATAGTTTTTCTGTAGATGCATTTTTAGTTAGTCTAAATTTCTCTGAATGGCCGTTGAAGCTTATTTTTCTTCCGCAAGGTAGTCTTCTGTTCCATCGTTTGGTTTTACAAGTTTCTGTTGTTCTACCTCATCCGTCTAAGAATGGTTGAGAGTCCTTTTACTGCTTTTCAGTTAAAAGCTTGTATGTTAAAATTGCTTTTTCCATTCGTTGAATATCTTATAAAAGGAGCTGTACCTTTTTACAAAATTCAGAGGGAAGCAAAGTAAATGCTTACCCAACTATTGTGTAAATGATTTGTTTTCAGAGGCATAGAGTCGGAGGATAAATATCAGAGTATAAAGAGAACAAATTTGTTCGCCAACAGATTTTTGGCGACTCTACTAGGGAAAGACCAGTAAATTGCACTAGTCCACTTCCCATCGCAATGTCACATAATGGTGCTACCTAATGATAATGTGTTCCCTGTGCTCCAGCCAAATTTAGGTTTTCAAGACACACAGGAGGATTTAATCTCAGACCTTGCTGCAGTCGCTTGGAGATTTAGACGAAGTAATCAAGAATTCCAGCGGGTTCAAGAAGTGCTTGAAAGAGAAGAAGAACTTGGTGAACACTTGAGAGGTATTCCTGTTGCTAGGGAAGCTGTCGTAGTTAACAGGCTTGTACAAGGTCAACCGCGGAACTAAGTTTTGAACAGATTCTTGAACTGGCAACCAGAAGATACACGAGAGGGGAACGTAGTAGAGGATTGGTGGATGAAGATTTTGAACTGTTGGAAAGCCTTAATTTTAAACCAGATTCAAATCTTTCCTGAAGGAAGAAATCTCAAACTGTCAGTTGACCCTCATCTCCCTCGCGCAATCCAGCTATCCCTTTAACCATCCAAGCAATCATTTCTTCGGGTACTGTAATTCCCACTGTCTTAAATATTCAACCTTTGAATCTCCAACTTCCATTCATGGCTGGAAACAGACCTTGGGGTCAACACATTGGGCCTCTGAACCTAGGGGTCAACCAACCCGCTGATCTACCTAAAGGAGCCAATCAAATTCTGCTTAAGTTCAACAGGGACAACAAAGTCTCTTCAGATGATCATCTCAATGCCTTCCAAACCGCTTGCGGGATCATGAGTGTATCTACCAAAGATGTAGCAGTGAGACTCTTTGTCAGAACTCTAGTAGATGATGCTGCCGATTGGTTCAGCCACTTGCCAAATGGATCTATTACGAATTGGGACACCATGAAGCAGGCTTTCGAAAGAAGGTTCAAAATGCCTGATAATGAGGTCTCTTTATTGATACAACTTAGTCAGCTAAAGAAGGAGATACATGAACTAATGAGAGAGTTCGTGGCTAAATTCAACAGAATTCTAAAAAGAATTCCCGCGACTGCTGCTCCGAGTAATGAGAACAAAAAGATTTACTTCCTCAATGTGGTTCCGCCGGATATAAGCTTTCATTTGTTGAAAGACGGAGTGCCTGACTTCGAAGACACACAGACAAGAGCAATTGAGCTCGAAGACACTCTCATAACAGCCGGCAAGTGGAAGAGAGAAGCACAAACTCCTAGCAGCCCTTCAACAAGTGCAACTACAGATCCAATGATACAGAGAGTTATGAATGATATAGCAATGCTAAAAAGGCAACAGAATAGAACGACTACTTATCCAACTCCTTATCAAGATATAAGTCGAAGACAACTGCCCCAACAACAGACGAAAGCGCTACAGTTACCTGGTCCTCAACCAAGGTTACAGATAGAGGCTGCTCCCAAAGAAACTATGTGCTCGTTACATTTAACCACTGACCATGATGGGGATACATGCACCGAATGGTTGAGATACTTACAACTAAATGCAACCAGGGATGAGGTGAATAATGAACAATTTCATGAAGAAAAAGATTCTCAAGACATGGGTACATCAGGATCTTTTTACTCTGAATATGTACCTGGTGCAGAGCAAGGGGGAAGTGTGCTAGCAACTCTACAAGATCCAGCCTGCGCTATTTTAACAAGAAACCAACGAACTCAGAAGTTTTTTCCAGGTGCAGCTGCCACGAGCACAGATACAAAAAGAAAGGAGCCTACTGGTGAAGAAACACGTATGAATTCAAAAAGTTCGGAGGTAAAAATTCTTTCCAGGAATGCAGTTGCCCCTTCATCTCCTTTTGATTTTGTTGAGTTCTGTAAGTCATCTACAGTTTCTATTTCCTCTCTCGATTTCTTGAGAATGAACCCCGGAGAACTGGATAGGTTGGTAAAATATGTTAAAGGAGAAAATTATGTAAGCCCTCAAGTGGATACGCCTTTTATAGGAGAAACTTCTGCTACTCAAGAACCTTTTGCTTTCCAACCTCAAGATACTCCCCAGGTTCCAGAAGGATGTCGATCCACGAACTCTGTAGAAACTGAGTCGGAAGAGGAAAAGCCAAATCCTTTTTATGTCTCTCTCCTGTTGAATGGCCAAAAATTGAGTAATTGTATTATCGATTCTGGTGCCTCTGACAACATAATGCCTGCCCCCATAGCTAAAGCCTTGGACTTACCCTTAACCAAAACCTTCGGCCATTGTTACTCTATGGATGGCAAAGAAGTGCCATTGAAGGGTCAGATTAAAGACTGCTAGGCTGTTCTGGCAGCCTACCTGGACAAGCGGCTAAAACTCACCATCTTAGTAGCCGATATACCTGCTAGTTACGGAATGTTACTCAGCAGAACCTTCTGTAAAGATTTGGGTGGGGATATAAAAATGGATTGGTCCAAAGCTACAATTCCCGTAGGCAAAAGGAAAGTAAAGTTAGAACCTGAACCCAAGAATAAATATACCGTAATGCCTTCAGCTGAACCTAGAGCCCAAATCCTGTACGAAGAATGTAATTTTGGGAATTATGTTATTCTGTCTGCTCCAAATAAAGATGTTCAGATCGAACCCGAGAGAGAAGAAGATATTTGGAAGATGGAATTCGATGGAAGCTGTTTTAGCTCAGGTTCAGGTGCCGAAGTGGTCCTTTTCCCCCCGAATGGAGACTGTATTCCTTTTTCTTTCAAATTGGATTTCAAAAACACCAACAACACCGCAGAGTATGAAGCCTTGTTGTTGGGCCTGGAGGAATGCAAGTTGAGAAAGGTTAAAAAGCTGATTGTGAAAGGGGACGCTGAATTAATAGTTAAACAAGTTCGGGGTCAGTTTTCTGTAAAGAATGAGAAATTAAAGCATTACAGAAATTTAGTCTGGGATGATATAGAATCCTTTGACGCTTTTTCCATTGAGTATATCCCTAGAAATCAGAATACTAGAGCAGATTCTTTGGCCGTATCAGCCTCCTTGCTCTTGCCACATCCTGATTTTAAAACTGAAAAATACCAGATTGAAATGATATACAAGCCAAGGGCACCAGACAATTTCCAGAACTGGCAGGTTTTTGATGATGATGCACAACTTAAAGAATTCTTGGAGTGTGCTGCTGGATTCGCTGAAACATATTTTGAAGGCTCAAAGAATGAATGTACAGAATTTTACCAGGATGAGAATGATAATGCAGGGGTAATTCAGCTAAAAAGCAATAAGATCCCTAAAGGCTTAGTTTCTCTGGAGCACTTATTCAGAAGAAGAGATGACAGTACGACGAAAGAAAAAGTCTCACATGCCCCAAATCCAAAAGAGTATGATAAGATCGATATAGGTGATCAGGATTCCCCTAGGTGGATCTCCATTGGTCAAACCTGTACTGAATCTGAGAAAGAAGATTGGAAGAAGTTATTGAAAGAATATAGAGATGTTTTCGCCTGAGATTATGGAGATCTGAAGATTTTCAGAGGTGGTCGATTTGAGCATCAAATCCCTTTGAAGCCTGGGGTTACTCCTTTTCGCCAGAAACTAAGAAACTATAACCCCAAGGTGTCAGAAGCCATACTGAAGGAAGTTAAGAAAATGTTACAAGCCCGAATCATTTACCCTATTCACCATTCGACGTGGATAGCTAACATAGTCCCAGTAAGGAAGAAGAATGGCGAAGTGCGAATTTGTGTTGATTTTCATAACCTGAACCAGGCAAGTCTAAAAGACAATTACGCACTGCCCGTCATGGAACATGTCTTACAGGCAGTCTCCGGTCCGGAAGTCATGTCAATGTTGGATGGCTACTCAGGTTATAATCAAATAGGCGTGGCAAAGGCCGATCAGCATAAGACAACCTTCATCACACCATGGGGTACTTACGCCTATAACAGGATGCCCTTCGGGTTAATAAATGCAGGCGCCACTTTCCAAAGGGTAATGAACTCTTCATTTGAAGATCTCAGGAATAACATCATAGTGATCTATTTGGATGATCTTACAGTCTTCTCCAAAAAGAGGAATCAGCACTTGAATGATGTAGAACGAGTCTTACAACGATGCAGGGATCATGGTATCTCCTTGAACCCCAAAAAGTCCATATTTTTTGTAGAGGGGGGAAAACTACTCGGTCATATAGTATCGAAAGATGGTATAAAAATAGATCCCGATCGGGTCAAAGCAATCCAACAGCTCAGCCTGCCCTCTAGCAGAATCAGCCTGAAGTCCTTCTTTGGGCAAATCAATTTTCTACGAGCCTTCATCCCTAAATTCTCCAAGGTAACAAGACACATGATTGAGATGATGAGCGAGAAGGTTCCTTTTAAATGGAATGATGACGGAAAGAAAGCATTTGAAGAAGTCAAAACTGCCATATCCCAGGCACCAGTACTGAAAAGCCCCGATTTTAAAAAGGACTTCATTATATATTGTTATGCTTCCCAGCATACCCTTTCAAGCATGCTCATGCAGAAGGATAAAGACGGGCAAGAAGCACCCATAGCTTTCATGAGCGTGCCTCTCAAGAAGCACGAGCTTAAATATCCTTAAATAGAAAAATATGCCTATGCGGTGGTGAAGGCAGTAAAACATTTCAGGTATTATATCCTTCACTCACATAGTACCGTATATGTACCGGAGACTGCCGTGAAAAGCATTTTGATTCAGAAAGAAATCGGTATGAATAATAGAGCCATATGGATTGCGAAAATCCAAGAGTATGACCTAACGATCAAACCCACGAATTTGGTGAGAGGCAAGGGTTTGTGCAAGTTGATAGCAGAGAATAACGAGATTTGTGAAAAAATAGATGAAGTTCCTATGGCCTTGCTGGTTAGCTCAATTGACCCTTGGTTCATAGATGTTACTTACTTCTTGACATATGGGGAGTGTCCAGATCATCTGAATCAAAAGGAGAGGCGGAACCTAAGGTTAAGAGCCAGTAAATATGTGATTTCCCAGGGTACCTTGTTTAAGAAGGGAGTTGATGGCACTTTCCTCAGGTGTGTGGACGAAGGACAAAGGAAAGAATTGTTAAGAGCATTCCACGACGAAGCATGCAGAGGGCATTACTCCTCAACCGTGACAGCTTATAAGATTCTCCGAAACAGGTTCTACTAGCTAGGGATGTTTAAAGATGCTTACCAGTATGTAAGAAGTTGTGACAAGTGTCAATTGTTCTCCGGGAGACCCTATCTAGACGCGTTACCTCTCAAGCCTGTTATAGTAGAAGAACCATTCAGGCAGTGGGGAATTGATTTCATCGGGCCCTTGAACCCACCATCCAGCACCGGGGATAGTTACATTCTAACTGCCACCGATTACTTCACAAAATGGGTGGAGGCAATACCCACGAAGAAAGCCAATTCTCAGGTGGTGTGTGACTTTTTGATGAATTTTATTTTTGTAAGGTTTGGGGTACCAATTAAAATTGTAGCAGATAACGCTACTTATTTCTCTTCAGAAGAAATATCAACCTTCTGCTATGAACATGGTGTAGCCTTAGCTCATTCCTCGGATTACTTTTCGCAGGGAAATGGCCAAGCAGAATCCAGCAATAAAAACCTGATCGTCATAATGAAAAAGTTGATGGATGATAATCCCAGAGAATGGCATAAGAAGCTCCATGAGGCACTTTGGGCAGACGGGATTACTTTGAAGTGAGCCATTGGCATGTCACCCTTTGAATTGGTGTATGGGATCGGGGCTCATATTTCTCTACCTCTCGAGCTATCCTCTGCGCAACTTCAAGCAGTTATTGAAGATGAATATTTTAAAAATCCCCTGGAGAGGTGCATAATGCACCTAAGTAAGTTGGAGGAAGACAGGGAAAATATGGTAGACCATATTACCGAACATCAGCTGAAAGTGAAACAGATCTTTGACATGAGAGCTAGGCCTCGCGGTTTTATGGTGGGAGATGAAGTCCTGCTGTGGGATAAGAGAAGAGCATCAAAGGGGGCACATAGAAAGTTTGAATCTCTGTGGAAAGGCCCGTTCATCATCTCAGAAAATCTGGGCTCAAATGCCTTTAAACTATCATATCCAGATGGTGTTAATCTGCCCTTCACCTATAATGGGCAGGACCTGAAGTTATGCAAACTCTAAGTGTCTGGGTTCGTCCCCTTTGTAAATAGTAGTTAGTTTCCTATGTTTTCAGTTTTGGTCGTGTCCCTCTTTTCTTTTCCCCTCCTTTTGCTTGGGTTGGTTTGCGAAACCAGTTTTCTGAAGTTCTCTGCAAATTGGGAAGTTTGCAGTCCCCAGTCAGAGCCGATGTTGGGTGAGTAAGAGTCACCTTATTTTGAACTTTTCAACTTCTCGTGTCAAGCTTCACTCTGTTCATTTTTCCACCTTGTTGGTCTTCCCACGAGTCTTCGTGCATTTGAGTTTGTCAAATCTGAGCTTTCGGCGTCGTTTGTATCAGGTTGACCCGTTTTAAACCAATAACATATCCTTTCAAGTCATTTGAATCACTTCGAACCTCTTCGAACTCCGGTTCGAAGTAGTTCGAAGGAGTTCAAAAGCGGCCCGAGTCCTTTATTACTAACGATGTGTTATGCAGGAAGGCGTGCAGCATTTTCCTCTTGAGAGAGGTTGAACCTTTTCGAACTCTGGTTAGAAGGAGTTCAAAGTAGTTCAAACGGACTACCGGCATGATCAATAATGATGGAATGTCCTGACAAGACGCACCGTGTAGACCTGGTGTGATTTCATTAGACGGGCCAGTGTGCGGAAAATGAGGCAATCACTTGCACGATTGAGAAATATTTGGTTTGAGATTGAATAATGATAATTGAAAAGGTGGCGGATCCCGAAGAGTTAATTTGATTTGAAGGCATTTATTGCTTATCACCACTTGGTATCAAAAAACCTATTAATACTCGCGTAATGGAGTATATTTCGCGCTTCAAGTGGCAACTAAAAATAGAAACTGGGTAAGTCATTTTTTTCCCTATTGTACACTGCGAGGTTTGGGTGCTGGAACGGTGGTCTGGTCGAAGTGCAAAGCGTACAGGTAGCTTCTTTCAAGCTCTACCTTCTCATTTTTGGTTATTCTTTCAAATTCATTAGTTCAAGCAGTGAGCTGGTAGACTTTCATATTCTTAGGCAGGCATGAGGTCTGTCATGCATTTCTTTGGCAACGTGAAGAATCTTGAATGTAAAGCCCCGGTCATAACAGACATGAATCTTTTAGGGGTCTCAGTCGATACTATACCTTTAAAACTCTCAACTCGTGTTGACGAGTACATTGTAGAAGTCTTAGCTAGTGGGTTGTTAGAAGCGGCTGCTTTCCCACCGGCTACTGTTTGTCCGGAATTGGTGCAAGAATGTATCAATAGATACGATGTTAAGTTGAAGAGTATTTTGAACATGGATGGTCAAACCCTAATCCCTGTTAACCGCAGAACCATTTCAGCAGTCTTCAAAATACCAGATGAAGGTCTGGTCAACTTCACACCGACCCAGTCTCTGACCCAATTCAGGGAAAGTGCTGATAAAAATAAGAGTCACATAGCGAGAAGGTGGACGAAGACCAACTATAAAGGAGGGTCGCGGTTGCCCAAAAATCTCACCAAGGATCATATGAACCCCCTAATACATGATTTGGTTGTTCTCCTTCACCGATTAAAAGGTTCAGAACATGCCCTATCCTTTGATGAGTGGATGTATCATTTTGTAGAAATCATCTTAGAAGGAAGTCAACACATTGACTAGGCTGAAATTATAGCCGCATCTCTTCGGGACCAGCTCAGACAAACTCAGATGACTAGGGAAGGATTTTACATGTCTTCGTACCTGATGTATTGCTTGGCCTGCACTTAGGACCTATACCCTATTCAGAAAGCTCCCTGGAATGGAGATTTATTTATCTATGAGTGTTGTCCATTATTGAGAAGAGATAAGGTTTTGGAGGATTATAGAACAATACATGATATGTTCTGGGGGAAATTGCGTCAGGAATTGGCTGGCAGGCCTAACCAGAGGATTTCAGACAATGCGCAGAGATTAGTTAAAGTATTTTGCAGCTTTTATATTCAATTTCTCTGTTTTACTTACATTCAGGTAGGAGGATTCGAAGAAGAACCATTGAAGCTGCCTAGGTACGCTTTTGACTGTTTCATTCTTGCAGAAGTTTGCAGACAGTTGTTCATTGTTATTAAAACAGCTCTCCCGGAAGATAAATGGAACTCTCTGTTCCCAGTGAAGTTAGGCCACTTAATTTGTAACAGCATGTTGGACGCATCTGTTGTGGGGAGTAATTTACTGAACTTCCACATGCCTTTCTATGAACCAAGAACATGGTTCGATAGTAAAGGCTTTGCCAGACAGACCTTGGGATTAGGAAAATGCCCTTCACCAAGTTACCATCTGGAGGACCTGTGGGAAGATCTCGGCAATGAAAAAATGATTTGGGAACGAGATAGAACAAGGCTTACAGTATCTCAGATTAAACTGCTGCAGTTGAAGTTTGATACCAGAAATATAGAAGATGATGATCCAGAGGTTCCCCGTCCATCCGCCACCTTTTTCGAGGGGGATGTTGTTTCGATCATCGATTGGAGTAGAAAGGAGTCTAGTGATATCAAACTCCGGGCCCGCAGCATTTTTGAGAAAATAGAAAACTGGATCGTGGCGAAGAAGAAAGACGTTCAACTTCTTACAGATACAAGTCATAACACTGGTTCGCCCATTAAGAGTGTAACACAAGCCCTTGCTAATAGTTCTCTTTTGTCATCGAATGCAGGTGAGAAAATACTAGTGAAGGAGAAAATGGCCTCGGTGAAACATCCAACCGCGCCAAGGTCAAGACCAAGGACGAGATCTGAGAAGAAAAACCAAATGGCCTCAGAGGAGCCTGATTATCTAGATGACGTCGGTAACCTCAATGATGAAGATCTCACCTTCACCCCTGATCATAAGGGGAAGATGTAGGAAGGTCTCACGCACTGCCAAGACCTATCTCAGAATGCAGATGCACTTGTCAAGACCCCTGACAATCGAATGGTGTCCAACACAGTCCCACCTTGGGTCACGGAATCAGTTAATAAAAGGAAAAGCTTCAAGCCTCTATCTATGCCAGTTAAAGAAATAGTGACGAGGTACGCAGCTCGTACTCCAAAAGCTAAAAGGATGAAGAGCGATGCGAGGCTAATAACAGATCCTTCTACCGGGAAAGTCACTGCTGAAATTGCTACAGTGAGATCTATGGGAAATACCCAAGATCCTGAGCCCGAGGATTATGAGATAACGAAGATGGATTTCGGAGTGCTGAACAGGGACTCCCGCGATCACATTTTCAAATTCTCTGCCGATCATATGCTCAGACAGTCGCAGAAGGACGGCAAAGAGAAGCGGGAGTTGAAACATATAGTTTCGACCATGGCAGAATTCCTATCTTCGCTTGCTGAGAATGGTGCAATACCTCTAGCGCAGGCTCATCAGGGGTTCGACCCTAATTCGACGGAAAGTCAGAAGCTGTTCAAACAGGTTCAGCAGGGGAGGACCTAGACAGAGGTAATGAAGGCATGGACAGACGGCATCATAGCGGAAGGCAGTGCTTTCATAAAAGAGTTCGTGAGCACCCGTACAAACGGCGAAGTGCTCTTGGGGGAAATTCAGACATTGATCCCAATATGGGAAAGTGAAGCTGAAAGTTGTTCAGAGATCATGAAAAGAGTACAAGAAATTGAAGATTACGGAGTGAAGCAATTTTTGACAGAGAACCCCATGAAGCTGGTCGACCCATGTATGCTGTTCATCCTCAAAAAGAACTTCAGCTGGAAGAACACTTTGTTCGAGAGAACCATTTCTCAGATGCGGGTTATGGAAAAGGTCGTGAAGGAGATTCACTCTGACACCCTGAAGGATATTAAAATAGTAAATCCCTCAGGTATTCTACAATTGGAAGATGCAGACCAGGGAGTTGATGCATTAGTGAAGTCCTTCGTGGATGAAATGAATGCTTTCAAGGAAAGTGAAGCGCCGATGGTTCATGACCTCACGAGGACCGCCAACATAGAAACAATGCTTATCTTAAACCGAGGTCAATTGCCAAAGCAAGCGGAGAAAATTCAGGAGATGAGATGGGAGAAAAATGCCACGCATGCCAAGTTGACCACGTTGAAGAACCTGCACGCCCCGCCTACTCAGGAGCTACTCCGAGTTTACCAGTCCTGGAAGCTCGTAAAGGTTGCCACATCAGAGGATGCTCAAGAAAACTGAATCAAATTCAGTTTTATTTACTCAATTTACCCTACTTTGACTCTTCTTTAGAAACTGGTTTATAACTGTTAACTGTTTCTTGTTTTAATGGGGTCCGAGAAGCCGCATTTTTTGGGAGGCTTTCTCAGACCGTTTAAACTATTTAAGCTGGTGCTTAAGACATGGAAGGGGGAGAATAGATTAGAATAGAGAAAAAGATAGAATTTAATAGAAGCAGTAGTACAAGTTCTTTTCGGTTCTTGTAGTAGTTTGAATGACTGATGATAACTGGACTTTGGGCCAGTCTTACCTGAATACTCGTGCATGAAAATATTTTGATCTTTGAATCAGATAGTGAAATATATATGTTCTACTTTGAGAATTATATATCGATCTTGCGTATGTGCTATTCAGTTTCAGTCATTTATTATAGTTCTCTGAGTTATAGTTTTTCTGTAGATGCATTTTTAGTTAGTCTAAATTTCTCTGAATGGTCGCTGAAGCTTATTTTTCTTCTGCAAGGTAGTCTTCTGTTTCATCATTTGGTTTTACAAGTTTTTGTTGTTCTACCTCATCCATCTAGGAACAGTTGAGAGTCCTTTTACTGCTTTTCAGTTAAAAGCTTGTATGTTAAAATTGCTTTTTCCATTCGTTGAATATCTTATAAAGGGAGCTGTACCTTTTTACAAAATTCAGAGGGAAGCAAAGTAAATGCTTACCCGACTGTTGTGTAAATGATTTATTTTCAGAGGCATAGAGTCGGAGGATAAATATCAGAGTATAAAGAGAACAAATCTGTTCGCCAACACTTTCATAGGCACATCTCTTTTATGCTCTTAATGGTGAATGAAAGAACATAGATTTGTTTTTACAAGTTTGTGTAAGTGAATGCTTCTTGGTTTCCAATATCAAATATCTCATTGAGTGATTGGGGGCATGGATTCATTCCTTGTTGACATAGGGAGTTAAATGCACCACTTTATGGACTCACTCTATGTTTTCTTGAAAAGTTAAATATTCCATTGATTCAACCCTTTTTCATTTGTGAGTAGTATTTATAAGCAATTTTAGAGTACTTTTGATTGATCTTGTTAGCTAAAATTGGGTTGTTGGACTCACTTATTTCTAATCGCTCCTCATTTCCGCCCTTTGGATGCAAGGTCAGCATTCATATATAAGGGAGGGGTCTACTTGAAAAGAGCGTTAAGTGTTCCACAAAGTTTTCCCTTTTATGCTTTTTTGATCTCATTAGTTTTCTAAGGTGTTGACTTGCTTTAAGTTTGTGTGAAGAGTTAAATGTTCCAGTTTTTGGACTCACTTCACATTTATTTGAAGAGTTAAGTGTTCCACCTTTAGTGCTTTAAATACTTTTGATAATGGATTTCTTAGAGCTAATTAGATTTTGGATTGTTCTAACCTTGTTGGCCTAACAAGTTGTGGTTGTAGGTTCATTAGCTTTGCCATATTGCATGCAAAAAAAAGGGCTACTAATGATTTTTGCAGGGCTGCCCTAAGCATAAAGATCAAATCAAGTGCTTGTTTAATTGTTTTCTCTATTGAGTGCGGCATATACTAGTTGTTTCATTTCATAGGCACTTAATATCTTGTGGAAGAGATTTTGAGGTGGTAGGAGAAGTATGCTCTTCACTCTTGTGGTGAACCAGAAAATCTTGACCCATCTTAAGATTTTGGAAACAAGAGGGTAATTGAACATTTCTTGGTGTGTTTGGGAGAAAGCTTTGGGATAAGGGGAGTATGCTCTTCACCCTTGTGGTGAAACAAAATTCTTAAACCTCATAAGTTGATCTAATTTTTGTTTAGATTGTTAGAATCCTTTAGCGGGCCTACTCTTGAGCAATCAAGAGGAACGACCTAAGTGGGGACAAGCTTATTATCAGCTATTCAAACCACTATAAACTCAAGGCTATCGAGGACACAAAACCTTGGTAGACGTAGTGCTTGTCTTTTCTTGATGTGAGTACTTGTGGGATTGTGACCATGAGAAAAATGTTGAGCAAGAATGCTTAAGGTACTCTTGAAGCCACGAGGTCCTAGTCCTTTATGAGGAGCAAGAGGGGTACTACGAATAGAAGCCCTTATTAAGAACCATAGTTAGAAGCCACCCTATTTTGTCGCTTAGCTTCTTGGTGCAAGGATTGATCCAAGTGGAATAACTTGGATCACCTCAAGATTACTCACCATATGTGTTCCTTTGGTTGTGTCTTTGGCACTTCCATGACAAAGCCAATATCTATTGTGGGCAACCACTTTGTGTGAGGCAAGGGAGCATCAAGTGTGGGCCAAGTTGTTAAGTATTGAGCCTTGACTTTTTAGGATAGATATTGCTTGAAGTGTCTTCGATTGTGTAATACTAGTGTTAACGTTCTTGAACATTCAAACAATTAGTAGTATTCATAGGGTGTTTTTCTATTTTGATATCACAAGTGTTTGTCTTGGCAAGGTTGCTTTTGCCCTTGTTTCAAGTGCTTGAAGACACATTTGATCCCATACCATTTGCAAACTTGTCAATTTACTATTGTCACTGTGATTGGAATCAAAAAATCAGCCCTCAAACTGAAAATATTGAACAAACAGGCCTTAAAACTGAGATTTTGACATTCACTGGTCAAAGAGTCGTACGACACTAAAACATTGTCGCACCCTATTTTGAGAATTGTTGTGCGACGGTTCATCCCTGCATAACTATCACCTCGCTTGCCTAGAAAGTGGCGCACTGTTAGCCTAGAAAGTGTCACCCTGTATTACGCGAATTGTCGCCTGGTCTTAAAGTGTCACCTGGTTAGCCTGGAAAGTGTCGCCTGAGAATTTTTTGTTGTATACTTGGTTTCAATCATTTCGCAGTTGCTTTTAGTTGGCTGGGTCTTTAGGAAGGTAGCTTATCTTGCCGATGGACGCCTGTCTTTATTCTGAATTTTTATTTTTTAGTCCTCTAGGGGAAGTGTCATTCGATTTACAAAGTCACCTTGGGAAGAATTGTCAAGTTAGAAGATTACTCCTGTTGAGCAAGTGCCCCTCTAGAGTTGTTAAGTAACATTCTTGGAGAATTCTAGTACTCTTTTTGTCCAAATCATTTCCACTCAAATTCAATTTCAATTATACAATTTGGGCTAAGTCCATCCTCCTTATTCAAACATGAAAGGATATTGATCCTTTGATTTTAGCACCTCTTTGACAGTGTGGGTAACGCCATTTGCAATTTTTATCTTTCCATCTCTTTTGGGACATTAGAGAACTTTAATTATCTTAGTTTGGTGTTGACACTTTGAGAGGTCACCTTATCATCAAGACTCATTTTCTTTCATGTCAGTTACAACAAGGTACCAAGTGAATCAAGGAAAATGACCCCCGATTGTCTTTAATCAGTTACCCTTAGTTAAGACTCATCAACAACAAAAGGGAAAAGAACCCATTTTCGATCGATCCCCTAAGAGTGAGTCTGAGGTTTGTTTTGACCTGAAAAGTAATCCCAAAAAATTGAGTTCCTCTTTAGCACCTTTTTCATCAAATATGGACATGAGTTACACCTTCACTAGACAACAAAGAGAAGCAATGAATCAAACTCTTAATGACATGTTCCAACGACATAGGGGTCACACGATGTCTGCTGGGTCTTCTTCTGATAGTCCACCTGGATCACCTCCTATCAACACAAGATATCTAGATGATCATCAATGAGCTGAGAGACATCATAGGCAAGCTCACTCAGATACACGGTCACAACATGAAGACCAAAACAATGAATCTGGTGATGCTTATATCAATGCAGCTAATGTATCCAGACCTTCAAGACAACCTTCTCCACTTAGAGACACCTCACGATACACAAGTGACAGGTTGAAGCGCATTGAGAGGGAGAAGCAATCTTTCTTAGATGAACAAGTTGCCAAGAAAGAAAGGTTCAAACAATTGGAGGATGAGGAACGAGCTTTGCTAGACATAAGGAGAAGAGCCGCACAAGAAGAACAAGATAGGCTCCTAGCGCAACAACTCCATAATCAATTCAATAATAGGGGTACCAACAGTGGAACCAACTCTCCACCATCTACTCTCTCACCAAGTCCAAGAAGAAGGTCAAGGACCCCATCAAGATCACCTAGTCCTAGAGGAAGAAGGACTTCTCGGTATAACCATCGTAGGAGACAATCACCTCCTAGATATTCAAGACAACCCTCCCAACGATCTCATCATGGCTCTCAACATGGAGGAAGTAACGCCAACTTTGACACTATTGATTTCATGACAATGCAACAAGAACCATCCTTCCAACAATATGTGGAGAAATATGTAGAACAAAATAAGGATCGGTTCTTGGAAAGTCTAATCAATAAGAGCGCAAAGGTCCCATACAACTTTGATGTGGACCAAAAGATTAAGAAGCAAAACCCTTCAACTGATTTCACAACAGTAAATTGACATGTGTTCCTATAATGATCACACATTAGTCAAAGAGAGGCAAATGTATGCACCCTAAAATGGTCGCCTAGACTTTGGGCCCCCATTTAGCAATTTATCAAATCCCTAAATCAAGATTTCAAAAATCAGCATTTTATCAATAATATCAATTTCCTTGATCAAATCATTTTTATCATTTTCAATTATTTGCCTTGGGCTAACCATTTTATCCTAAAGTCTTTATTTATTTAAAAGGAATATTTCCTCTTATCCTAAGTTGCACAAATAAAGCATTATTCTTATTTTATAAAAAGTGAAAAAGCACTTTTTGTCTCATGTGGACACAAAGGTCAACTCTTATTTTCCCATTGAAGGATATTTGTGCACATGGATTGCTCCTCTTTCAAGCTCCACCCTTGATTAAGTCTTTTGCCTCTTAATCTCCATGGTCTATTCCTTTTCATTTCTTATAAAAGGAGAGCTCTCTTCCTCATTTAGACCATTCAATTTTTATGCTAATATTATGCTACAGGTTTTCTAGGTTATTTGGAGCTCTTTGAAGACATTGTTGTTGCATTTCATTTAGTTTGATTTCATAGTTGCATAATCATGACATTCTTAGTATAGATTTCCTTTATGCAATAGATTAGTCTCACATAGCTTAATTAGGAGGGATTGTAAGACTTGTACTTTCCTTTCATAGTCTAGTTTGCACTTTCCTTTCATAGATTAGATTTCCTTTCAAGCATTGCATTGTTATCATTTAGATTAGCTTGCATCTTCATTTTTAGTTTACTTGCATTGCATTTCCATTTGGATTCTTGAGGATATTGCAACTCTTGCCCTTGTCTTCACTTGAATCTCTCATTGTGTGGTTGACTAGCAAGGTCATTAAGCCTATTAGCTCTAGCTGAGAGCAATTTTACAATCTTGCAACTCCATACATAGAGAGCTATGGATCGATTCTTGAGACCTCATTCTTGATTGTTCTTGATTGTAAGGATTCATAGAAGTGCACTACTTTTGTGTGTACACCCCCTCTCAGTTATTCAACCCGTTCAACAATTTATATCAAAGTTTGGTCCCTTGCACAGATAGATCTTAACCACTTGAGGGAGATCTTGGTTGTTTGAAAGAATAGGAGGATAATGTTGATGAAGATTGAAAAATCATGATGAGAGATATTGAGAGTACCAAATCATAAAATGAGGAGTTGAAAGAAAACCTGAAGGAAGAAAATGCATGTATCAGTAAGATGAGGGATCAGATTTGGAAGTTTAAAGGAAGGCTTATGGAAGTCAGTTAGGAATTGAAGGAATAAAAGAAAAAGTGGTAAAATTGGAGAAGATGTTAAATGACAAGAAAAACATTAAGGAATTCATCAAAGATGGGCTAAAGCATAGAATGAAAGGTATTAGGAGAATCGAAGAATAATTAGAGATTGTAATAATGGAATGGAAGAAGTCTAAAGAGAATCTCAAGAATATCATCAAGATGAAATCATAAGAAAATGAGAAGTTAGACCAGGAATTGAAGAAGCTGAGATGTGAAGAAAATATTTGTGAGAGTGGTACTATTTTAGATCAATTATTAGCCCTGCAGAGGAGTCACAAAGATAAAGGAGTAGGGTTTACTAGTGAATGTTTAGACTTGAAAGAAAAAGGAAAAGAAAATGTAGTTGAATCTTAGACAATGTCTGAGGAAACTAGAAAGATCAAGAATCAGAATACTTCTACAAGAAGGCCTCTGGTAAGGCAATCAAAAGCTCAAATGTACTTATCTTTTAATGATTATTGTCATATTTACAAGAATTTTTTCCATAAGGTAGTTGATTGTAAGATAAGAAAGGAACATACGGTTCAATGTTTTAGTTGTGATAAGGTTGGTCATAATTCAAGTCAATGCAGAAGTCAAGTTTCTAAATTAGATAAGAAGAATGGAATGAATAATAATTTTCATGGGAATTTCTATGTGCCTCACAACTATGGTCACAAGGCTAATCAATGCAAATCTAGAATTTAGTCAGTGAGATCAAGAAAGAGGAATTTTAATTGTTTCAAATATGGTCAGATTGGTCATTATGCTAACACATGTAGATCTAGTGGTGCTCTGGTAAATATTGAAAATGATAATAATGTTATGGTTTCCAGCGAATCTCAAGAGACTAACATGACATGGAAGAAGGTTATTGCCATTAAAGAGATCCCTTTGGTACCAGACCCCGATACTATCTCTTCCAATAACTAAGCTGAATGTTTTGGCTCAGGGGGGACTATTAAAATGCTATATTAGTCACTTCCCCTGCTCTAAGGTTATACCAATAGCAATGATCTTGTCTCTGGTATAATGGATGGACATATAATAATCACAGTTATTGATTGATTGATTTATGTGTGTAGTACAACTGAGTTGCATCAATGATATTTAATTTTAGATATGAAAATAAAGTATGAAGGTTTATGGTTATAAATGTAAATTTTTGAAATCATTTGGCATTTTTTCAAGGAGAAAAATTAGAAGTTTTTAGTAGAGCCTGAGAGAAAGGTTGAAGAAGAATTTTTGAAGTACAATTATGGAATCTCAATTGGTCATTAGTGGTACTGGTGTGGTCGTAATGAAAGAATGATGAAGAAGGATAAGATTGAGGAATTTCGTGATGGCAGCATTAGGTAAATGGAGAGTGGTTTATCTATAAAAGAGTTGAGAAGAATACATAATCTTGGCTTGGATATATCAAGTGAAATCCCCTGGTGTGTTGATAAAGAGTTCATTATATTTTTTCCAAGTCGATTTCAAGATGGAAACCTATTATTGGTAAAGCCCTATCAGGTGAAAAATAAAGTAATTGAAGACATTACATTATTATGCAACATTGGAGATGTACCAAGAAAGAAGTCAACCACTTACAATGTTGTGAAGGAGTTGACTGCCATTGATCATGTGATCAGTGTGCATTCCATATAAATACCATTGTTGATCTAGTGGTGAGGTATGTTGCTTATGGAATTTCATATTATATTTAATTTCAGAATCATGATGGTTCCACTTCAGTTGTGGTTGTTTATATTTTCTCATAAGATGATTAGGGAGAATGTTCAATTTGATTTATGCAAGATTTTGTTAGATAATTTTCTTGAGAATGTGAAGATGACTGTCATAAAGGTTATGCATTTAGATTTGATTCATTAATATGTTCTTAGCATTATATTTCATGAGATCATTACTCGGTAAAGAGAATTTGGAGTAGAGGATCTACATCCCTATTTGTAAATAGATTTATAGATATCTAGGGTCTTTGGAGAATTATGTAGATGCTTGTAAAGTGTATTTCACTTCATTGTAGATGAGTGTTTGTTTTGATTTGTTTGTTTATGGTGCAGTGGAGGTGTGTCATGGTGAGGAGGGTTCCTCCTATGGTGGAAAAAGTATAAACATTGTTGTCAGTGGCTCCCCTCTGGAACCTAATAGGAGAAAGAATAGTGTTAAAGGAAAGGAAATTGTTACCATCTTGGAGGATGAAGAAGAAAATTTTGTCGAAAATAATGAAGTAGAAGAGAAGGAAGAAGAAGTAGAAATTGAGAAAGATGAGATATCTCTATCAAAATCTAACTCTATGGATTCTGATATGATTCAACCTTTATTGGATGATGATGAATTTGACAGAATTGGCGATATATGGATTACTTTATCATTGGTGAGCAATAAAAAGATAGAAGAGTTGTTGACTGATCACTTGATTAGTAAGAAAATCATGATTTCTAATGTGTCTAGTATGTTATCAGTTGATTTGTTCAAAGTTATTGAGAGAAAATTATTTTAGATTGGAGATGATTGCAAGAAGTTGAAGAATTCTATTGAGAAGAAATGTATCGATGCAAAAGAAAAATTACTCAGAGTGATCAGTGAGACCAAAGATTGTATAAAGGAAATTATAGATATATATAGATATTATCTTTGGTGGCTTTCTATTGTGGAAAATTTTAGAGGCATAAGTGAAGTTATTGAGGAAAAATTGGATGAGCTTGGAAAGATATATGAATACTTCACAGATAAGGAAGGAAAATAGAGGATCATAGTAGGTGATCTATAGGTAGATTTATTATTGTTGCAAAGGAAAAGAGAGGATCTTGTGAAAACATTTTGGTTGGTATAAAAGGACATGATCGAGGTTCTCTTAGAGCATGTGTTTGGTATTCTTTCTAAAGACGAGGATTATGAATGGTGGATTTAGTCTTCAAATTGGATTTTATCCTTTGGCATGCTGGTGGAGCATGACAGTCTATGTGCCTAGATGAGGGCTACTATTATTGAGTGGAAGAAGGAGCTTCCAATTTTGAAGGAAAGGTATAAGAAAGTATTTTTGTAAAAAATGTTGTACTTTTTTAAATTTCTTTGATATTTTTTGTCCATTATCCATTGTGGCAAAAAGAGGGAGAAAAGAGAGGAACAAAAAACATGAAATGAGGTATCTACTCAGGGGGGAGTTTTTGGATGTAAGTATATAGTTTCATACCAACTTCTTGGTGGTATCAATTGGTTGTTGGCAATATCAGTTGGATAGTTATGGTTATCAGTATGTTCTCAGTAAAATATGAGTGGTTTCGGTTATATATAAAATAAGTTTAATACATACAATTTTTGGTGCTCAGTGATAAATATACTTGATTCAACTTATGGATTACATCCTTTGGTATATTTGTATGTTTTCAATGTGTTGGAGTTGCATGGTGTTTTCTATTGGTACCCATTAACTAATATGCTTTTAGTGTTGTTTTAGGTTCTTCTATATCTAGAATTTCTCGTAGTTCAGCAGATAGATTTTGGAATTGTATTCTGGACAATTTGTATCGAGTTTCATCTATCAGTGGGTTTAGATATTCTATTGGTCAAGACATGGTCTTGGTTGTGGGATTCCAATGGCTCCATAATTTTTCCATATTTTAGTAAATGTAATATGCATTATTTACATCTTAAGTGTGACCTATATTTAGGTCCCATGGTAACGTATTGTAAAGTTGTCTTAAGTATGACCTAGATTCAGGATTGGTGGTAGTGTGTTAAACACAATTATAATATCCTTTTGTATTGAGGAAGACACACTCTTTTGGTGTGGATGACATGTGTATGATTGGATACTTGTATAAATAAAGAAAAACTTTTTGTATCTGAAACATATGAGAAGAGTGAAAGTGAGTATATATACAAAATGGAGATAGAGAACCAAAGGTGATATAGTGCTAGTTTGTTTCAGTATATCAAGTAGTGATGTGAAAGAAGTTGAGTGGTATAGAAGAAGGCCTTATATATTGTCTTGCAAAAGTTTGGTGTATACTGGTAGAGAGTTTGTATCAGATCATTGTTGTTGGTGATCTGTGTTCTACCAATTGGAATTGTTTCATGCATAGTCAGATGCAATTTTATTAGTTCACATTTTATCAATAAAGTTCCTTTGTATTGGTAGTTAGCCATAATTCATATTTCAAGGTAGTTAGCCCAACCGATAGTGAACCAACCCGTAGTGAGAAAACTGATAGTAAGCCCTTGTAAAAATTACCTTAATCGTTGTTCATTTTATGAGAATTAGTTTCTCCATGGTTTTTCTTAGTGTGGGTTTCCATCTAAATTTTGGTGGTCAATGTGTTAGTGTTTTGTGCTCTTAAGTTTCTATTTAGTTTAATTCACCTATCGATAAAGTGGGAGTTAGTGAAATTATTGATGCACATTTGAATACATGTGGTTTATGTATTTTACCGGTCCAATAAATTTTTTTAAAGGTGTTTATGAATAACTAATTCAACAATAACTACTAAGTACTACCAATCTCCTATCGTCATGGATCTTTATCTAAGAAATCAAACCTCTTTTCAAAATTTATAAATGTTTATGTATCATGGAGTAAATCTAACCCTACAAAAAAGAAACTATATTCCTTTAAGAGCTAGTTTCACAACACACATTCAGAACCTCTAGCTAGATAAACTAGTGAATATTTCTAATTATAGATAGATGAAAAGAAGATTGTGATTATAGAAGTGAAGAGTGCATGCAACGTGGAGTTTTTAGTCCAGATCTAAGTGTCTTGGCCAAGTGTGATGCACAAATGTTTGTATGATGTGTTGTAGTTTCATATGAACCATTACAAAGAATACTTAGAATCAAGTGAAAACTTGATTCTATTCTTCAAATAACCTACAAACCCAAAATTTGGAAATGTAAGAAGAAATGCCAGATAATATAAATAAAATAAATGAATAAATTGAACATAAGAAAACCCTTGTGCATTTGCAAGCTTCCAATAAACTTCCACAAACACCAGAGAGGAAACTTTTTTGGGGTTGTTTGCAGTCTTTCCCTAATCAAGTCCTTGTTTTGGTATTTTCATCTCCACAATAGATAGATAGATAGATAGATAGATCAAAAGACAAATAGACAAAATGAATTAATAGATAGGGGATGTGATAAATCCCAAGATGCTCAAAGACATAAGAGAGATAGAAATGTATTACCAAATAGGCTTGAAAAATTTAATATAGCTATATATATTATTGTAACTGAGTCTTGTATCAAACAACAGACTATCGTAGAGAGAGAGAGAGAGAGACAGAGACAGAGAGAGAGACAGAGAGAGAGAGACAGAGACAGAGACAGAGACAGAGACAGAGAGAGAGAGAGAGAGACAGAGACAGAGACAGAGACAGAGAGAGAGAGATTTTTTATACAACAACCAAGAGGGCTTGAATGAAGTGAAATGATGAATTTAAAAGAGAGAAAAATGAGGGAAAATAATAATTTTGAGCTGTTTCTAGAATATTTTGAGCCATTTCCACTAACCAAAGTGGGTGACAAGTGCCAAAATAATCATAATTGACATTCAAATGGTAATATGTTACATGATGAATGCATGGTGCATGAATGTCTACACAACATGCTAATGTCGAGATAAATCCCACTAAAAAATGATAGGTGACGAGAAACACTTTGTTAATGCAAACGCGACACTAAAAGATAGTTGTTGTAAAGGACCCTTAAGCATCTTGAGAGGAAAATGCTTGATGCAGGGGTTGTTGTGGATCTACTCAAATGCTACACACTAAGCACCAACTTCTAGGTTAAAAGTGTTACACATTGAGCACCAACTTCTAGACTAACAAATAGCATAAGTTTTAATAAATTTAGTACCTTTCCCTATGCTACCTACACTTGTTCCTATACGTTTATATCTCATTATAATTGTGTTCATGTCACACTTTAATAAACACCTATCCTTATTATATCCTTGGGTTCACATTCTACTATGTGCATTTGCATTAGATATGCCCTAATTATATTTATATTTACACATATTTGCATAAACATGTTTCCCACTACAATTTATCTACTGTCATGTTTTTTAAAATATAAAGGAGTTCAATTCTTGGATCGAGTATCATGGTTTACTTCCATAGCTATATTAGGGAAAAGGATTGGCATAGTGAAAATTGAAATATTTATTAATGGAAAAAAGATCATGATTGTTTCAAACATCTGCTTGTATCTTGAATCTCATTAACCTAGTAAGTTGACTCAATATGATCACTTTTCAAGGGGATAAACAAACTTGATCTTACATAGTTGTGGAAATATTGACTCAACTTAAATCAATAAAATTGGAAAATCTTTCACAAAACTATATTTTTTTAAATGTTGTTTGGTTTGTTAAATATTTAATTTTTGCTTGTTTGATTGGCAATTAAATTTTATTTGTTCACTTGCTAAATATGTTAACATTTTGTACTTTACTATGGATAATTAATTAAATTTTAGTAAATAAGTGTAATAAAATATGATATTGATCTATTTTTTAAAAAAAAGACCTGTAAAATTTATCAATTTAAATTTGTATCATTTTTTAATTGAAGTTTGTGTATAGATGTGAGGGAAAATAATTTGTTTTGATGAAGAAAGATAGTCAAATGTAAATTTTATTCTTTTAGTATGTCGTCCTTCCTCTACAATATATACAACTTACAATAATTTATCAACCTAAATGAATTAGTAGATAAATGAGATCAATTTGATTGTTGTATGCTCATATATAGTAGCATGCTAACAGGTCTAAGTAAACTTATGTGTATAATCAACATATAAGCCAAATGTCTATGATTAGATTAAAAAATATTGATAATGGTATTAAATAAATGAACTTAACTTTATAAAAAAAAAATTGATTTTTCAATAGATAAAATTCAAAACATTACCTTAAAATTAACACAAAAATTAATAAAATAAAAACATCAAAATACAAATTTCACCATAAAAAACTATTGGGTTTTTCGCCATCAACCTTGTAAACCCATGTACTTAATTATTACTAATATTGCTTGTAATTCACCCACAAGGGATGGAAGATAATGAGTGAGTGAGTTACTTTCATTGGAGATGCATCACAATAATGGCAAAATAGTAAAGTTGAACTTTCTAATCATCCACCTTGGGGATTTGTTAATTTGGGATGTCAAGTCATTAGTCATAAGTTGCAAGAGCAATGACTATGACACCTTTCATAATATTCTACAATAAATATCATAGCATATATGACAAAATATTTTCTATCTTGGTCCCTAGGCAATCATGCTTAAAGATACCTTATGGTTATTGTAAGAGCATCTTCAAGAGGCCACCATGAGCTACAAATTGATGATTCCAAAGTGGGTGGTGTGGGGTTTTTGGTTTTGCAATCAATTATTTGTTGTTGAATTATTTTTCTATAAAATAGGAGCCTTGGAGTGAAGTATCATCAAGTTTGTTCAAGTTTTTCTTTGCAGGGGTTATATAGTCATATTCAAGAGTAAAGATGAGTTTATAGTGTTGTTCACTTATTGATGTTCATACACAAAATTTGTCTCTTCATAGTGGATTTTTTTTTGAAAGAGTTTCTCGACATAAAAATAGTATTATGCATTCAGTCCATTTGGTAAACACTTTTAGATCAAATTTGCAGTAGATTTAAAGCTTCTTATATTGTTGTACACCTCTTATTTTATAACGCAATTTTGACAAGATTCACTTAACCTCTATTTTTTCAACAAAACCATCTTATAACCAATTGATAATCATTAAATCCAAAGAAACCACATTAAAGATATAGAACTAAGTATATATTTAATTTTAAGTAAAAAATAACAATAGACGATAAACCTTAATATAAATTATCTTAGAATAATAATTAAATACTTGTTATTGTCAAATTTAAATCTACAACTTCAAGTTTTATAATCACCAAGCATATCAATTAATATGAAATTTTATTCTTAACATTTTGATAAAGAATGATATTTTTAACTACCCTTTAAATTTTAATTAATTTTAATTAATTTTTTAAATTTTAAAGATAAAATATATGAAAATGAGTAACAAAAGAATAATTTAATTGAAATGAATGATTCACTAAGATTCAAATTCTCACACATATTATATTAGACCAAACCAAATTCAATGACAAATGATTTCCATAGACAAATTCTCCTCCTTAATAATTCAACCAAAAACCAAATCCTAATTTCAATACATGCCATATTTTAACCTACTTAATATAGTAACAATAATAATTTCAATATTGATTTCAATATTGATGTAATCCCATTACTCCCACTACAAAAATTATTGTTGCCTTATTCATCAATTTAATTAGTACATTGCAAAATATTCTTCATTTGTCCCACTCCTTCTAGTAGTGGGGTCGTGGGACCCAGCGCTGAACCTTTCAATAGCTTTCCAGTCTCCTCGCGTATTGCCAAGTAAAACACAAACGTCTCTTTCTCTTTTTAAAAAGCAAAGTAAGCCGTCTGTTCTGACGTCGGAAAACAGAGCAGATTCGAAGAAGATGGGGAAAAAAGAGGTTTTGATTAGGAAAAAATCAAACGCCGACTGCTTTTCGTTTACTGGCGTACAAGACCCGTCGGTAGATTTCAATAAAGAAGGCGAAAACGATCGATCATCTCATCTTCTTCATGCCCTTGTTTTCTGGTTTCTGCCGGATTTCTCAAAATTTGTTCTTGTTGTTCTCTGTAATTCTGCCGGATTTCTTAAATCTGTTCTTCTTGTTTTCTGGAATTCTGCCGGATTTCTTACAATTTGTTCTTCTTTTCAAGAATTCGGCCGGATTTCTTAAAATTTGTTCTTCTTGATTTCTAGAATTCGGCCTGGTTTCTTAAAAATTGTTCTTCAAGATTTCTGGTTTCTGCCGGATTTCTTACAATTTGTTCTTGTTTTCTAGAATTCGGCCGGAATTCTTAAAATTTGTTCTTGTTTTCTACAATTCGGCCGGAATTCTCAAAATTTGTTTTTGTTTTCTACAATTCGGCCGGATTTCTTGAAATTAGAATTTTGTGTAAAGAAATGGAAGAGACCAGTAGTAAGATTGCATCTGATGTTGAAGAGTCGATAGTTGCAATTGAAGTGGAAAGCGCAGAGAAAATTGAGAATCTGCGTAGGGTTTGTGTGGAAGAGGCGTGCAGTCAGTTTCGAGAGAATTTGAAGAAAATGCTTGTGGAGGAGAAAAATACGAGAATTCTCACAGATGTGGAGGAATTGCTGAGATGTCATCGACTGGTGACGTTGCCTGTTTACAGAGAGATGATTGCCAGCTTTTATCTCGAAGTCTGCGTCGATATTTTCTCTGATTTCTTCTCGCCCTTTGATATTTTGCCCGAGGAAGGCGCTGCCATTACTTCCATTTCAAACTAAGGTTTCTGAACGCCCTCTTATTGTCAAAGTGTTTTGAAGATTCTAGAAGTCTGACAGAATTAATGGAGATGAAAGAATTCCATGAAGGACCGGCGATGCAGATATGTAATTTGCCTTCGTCTGGAATTAGATTTGTTTATCTGTAATTTTTTTTTTCCATTTCTTCTGGAGTGAATTAAATGTCAAAGCTTAAAACAGTCTCTGTAATGGTTGTTATTTGAGGCATCTTGATCCCAAATAACTATTAGGGCTTCTTTTTTAGGCATTAATTTGTGGTTCATATTTGTACTTGTAGTTTCTGTGGTATGTTTGACGGTAGAGTTTAAAGAGCACTGTATATTGGGCTCAATTTACTGGTTTTCTGTACGGAGTGGTCCCCTGTAAACAATTGATATGTCTTGGATCTACCATTTATATGTGGAAGCTTTATATAAAACTTAAAAGATATAATTGACTCTTTTGAAATAAACCAAAAGTAATTAAATTAATTTTAATTATATGATATATTATAATTAAGGTTGTCGAAATCATTTGCTAAATGGAACTTGTGAATGGCCACCCATTTCAACACTATTTATGAGTAGCATCAGGAAACTGTAAATATGAAAAATATTTATAGCTTACAGTTTATTTGATGGAAAATGTTTTATTTTGAAAGAGCCTATTCCTCATGATGGATATGTATTTTTTATTAGAAAGAAATTAAAATGTATATTGAAAACTGTAAATGTGTAGATATTCTTCATTACCAAAGAAATTAAATGATCATTCATTTTAACGCTATTTTGATTAGAATTCTCCTATTTGAATATCTTTTTATTCATTGCCTTTTAACTTTGATTTTAAATATTTTTATGCTTTTTTTTCCTATACTAATAAAGTAGAGGTTGTCAAAAAAAGTTTAAAATAATAATAATAATTGCAATATTATGATATTAGAGAGGATGGCTCAATTTAAGAGACAAATGATTCTAGATAATGTGAATTACCAAAAATAAGAAGAAGTACAAATTTTTAAAAATAGTTTCAACAAAGATCACATAATAAATAGTTTAAAAGCAATAAAATATTATGTTATGCTTAAAATTATACCATCAACCTTTTAAATAATTGAAATGGCCACCCAGTTCAACACTATTTTGGGTAGCATGCTTATCAGGAAACTGCAAATATGAAAAATATTGTATAGCTTACAGTTTATTTGATGGAAATTGTTCTATTTTAAAGAGCCTATTCTTCATGATGGATGTATATTTCTTATTAGAAAGAAATTAAAATGTATATTGAAAACTGTAAATGTGTAGATATTCTTTATTACTAAAGAAATTAAATGATCATTTATTTTAACACTATTTCCATTAGCATGTTTATTGAAAATTTATAAATGCAAAAATAATTTCTAGCTTAAAAGTTTATTAGATCAAAAAAAGGATTTGTTAATTTCTATTGACCCCAAAATCAACTTTTGAATCTTCCATCTAAATAGGTGGAATTGGAAAATCAATTCTAATTCCACTTAAATGGGAATTAGGGGTAAAGCAAAATTTATAATATTTTGAAATATATATGCAAACAACATTTTCCATCTTCTCATTATGAATTCCAGGTGAACCAAACGGTTCAGCCATATTTCAAAAACCAATTGTCAAATACTGGAATTTGACAATTCTAGTGCTATTTAATTCTAGCAACCAAATAGACTCTAAAAGGAGAAAATAGAATTCTCGTGTTTGAATACCTTTTTATTATTGTCTTTTAACTTTAATTTTAAATGACTTGTGTAAAATACAATAAAATATTTGTATACTTTTTTTTCCTAGACTAATAAGAAGAGATTGTCAAAAAATAAATAATAATAATAATTGCAATACTATGATATTAGAGAAGATGGCTGAATTTTAGAGATAAATGATTCTAGGTAATGTGTGAATTACCAAAAGTAAGGGGAAGCACAAATTAAAAAAAAAAAGTTTCAAACAAAGATCATATACTAAATTGTTCAAAAGCAATAAAATATTATGTTATGTTTAAAATTATATGATCAATCTTTCAAATATTTGAAATATTTTTCAAAGTCACAAAAGTTGAAAATTAAAATTATGGGTAAATATGACAGATTAAAATTGATATTTAGATAAAATAGATAGATTATTTTTTTAACCTATTAATTATTAGATGAAAATTAAAATTATGAATAAATATGAGACATTGAAATTAATATTTGGATAACTTAAATAGACCATTTTTTCTACCTATTAATCGTTAGATGGCCTTTATTAAGAGTGAAAGTCCATTTATTTAAGAATGGGAAAAGTAAAAATTGAATCAAAATAATTACAATTATTGAATCAAATCATGATGGTTGATGCAAATCAAAATATATACTAGAAGGTGATAGGAGCATAGAGTTCTTGATTTATCATTTATGTAAGGGGAAGCACAAATAATAACAAGTGCCACGTGGCAAAGTACTTGCCTTAATAATAATAATAATAAAATTCTTCCAAATTGTATTATGGTTATTTCATACAAATAATTGATTAGGAGTTTGATATTAAGTTAATAATGACAAGTTAAAGATAAACAAATATCCATTGTTGTAGTATAATTGATATTAATCACAATGTAATTAATATTATAGCTATTTGATATAATAGGTGAAGTCTTATATTAATTTAGAATTATAAATATATAATAATTATAAATATTTTACTCTTTTATTTTACAAATTTAAGATATTCAATTATCATAGTTTAAATCAAATTAATAAAAACAAAAGAAAATTAATCCTTATAAATGTAGGTGAATATATCTATGTTAATCCTTATAAATTATCTTTAATTTTTAAAAAGATTTCAAGTAATATCTTTTATATTATTTTTTAATTTTAAAATTTTATATATTATCAATACTTAAAAAATATATAATTAAAAATATCAATCAAATTATTTTTCTTAAATATAATTATTAATTTTTGAAATAAAATAATTTATACATAAATAATCAATATAATATATTATAAGATATTTAAAAAATATAACTATTAATCAAAATTTAAATACTTCACATAAATTATTAATCTAATATAATATAATTCCCTATTTTAAACAAATTATTGTTAAAATCAAAATAAATTACATCATTTAATTAACAAGGAACAATTTTAATAATATTTTATATAGTTCATATAACTTATATAATGAAAAAGTTAAGTTTATTAATATTTAGATTATAATTATAATTTATGTTAATTAATCTAAATATATAACATCTAATTATAATACATATAACAAATTTTATTATTCAATTTAATATACATTAGTTAATAAATAATCTATATCCAAAATCAAGCATTTATATTATAACATATTTTTAAAAATAAATATGAATTATTTTAAGGGTATGGTAAAGTATTTGCCCCTATAATATTGCCTCGAAAATTGTAATAGAGATAGTGCTTGAATTATAAACATAAAATATGTGCTACAAATTATTAATTTTGTAACAAATTTGATAAAAATAATAATTTTAATTGGTAGAAATGTGATTTTTTAATCACTAGTTAATGGAAGAAATCAAAAAATAGATGCAATAGTACTTGCCTAGCTATCGACAAGTACTAATAATAACAATAATTGAACATGTGAAAATTTAAAAGTTTAGAAAGGTAAATAATAATAATAATAATAATAATTGAATCATGCAAATCATGATGATTGATGCAAATCAAAATATCATATTAGAAGGTGATAGGAGCATGGAGTTAAATTTTGTTCTTGATTCATCATTTGTGTAAGGGGAAGCACAAATAATAAAAAGTGCCAAGTAGTGGCTAGTACTTGGCTTGAAGAATTTTTATTTTGAAATTGAGGTACTATAAACAATATGAAGAAATTATAATTAATTATTGTAACTTGTCATTTTAGTTTACTTGCTATAAAGTGAAACATTAGAAAAAATATGTAGAACTCTTAAATTACTATATATATTATGATCACCATTTTTCATCAAAAATTGATATTTAAATAAATTTTAAAAATAAAACTATCATAAATAACTAAATTTATATAAATCGACATTTTGAACTAAATTTAAATAAGTTTTTTAAAAATAAAACTATTATAATATAATTTAAAAAATAAAACTATTATAAATAAATAAATAAAAATAAATCAATAGTTTGAACTAAATTTAAATAAGTTTTTAAAAATAAAAATATTATAATAACATTAAATATTAATTTGATATATTTTGATTTAAATATTAATATTTTGTAAAGAAAAATAATAATTATAAGAAAATAAAACCGCATAATCTTTTTACATAAATAGTTTTTGTTTTTTTTTTGGTAAAAGGCCCAGGCCAAGATTTCATTAATCAGTTTAAAAATATTTACATAGACCCCGCTCAGTGCAGGCGTTGGTAGGGAAGAGCAGGGTAGAGAAACCCTCCAGCCTTGTTTGGGACTCTAGTCCAGTTTTTATTACATAACCTTTTAGGAGGGCATTCCCTGCCTTTACATTAAAGAGGATCAATCCCTTCTTTCACAATGAAATAGAACTTCTGTCTTGTCTTTATTTGAATTTGTTGGTACGTCCCCTAGTGTAATCTTCCCCTTCCTAAGATTAAGTAATTTGCCTATCCTTACTTGAATCCTTTATACTTTTGTCTGCATTCTTTGTTAGTATAACATTGCATGACATCTTATTAAGAGAAAATTTGTGAGAAAACCTTTCTTTCCTAAAAAAAACTAATATGAAAACTGTATAAACTGCCATCATTTTCCTAACAAAGCTAGCTATTAATAAAATGTAGAAACAAATCCTATAAAGAAGATAGAGCCTAATCATTCCCAAGTCAATAAAATCCATACATCCTTCCACTAAGAAGTTGAAACCAGAGTTATTCTGGTAATCGTATTTCTGAAATCAATGCATATAATTTGATTGTAAAGATACCAGAAAAATAATATGAATCCAAAGGGGAGCAAAATCAATGTGGAGAGAATAGAGATTAGAAATTTGCCTTGTCCTGCTTAAATGGGGCTAAGGAAACTCTATTTAATACAATCTATTGCTAACAGATCATTTGTTGGAGAAGATAAGGCTCTACCCCCCTATATTTACACATATATTAATATATTCATATGAGAATAATTGGAAGAATTTCCCAAGTGTGGATATATATATGTATCCTAATGTGTGTTTATGTGTATAAATATGAATATCTTACAATCTATATATGTTTTTGTATGTAGATGTTTATTTATTTGTATACACTTATTAGTGAGTCTATGTCGGTTACTATAGACACCCATACTGTACATAATGCTAACAAAGATTTCAGATGTATTGCTCGTGCCCTGGAATCTAATTCCTGTTACAGAAAGCCTATTGATTTGGCATATAAAAGCCCTGATGCAAAATCTGGATTAGCCTAATCTTACCCTTCCATAGTTATCAAATACTAAAGCTTGCTTTAATTATGTGCTTCTGTTGCTAAGTCTAGACAAATTATATTTATTCAGAGATCCTTGTTGGCGTAGTGTTGCCAAGTCTATTTATCTATATATATCTATATATACATATTAGTGGAAAAGATCCCCCTTTGTTATATACAATTACATATATGTATGATCCTTTGCCTCCTTTATATGTTGATAAGATCATATGCTTCAGTTGAGGCCCATAAGTAGTTTTTGTAGAAATTTACAGCTAATGCTGCTCAAAGATCTAGCTATGAGAAAATGAAATAATTTAAGAAACAGAACAAATTAGAACAGCAATGAATTTTTGAGCAGCATTAGCTGTAAATTTCTACATGCTAGAAATTTACAGCTAATGCTGCTCAAAGATCTAGCTATGAGAAAATGAAACAATTTAAGAAACAGAACAAATTAGAACAACAATGAATTTTTACAATGAAGAAACCCCAAATCTAGGCTCACTCTTACAAATACATGCCTTCATCTACAAATTTATAGATGAGCTTGCATATTCTAGTCAACAAAGGTTTGTAGACGTGCAAAATGCATGAAATCTGCAGTAAAAAGAGAGGCTTCTGGATGGTAGAGTAGGTGGATGGCAGGTTGTATTGGACGATGACTTCCATGTAAAACATGTTTATGAGTGACAGTCAACTCTCCATGTGCTGGTGACAGTCAGCAATAATGCACCGAAAGTTTATTGAACTGTTGGAATTAAATTCTTCAACACCCCCCCTTAATTCTAACTAACTAGAAAAGAGAAATGAGGAAAGAGGGAAAACCCAATGGGAACAAAACCCCCCCTCAAAATGGATGCCAACATAGAAATGAGACTACTGTATTACAATGTTCTTTACTCCAAGAAGATCTCGAAGAAAGTGAAATACAAGAGGCGATGTAGTCTTCCATAATGTGTAGCCAATGATAGATGCTCGAAACTAGATGTAGAAGCTGGTCCATGATCTTCGAACAACATTCCTTCCTTTGGGAAGAAATAAAACCAAATATGCTTGAATGAAATTTCCCAAATCCTGAAAGGAATATGTGGGAAGAGATTTCAATATGTATGAGGCTTTTGAAAATTGCTCCATGGTCTCCATGTTGATCCTGAAACTTGTCATAAGAAATCAGATAATGTTGAATATGACAATCTAGAAGCGTTTAGAAACTGATGTAGAGCACGATCAAAAAACTCATGTATCTCCTCACAAGGCAAATAAATCTCCTTCAAATGTTGAGCCAAGTGATCCACACTCATATCAGACTATGAGGAATGATAATGAAGAGAATAAGGAAGAGGATCACAATGTTCTTTCACAACTATTGGAGAAGAATCGCCATCATCAAAGAGAAGATGTATACAATCAATGGTGTCATCTAGATCCGAAATGAGGGATTCTACAAACAAAAAAGATATGTCTGATAGAAATTCATCCCAATGAACTGAATCTTGAAGACAAGAGTGAACCTGTTGAAGAGAATCTAAAGTAGCATTTGAAGAAGCCAAGATCTCTATCAAACCGGTAGGTGGAGGTGACTGAATAGCTTCCAATGTTGGAGATGTAGAAAGAGAAGCATCAGGAGGAGATGTCTTTTTGCAATCAAGACAATCAAGACTCTTCCAATAAGAAAGTTCCTCTTCAGTGTCATCGTCGTACATAGGATCATCATCTTTCTCAAGGGAGAGAAGCATGTCTGTAGCTGGATCATTTGAGAATGGAGGTTCAGTGGGATCTCCATATCTTTCCCATAAAATGGTCCAAAGAGTATGAGGGCACTCAATGTGAGATAGAGCCCATGATGTGTGCTCACCAACACTTAAACCAATTAATCCTAAGACATGATCATTTCTACTTTCCCAAACAGATTTCTGCCAACATGAACTTGGTTCAGGAATAAGCCCATACAAATGTGGCAATAGATGAATCCATCGGCAATGCTTTAGGATTCCATCACGCCAAGACTTATAATTTCCTTCTTCCAAACTAATGACAGATGAATGATATTTAATTCCCATTGTAATATTAGACTATCCCCTTTTGGAACTTTATTTTTAGTTCATAAATATAGAAAAGAAAATAAGAGAAACTCCCAAAATAATGAAAAATTCATTCTAAAATAGCTCTGATCTGCAATACTTGCAAGTAAAGAGTTTTCTTTTCTCCTTCTTAGCAACCCACTCTGATACCATGTAGAAATTTACAGCTAATGCTGCTCAAAGATCTAGCTGTGAGAAAATGAAACAATTTAAGAAACAGAACAAATTAGAACAACAATGAATTTTTACAATGAAGAAACCCCAAATCTGGGCTCACTCTTACAAATACATGCCTTCATCTACAAATTTATAGATGAGCTTGCATATTCTAGTCAACAAAGGTTTGCAGACATGTACAAAATGCATGAAATCTGCAGTAAAAAGAGAGGCTTCTGGATGGCAGAGTAGGTGGATGGCAGGCTGTACTGGACGATGACTTCCATGTAAAACATGTTTATGAGTGACAGTCAACTCTCCATGTGCTGGGTGATAGTCAACAATAATGCACCGAAAGTTTATTGAACTGTTGGAATTAAATTCTTCAACAGTTTTGCTTAATGTCTGGTAGTTTCTTATTAATTTGAGGTCAATGTCATACTCTTAATGATTAAAGGATAAAGAGTATCTGTTCTCAAATATGGCAAAAAATTTGTCCACAAGTATTCCAAAGAAATTGCTAGCTCATTTGAACATGACTTCTTAGCAAAGACGTTTCCTAGAAGGGCCTAACTACAATTAAAGATATTTCCTACAATCAGAATTTTAAAAATAGAAATACTTGTTAGGCCTACTGAATATTATAGATCTTAAGGTCTACTATTCAGCATAAATGATAAACAATATATCCACAGGTATTAATCAAAGAAACAAACATAGCATAAATGATATAAACAATATATCATATAAATCAATTACCACTATAATCTTTCTCATGCGTATCAACATGAACACAAAGGAGGGTTTCTAGTTAGTGCATTAACACACCTTCTGAGTTGACAGGGGACTGTAGTAAATCCGAAAAACTTCTATAACATCTGCATATCTAAGTATCCAGTGAGAGACACCAGTACAGGCCTAGATCTTCCTTTACCAAAAAATAGCATAAAAAAGTTCCAGGTGTACTCCGCACGCTGGGAGTGCACAAGGATTAAGACAAATTTACTATCGATAGAGATTCCTTATCTCCTAATATTCCTTTCTTCCTGTGGATGTATTCAAAAAACATCTTAATAGAGATATTTCTAATAATTGAGACAACATAAAATTTGACATTGTTCTGGAGCGAAAACTTTCAGATATCAACTTGAAACCAGGGTATATGGATTCTCTTATGAGGTAATTATCTTTGTCAGAGAGAAGCATAGGAACCCGATAGTAACATCCTTATTCATATCTTCTAAAATAACATTTGTGGTTGCGATCGTTGGTACTCAGTGCTTGATAATCATATTTCATCAAACCTTTACTACAGCAAAGGATATATCTCATAATCTTTAAGTTCAAGTAATATACCATCCATCCATTATTTGAACTCAAAATAATTAGAAAAATACAAATCAAGGATAGTTCTTCCCTATAAACCACAATAACAAAGCTTTAGTCTCAAACTTGTATATTCTATAAAAATCAGTCAAAAGCCTAAGCTTTAGTCTTAAACTTGTATATTCTATAAAAATCTTATCCAGTATCAGAGAAAGCGTCCATTCCTAGTGTTTCTTATCCAATCGATAGGGTAATTAACCCTTTTTGCCAAAAAAAAAAAAGCTTTAACCTAAATATATCGAGTCATTGTTCAAAGACTAATAAGGCCTTCTTAGGTCCTATAACTATAATATTACAAAACCAAAAAATCAAACTGTACTATTCTCTATATCACTTTACTTTTTTGTAAGCCACCAGCGCCTCTTCATCTTCATCTCCAAGATTCCTAGCACGAGAGTTGCGCTTCACTCTTGGCCCAAAGAAACAAATGTTGTGCTTATCATTATCATTATAATCTTCAGGAATTGCATATCCTTCAGCCCTCTAGTAATTTGTCATCCAATCCTCTGTTAGAGGCTTGTCCAACATGACGTTCATTAAAAAATCCATGTTCCGCTTCATATCCGGCCAGAATGTCTCAAAAATTGCCCTCTCCCTATGAACCGGTATAGGGCATTTTTGTGAAGCTTGGAAAGAGGGCATTTGATTCTCCTCCATTCTCATATATATTCCTGGAATAGGGATGTAGTGATTCTCGTCTATGCTCAAAACCACCTTCTCAAGGCACTCCAGTATGTCCTTAATGAAAATCCTTTTTGTTGCAGTGATGATTTTGTCCTTTGAGTATTCAACTTCAGTGGCAAGTGTGATAAACAAACCCACAATATGTCCATTGGCACGAATAGTGTATTTGTTGTCAAAGTAAAACTCCCCCATACTTTTTTCCAGTGCTCTGCGGCAGTCATTGGGGATCTTTCTTAGAATCTTATTCCATCTTTCAGGGAGGATTGGTCCCTGAAAAGCCATTTGTCTATTTCCATAGAAGAAGGTGATAACGTTAGTGTCCATTCTTAGACCTCTGCTCTTAAACCAGGATAAAACACATAACTGTGAATCCCTTCTTAAGATTGGTATAAGAGGCTCAGGGGAGAGTTCTGGAGAGAATCGTGTGAGCAATAGATTTTTAAGGCTTGTATCACTAAATGATCACCCAAGGTACTACAAAATTGATGGCCTCTTAAATTTTGACAGCCAAGTACTCTACCATAGGAATCCGAGTTAGGATATGAAAATTAGGCATCCTCTTTCATTATTGCGAAAAAGATTGAGGAAATTGATCTCTCTATGGGATAGCCATAACGAAATTATCTGGAATTTAGATAGTTTTTTTATTTTTATTTTTTTAACAAAGGATTTTAGGGATGAATTCATACTTTTGTGAAGGGAGTGTGTTTTAATTATCCTTTGGTAATTATGATTTTGTTTATGATTCTTTTGATCTCCATTGATTATAATCTCGTCAATAAGCTTCATGTTTTTAAATTATAGAGTATGTCTTTAAGGGCTTGGACCCATCGTAAAATTATTGTTTAGACTTAGTGGATGTTATAAGAGATAGTATTTTTTAACCGGAAATACTCCATTGTCTAAATTTTGGTACTACAAGGAAGAGCTCCTTTAAATTTTAAGCCAAAATTTTGATACCGATTTGTGATTTTTGATTAAAGGTTACAACTACTTATTATCTCAGAAACAAGTTAAATAATTATTAATTAGGTGCCAATGTTTATAATTTTGAGCTGAGAGAAAGTGTATACATTTGAGCAGAGTTCAAAATTTCTCAACACATATAAGTTTCCTTATATGAAAGAGATGGATTACAAAGCTTTTCAACAAATCTACTCTAGGTTTATCCTGAAGAGCTCGATGATGTTGAAGAGTATTTATCATCTTTTACCAATTTAAGCCCAATTTCATCTTCCTCAATGAAACCATTCATCCAGTTTGCAGCATGTGGAGATCTTAAATGAGTGAAGATTAATAAGAAGTCTAAATTCCTCCTTATGGAGGGTGTCTCCTCTATGTAACTATCCCAATCTTCTAACTCTAGAATTGGATAGGTCTCTACAGCGCTTCTCTGATATTTACAGGGTTTTGTTATTGTTAAATCCATACGAATACTTTTTAATACTTTGTTCAGATCTCTGAGATATTTCCTTTTGAAAATCCTTCTGCAAAGATCCCCTATAGTTTCCACATCCGGGTCTACCTAGAGGGCCGAGGCTATGAACATTGTAGGGATATCTGAATTGACCCGATACTTGTTTGAATTTTCCTTAAACTCTTTTCCCAGAATTATAGAAACTGCCCTTACCACAATACTGTATTTGAGCATTAAGATTTTTCTGGTCCTGCTAATGGAAATGACTTCATCAAAGGCTAATTGCCTATGAAAGCTTCTTAATTTGATTGGAGTAGACATTTCCGCTTTCTTGAGGAAAATTGTAGGATTGCGTTTACAAACTTCTATATTCCTTATAAAGATTTCTCCCGGGAATTTTAAGAGTTGAGAAACCCAAACGTTGGCTGTTACTTAGGGAAGCCAAATGGTTTATCCTATCCTGATAATTTAAGATAGATGAATAGTCTCTATTAAAACATGTCAGTTTTGGGTAAAGTTTTCGCAACATTTTAAGGATAGCCCCTTGTTCTTGAATTTTAAAATTATACAATTAATTGTCACTGTTAAACTTGATTATGTTAAGATACTTGAAGACATTTAGAATAAAGATGAAATAAGAAATCCTTATGTAAAATAAATGTACTCATATCAGTGGTTTGTTGAGATGGTTTTTAATACGTTGGGGGGAATATTCTAAGTAAACATATCTTATGTTGATAATTACTTATTTCATTTTAAGGAACTCTATTTCTACTTCTGGAATTAAGTAGAATAATTATCTGGGATGCTAGAAATATTATCCGAATCCATTAATATTTATGATTCCTTTTATCCCTTAATATACAACAATTTTATTCCTTTGCTCAGCTTATTATGTCCTTGATTGAGCTCTCCTTTAGACTTCATCTTCATTTATGTTTTTTACTTGCTTAGTTCTTCTCATGGTTCTTCTCATTTCCTAGAGGTTTTGAAGCCAGTGCAACCTTACTCTGTTTCAATACCTGATTTCTACCATCCCGAGACTGTTTCTAAATCTAACCTATTATTCAAACCTAGATTGCTTAAGGCCATAAGGTTGATTTGATGGTCTTAGACTACCTATTATAAGGGGGGTATCCCCTTCCTCCTTGTTCCTTTCTTGAGGAGAGGTAGCTTGAAATCCCCCTTTTTTTTAAAGAGCTCCAAAGATAATATTGTAGTTTTAGACCCAAGAATAGTTACCTTTTGACATTGAATAGTACATTCTTCATCAATATTTATAGGTTAAGTCAAGGAGATCCCATCTGCACCTAAGTTAGCTAATTCATCAGCTCTTTTGTTTCCCTCTCTATAAATATGGTTAATTGATATTTCTGAGAAGGTTTCACAGAGGGTCAATGCCTTGGAGAGAAGGGAATTTAATCTCCAATTCGGGGTGGCTTTTTTCCTTAATGCATTAATAATTATTGTCGAATCCCCTTCAATTTCTAGGTAATTTAAACCCAAGGATGCACATTTCTAGAGACCCTTTATTAAAGCGTATAGTTCTGCCCAGTTATTTGTTTCTACTCCTATAGGAGCTGCTAGTGCTACTATTTATCTGCCTTCATGATTATGTATATTGCATCCAATCCCCGCAATTCTCAGGTTTCCTCTAGATGCCCCATCAAAATTAAGTTTGTGCCAATTATTCTTTGGGGGTCTCCACTTGGAATCCTTTCTCTTAGAAGAGGTTTTAGGGCCAGCCCCTATAAAAGGTGGTAATGCCAAACCTTCCCATTTACCTCTCATCTTTCCATGCCACTAACTCATTTTAAGATCTTTTTTCATGTTTTTGAGAGTGTTGTTGTTCATCTTTTCAATAATTGCTACTTTAATTTTATTGCATAGTTGTGAAAATTCCATCTTTTCTCCTCTAAAGATTCTCCTATTTCGTTCTTTCCAAACCTCCCATATTAGAATGGATGGGGATAGAGACCATAGATTAGCATAAATACTTTTTTGTTTGATGATTGGCCATGCCTGCAACATAGTCCTCAAAGATTGTGGGAATGATGAGGTCCATCCCAAGTTTCCTTGTAGCCAATTCCAACATTGATGAGTATAAGGGCAGTTTAGAAACAAGTGGTCACCATCTTCTTCTTTTTCCTCACATAGTGGACATCTACTAGGGCCTAAGAATCCAAATTTTTTTAGGTGATCGGCTGTTAGAAGTCTATAATTCATGGCTAACCATGTACAAAAGCCTGCTTTTGGAGAGCATTCCTTACCCCAACATAGGTGGATGGGTAAGGGAGTTTTAGGTCTATTGTAACTTTGTGAGATGATCCTATAACCATCTTTAGTGTTATATTCCCCTGTTTTTGATCCATCCCATATTAATTTATCGTTGGCGTTGTTTAATGATATTTTCCTATTATTAAGAATACCCTTCATTGCTAAATCATCCATTGTCGAGATCCCAAAATTTCCAAAGGATTTCCATTCCCAATTACCCTCCTTAAAAATGAGGTAGTCTTTAAGTTTGAGACCTATCTTAGTCTTTAATGAGTTTATGAGGTTTGGGTTGTTAAGCTTCTTTGAAATAATTTCATAGCCTCCCCATGAGTCATCCCAGAATAGGACTTCCTCCCCCCTTCCTAGGCACCAAGTTAATTTTTCCATGATAATATGCTTGCATTCCATCATAAAGTTCCATCTTTTTTAACCTCTTAGGGGATGAGTTTCTCTAAAGATGTTTATGTCTAGCCTATCTTTTAAGTATTTGTGGATAAGTATTCTTGCCCATTTTGCCTCAGGATTTTTAAAGAGCCTCCAAAGTAACTTGGCCCCTAGGGCCTTCCCTTGATCTCCTAAATTTTTAAAGCCAACACCCCCCTCTTCCATGGGTCTACACAAGTTTTCCCATGATACAAGAGGAATTTTCTTATTCGTATTGCTTCCTTGCCAGAAAAAAGTCCTTAATATCTTTGTTATTTCCGCTTTCTTATTTGAAGGTAATTGCATACATGATAGCTAATAAATTGGTATAGCAGCTAGTACTGATCTAACCATGGTGGATCTACCTGCTGAAGACAGCCATCATCCCTTCTATGAGCATACTTTGTTTTTGATCTTTTCTATGATGGGGTCCCACACATTTGTTGTCCTATTATCCTTAACAAGGGGGAGACCTAAATATTTACATGGGAGTTGGCCTTCTTTAAAGTTTAAGGTTTTACATATCTCTTTTTTGGTTTCTAAATTAGTATGAAAAAAGAATATTTCTGATTTATCTGGGTTTATATGTTGTCCTGAAGCAATTGAATAAGTGTTCAGAATCCTATTAAAAGATCTTGCCTCACTTCTCTTGCTAGCTCCGTATAATAGAGTATCGTCAACAAAATGTTGATGTGTAGTGGGCTCAAGGTCACTAGTTATGGGGATACCTTCAATTGACTTTTTCCTCCTTTCTTCTGACATTGCCCGACCTAATGCTTTAGCCATGATAATAAAGAGAAAAGGAGAGATAGGATCACCTTGTCTGAGTCCTCTGGAAATGCCAAAGAAACCTTCTGGGGTCCCATTCACTAAGACCAAAAATTTTGGAGTGGAGATACATTCGAAAATCAAGTTAATCCTTTTTACATAAATAGTTGTTAATCTATAATAAATATATAATAAAATTAAAAATCAAAAACTTTAAAAATATGATTAAAAATAAATATATATTATAATATCATAGGTTTTTATTTAAATTGTAATATTTTGTAAAAATTAATAGTATAAACTAAAAATTCAATAATATAATTTTTTATTTAAAATTATATTAATATAAAATAAAAAAATCTTCATGAGAACTTAACAAAATAATTTAAAACAAAAAAATCCTAAAAAAAACTCTTATAAATCTTTAAAAACTTCTATAAAACTATTCATGTCTAAAAATAGGTTTTAAAAAATTTACATGTACACTATAGAAAATATTTTATTTTTAACAAAATAAAAACACACTAAATTGTAATTGGTGGAAAGAATTATTTTTAATCACTAGTTAAAGGAAGAAATCCAAAAAATGATACAATAGTAATTGCTTAGGGAAGTACTAATAAGTGTCATTATAACAAGTTGCATTAAATTTAGAGTATGAAGCTTTAAAAGAAATTTATAATAATCATAGTTTATTTGTTCTATAGTGGATACTTAATATTTGGTAGTGTCATTTAGTTTTTAAATTTTTATTATGTTTCTAATTTAAATAGTTTATTTAATATATCATATTGATTGTGTAAAGAAATGGTGATCAAGCAAGAAATAAGTGACACCTCAGAGTTAAAAAGGTAAACATATAATATTCTTTTCCTTATGAATATCCCATTCCATTTGGAAACTTACACTATGTGGTGGTTTCTAACTTTTTAGCTAAATAAATAGCTTTTATATATTAAAAACTTAAATAATATTCAGTTTAAATAATATTCTAATTTCTAATTGGTTCACAGATATTGTTTCACCAGTTAAAGGAGGAAATACAAAACTCATTGCAATAGTACTTGCATAGTCTACGACAAGTACTAATAATAATTGAATATGTGAAAATTTAAAAATTTAGAAAGGTAAAAATTAATAATAATTACAATACTATGATATTGGAGATGATGGCTGAATTTAAGAGATGAGTGATTCTAGGTAATGTGAATTACCAAAAGTAAGGGGAAGCTCAAATTAAAAAAAATAGTTTTAAGCAAAGATCACAAATTAAACAGTTCAAAAGCAATATAATATTATGTTATGTTTAAAATCATATGATCAACCTTTCAAATAATTGAAATATTTTTCAAAGTCACAAAAGTTTAAAAATGAAATTATGGATAAATATGATAGATTAACATCAATATTTGGATAAATTAGATAAATTATATTTTGTACCTATTAATCATTAGATGAAAATTGAAATTATGAATAAATATGACACATTGAAATTGATATTTAGATAAATTAGATAGATCATTTTTTCTATCTATTAATCGTTAGATGGCCTTTAAAATGGTAATATTATTGTACTTTCATCGTGCCCTTAAAAATTGAGATTGTTTTTGTTGTTTCAAAAAAGGGGTTCTATAACAACAAAAGAATTCAACCAATCATATTTTGATAATTAACTTGTATAATATATAGATTTTTCAACTGCCAGAATAGGAATGCATTCGGAGTTAGTAAATTTTCACCATTGTTAGAGTTTTAGTTGACTCTACAACATCCCAGGATCAAATGAAATACCAAGATAACTTCCATAAGAGAATGACAAGACAATTGCATTAAGATGCAAGAATGATATTATTGATAATGGACATAATCAAAATGTTCATAATAGGCCTACTTATATAGGCAGGGTAATAAGAGACTCTGATAAGGAGTAGATAAGTTATCACCCACACAAGGTGGAATCACATGTCCACCAAAGGTGGATCATCCTCCATTATACAATGAAGTATGTGTAACATGTGGAGGATGATAATGTGGTATGTGCACTAAAGGTGGATCTCACACATAAAGTGGAATGTGATAACAACTAACACCACCTAAAGTAGAATTTATCCTACACCATGTGCAAATATAGGTGCAAATCCTAGGTGTCTCTTATGTAAACTAATATGCAATGAATTATCCTAAGTAATCTTAAGTAAAGTTTAATTAGTGAATATTTAATTACACCAACACCCCCCTTAAGTGCAACTTAGGAGAATGCACTTAAAATCACAATGCAAGATGGGTCCCAACTACTAGGTCATGTTAGGTACTTATGTACAATACAAATACAATGCAGATCTCTCATATAAAGAAAAGAGAGGGAGAAAAACTTATGGGACAAAACTCCCTTCCAAAAGAGAGATGAAAACACACAAGATGCATGGATGGATGGAGGACTAAAGACCTCCCAAGGGATACACACATCATGTATATATATTCAAGTATTTGTCCATAGGAAGGAAAGGAGACGTGATATCCCCCCATAAATAATAATATCTTGCAAAAATGGTGAGTACATGTTTGAAGACAAAACATAGTCCAATGCCTAAAAATACTACAACAAAACAAGAAAATGGTGCCTAAATTAGCATTGTATTTTAGTGCAATTTCATATTGAAAAAAAGCCTGCGCGATGACAGAAAAATTGGTGTCCAAATGCTTCCAATATTTGGCATCATATTGAGTGTTATAGTTAACACCATATTTTTAATCGTATCCAACATCGAATGTTGTGCCACAACTATGTCTGTGCCAAAAATGGTGCCAGAAAAAGATTCAAGAAATTGTACCAGATATGATGCCATATATAGTGTCATGTTTGGCTTTCACTATTCCTCCTTTGTTGTGTCCGGATTTTATTTTGGTTTTTCTTCCAATCAAGCTCATGATTTTTCTTCTTGTTATGCTTCTAGTTTTGCTTCTATTATAACGTCCTTTATTGATTGTGTTTTGGCTTCCCATTTTTCTTTTAGTTTTTTCTTCTACTTTGGCTTTCCATTTTGCTTCTACGTTGACTTCCCATTTTGCCTCTAGTTTATCTTCTGCTTTGGCTTCCCATTTTGCTTCTAGTTTTTCTTCTTCTTTGGCTTCCTATTTTGTTTCTAGCTTTTCTTTTGCTTTGGGTTCCTATTTTGTTTCTATTTTTACTTCTTCTTTGGCTTCCCATTTTGCTTTTGTTTTTCCTTTCATTATAATGTCATTTTTTGCTTCAAGAATTGCTTCCAATTTTTCTTCGTGTGTTGCTTCTGGTTTTGCTTCCATCATAACACCATTTGTTATTTCTAATTTTTCTTCTTGTATTGCTTCCACTTTTATGCCTTTTTTAATGCCACTTGTTGCTTTCGATTTTGCTCCTGGCATTGCTTCCAATTTTTCTCCTCTTTTTTCTTCTTGTGTTGCTTCTAGTTTTGCTTCCATTATGACGTCTTTTCTTGATTCTAATATAGCTTCTATTATTGCATCTTTTCTTGCTTCTAAAATTACTTCCATTATTACTCTTTTGTTTGCTACTTGAATTGCTTCTATTTTTGTTTCCTAGATAATAACAAGTTTTAGTTCTAGTTTGGCTTCCATTGTTGCTTCCTTTTTTACTTCTAAAAATGCTTCTTATTTTAATTTTATTTCTTATTAATTTATGATGCAGGAGCATCTTGGGTCCTTGGCAATCCTATGTCACCAAAAAAAATTTGAAGTTTGTTTGTGTTGCTCTGTTCCTTCTTTGAGTGAGTTGGTTGGTTTCCTTTGGTTACTGAGTGTGGTCGGTTATCTCCTAGGCGGTCGGTTGTTTCACTAGCACTTGGCGATGCTTGTCTATTGCTCAGTCATCCTTGCTTACCAAGTAGTTAATTTTAGTTTCTGTTGAGGCTGACTGGTGCATTTATTATGGGTCATGGATTTAATGCTAGTATCCATCATTGGGAAGCGTGTGGTCCCAGATCTGACTGTTTCTTTTGTTGATTATGGATCTGAAGGCCGACTTAGTTCAGTAGACTTGTATAAATGTAGTTGTTCAGTTAGAGTTTAGGTGGGAAATTTTTGGTAGAAGATAGAAGCTAGACTTTTGGAGATTTTATGTGGATCCTCGCATGTTTGAGGACTTCTGTAATTCATTGTAATATCTGGCCGTAATCGGGAAGGCCTTACAACCTGACATGTATGAATCAATTGAATTTAATATATGAATGATCCTTATATTTTCTCTCTCCCACTCTGTTATTTTTGCTTCCGCATAGTGTTGAGCAAGGTGGATCTAGTTAGGTTGTGTCATCCTTTGGCCCCTGCTATCCTCCCTTGTGTCAATTTAATATGTTTTATTCCAATCATGAAACCCATGTCGACACCAAGAAGGTGCACATCAAAAATATCTATAATTTAATTGAATCTGACAACATCCATCTTGAGCAGCAAATTAAATCATCATACGTAATAAATATTCATCCAAAAATCATCGACCACTTTCAATATATATAAATTGACAAGTCAATATTGATAAGATCATAATATATAACTAAAACAATTGAAAGTCCAATATGCTAGCAGACCAAAAATATGTTTAAATGATACATGCCCAATAGTCGACATAAATCAAAATGATACGTGGGAAACAAAAGGGGTTTGACCAAATCGAGATCAAGACCCACCCTCAACAAAATAAGTGCCAATTTCATATCCTTCAGGTGTAGGGGAAAATCCAAAGCTAGCATGAGTTTTTCCACCATAAATGGCACTTTCAGTTCCATACTATTAGGATCCAAATGTAGTTTCATATTCAGTTCCATTCATCAAGATTCTAGTTCTAGTGGAAGAAACAACGCTTGCTACCCCAGTCAATTGAGTTTACCTTGATGATCCAGAACTACAAGAAGGAAACCCCTCACTAGAGGCAAATGCTTCTCCAAATCCGTTTACAAATGATATAAGTAAAAATGATAAATCATGTAACTAAAAATGATACAAGTCAAGATGATACACGTCCAAATGATATAAGTAAAAATGATACATGTCCAAATGTATCAACTCAATAATATAGTACTGTAGGCCCTGAAAATGTATCAACGATATATCAAAAATGATCCATAATGTAGTCTATATGATCATGAATCTCACTAGATAGTACTAGTTATAGCAACTACCTCATTATCATCATCATGACCACCATGATCAGCATCACCAATGTAGTCATCATCATCATCATCATCATCATCGGCCTCAGTATCTACATCATCATTATCCTATGCCCTATGATTTGGATCATAACCAGAATATTATGGATTTGTATCTTGAAGATCATCTTCATCTTGTTCAAGACTTTATTTTAAAGTAAAGTTATTGTTTATTTAAAGAAATAAAATAGTTTTGTGTTATATATGTGATATTCTAACATATAAATGAAACCATAATCATATTACATGAATCAAAAACTAAATTGGACTGAAACGGATAAAGAAAATATAGTTCTTAGCAAAAAACATTAAGTTACATTGTTCTACCTTCGCTGCAAGAACGGTCACAGAACAAAGTTCCAATGGTTGCAAGAACGGTCATAGAAAATATTTCTTGTTGAACCACAAAATTGCATGTCATTTTTATTTTTAGCTCGTGTCATGTCTTAATGTCAACTTGTCTCTCAAGAATAGACAACAAAGAAACCATACCAATTACCATTCTACTCAACACCAAATCTATTTAAGAGTGTTTTTTTAGGTGAAACTCATACATTTACTTAATAAAATAAAATCAATTTGTCCATTCCTTGTATCATTCAAAACGCTCAGAAATAGAATCAGAGGGAAAAAAATTAATGCTATTTAAAATACCATAGGGAAAATAAAATAAAAAGAAATCTTTAAAATCTGCAAATGCCCAAAAAAAACTTCCATTGTTGGATTTGGCAGTTAATTTGCAGTGGCTTAATAGGGTTTTAGGGTTTTAGGGTTTTGAGAATTGCTACAGTTGAAAGAAATGAACATTGGATGCATGTGAAGGGGATTGGTTGGGTTAAGAAAATATCTATGGTGCCAGATCCAATTGTGTGGAGTCTGTGGACAAAACTAGAGGATGGGTGGTGGAAAGTAAACTTCAATGGGGCTTCAAAGGGAAATCTTGGCTCATTAGGTGTAGGATTTATTATTCAAGACTGGACAGGTAACACTATAGCTTTAGGTGATAAGAGACTAGAAGATGGAACTAACAATGTGGGAAAAGAAAATGCAGCATTGGTGGAAGTCAAAGTGGCAAGAAGTTTAGGGACATCAAAACTGCTTACTTTCCAACATAGAACCAAAAACCACGAGGGAGGATCTGGAGGATGAAAACTAGGTCAAGGCAATGGAAGAAGAGATTGAGCAAATTGAGAAGAATGAAACATGGATTCTTGTTCCAAGACCACAGGACAAGAATGTCATTGGGACCAAGTGGGTCTATAGAAACAAATTGAATGAAGAAGGAAAAGTGATAAGGAACAAAGCAAGATTAGTTTGCAAAGGATACACACGTGAGGTAGGACTGGATTATGGTGGAACTATTGCACCTGTGGCTAGACTAGAAGGAGTGAGAATCCTACTTGCTTATGCTACTCATAAAAGGTTCAAAGTATATCATATAGATATAAACTCTGCATTCCTGAATGGTATATTAGAGGAGGAAGTTTACATAGAACAACCGGAAGGCTTCTTATCCACATTGAAGAGTGGTATGGTATGTAAATTGAAAAAGACTCTTTATGGGCTAAAACAAGCCTCAAGGGCTTGGTATGAAAGATTTCATTCATAACTCCTGACAATAGAATTCACAAGAATAGGAGATAATAGTTATGTGTATCTCAAGACTGGAAAAGAAGGGAACCTGATTGCTGAATTTTTTGTTGATGACATCATCTTTGGAGGAGATAACAAAATGAGCAAATCCTTTTCTAAGGAGATGAAGAAAGAGTTTGAAATGTCCATGATTGGAGCCATAAAATTTCTCATTGGATTACAAGTCCATCAGCTCAAAGAAGGTATTTTTATTTCTTAGTCCAAGTATGTCAAAGAAATTCTTAAATCCTTTGGGCTAGAATAATCCAAACCGGTTGGTACACCAACAATAACTAACCTCAAGATATCAAAGGTAGATGATGTAAAAGAAGTAAATGAGACATTGTATCGGTCTATGATTGGCAAGTTACAGTATGTAGTGCATAGTAGACCAGACATTGCACATGTTGTAGACATTGTAGCAAGCTTCCTTTGCTAATCCAAAACAGACACACTTAATAGCAATAAAGAGAATTTTTAGATACCTGAAGGGGACTAAAAAGTATGGCCTATGGTTTCCTCACAAGGGAGGTTTCCAAATAAAGGTTTTTACTAATGCAGACTGGGTTGGTAATATTAATGATAGAAAGAGTACAAGTGGAGGTGCATTCTTTCTTGGAGAAAGGATTGTATCATGGACAAGTAAGAAACAGTCCACAATAGAAGCTGAGTATGTTGCTGCTACAATCAATTGCACACAGGTGATCTGGATCAAATAAACATTGGAAGGAATCCAAGAACATATACATGAACCAATTGCAAATTACTATGACAGTACAAGTTCAATAAATATATCTAAAAATCCTATCATGCACTCCAAAACAAAGCACATTGCTATAAAGTATCACTATTTGAGAGAGCGGGTGCAAAATAAAGAAGTAAGATTGGAATATGTTCCCACAAAAGAACAGGTTACTGACATATTCACAAATCCATTACCGAAGAGTACATTTGAGTATCTTAGAGGTAAATTAGGGGTGATGCCCCTTCCTAATCTTCAGTAATTAGACAAAGATGTTCATCAATTCATTGTGCTTCAACAGAGGATTCAACCTCATCTTAACAAGATTGATGAATAGGACTATTGCTCGAAGGGGGACTAGATTTCATTAAGGTGGTCTTTTTGACTAGCCTTTGGCATTACTGTCAAAAGGGGGAGATAAAGACCGATGGAGATATGGATCGGACTGGTAAGGTATGTTTAAGGTGTATACTTTTCCATCAATGCTAAAGGGGGAGATTGTTGGCATTAATCGGTAAGGATATAAGGATGTAACTGGTACAGATGTAATCGGTACATGGTTAAAAAGGTGTTGTCATTGATTGGAAAGGAGGTGTTATGACTCGAGATGCCTATAGGTCATGTACAACTAACAATAATAAGTGTCAGGGGAGAGATTGGTTTGGATCGGTAACCAAGGAAGGTGATCATCAAAGCAACTGGTAACTAGAAATAGCACAACTGGTAATCAAGGTTTCAGTACTATGACAAGTACAATGTATTACCAGAACCAAGGGTTCAACCAGTACAAACAGAAAAAGGAATGGTGATGGGAAAAGGTTTTTACTTGTGCACAACCTAAGGATATGGACCGATCAGTGAATATGTCATCAATACTGATGAACCAAGGAAAGTCATAGTTAACAAATAGATGTGTGACTCTTTGACTGGGATTTTTTGCACAACATCTAGATGACTTTGTGTTATCAAGATGATTGGTGCAAGGCATGATTGAAGGTTTTAATGCCAAAGTTTATGGCATTAACACATGAAGAAATTGTTGATCCCTAAGTTTTATTGTCTATTAGTGTCTTACACTTAGTCATTTTCTAGGCAATGTTGACCGGTCATCACTGTGACTGAGTCATCATGTATAGGCCAAGTCATGTATATTGTACATTTACCGAGTAGTAGTTACTGCCAAGCAAGTCAAAGGTCACCAAGTACTTCAGTATTACTCAAACCAATTTATGCCAAGTTGTGTAGATATGTTAGTGTCAAGCACCAGGGTTTGAAGAACAATTAGTGTCGAGTGCCAAAAATATCAAATGCCAAGTGAGCCAGATTTGACATATGTATTTTTTATGGCACAAACACTTAGGTAAACCATTTTGGTCAACATCTACATAATATTTATTGTTTGTTGAGGAAATCACAGAGTTGATTATGCCTAAGAATTGTAATCATTAATCCCTATTTAATCCATGTAACCAATCAAAATTAGGGAATATTTAAGCGGCATAATTAGACAATCTAGATCCTAGATCTCAGTTCATGAAGTTGATCTACTATTTATATAAGATGATATTTGAACCCTAAAACATATTAAGGAGCGTAGAAGAAGAGTATGAGTATGAAGAATATCACATACATGCAGAACATAGAAGTATATCGACTATCAAAAATAGAGTTCAGTGACCAAGTAGAGAAGTGAAGGACAAAACATAGATATATTTGATAGAGAAGATCAAATCTATATTGGAAGGAGAAGATATGTTATCAACAATACAGTGCAAACCAAAGGATCGGGTATTGAGATATTCTAACAAGTGAATTAGGGTAAATCTCTTAACAGAGTGGTTTTAGCAAACCTAAGTAAATCTCTTAACCAAGTGCTTACTTTGTTGAAAGTTTAAATCCTTTTGTAAGCTAGATTTGTATAAGTCTTAAAGCTCTTAGCAGAGGAGACCCCTCATAGGGTAGACCATCATTTTATGATCAAACTTTGTATCCCTAACAGGAAAAATTTAATACTGTAGTAGTGAAGATTTGTGGGTGTCATTCCCACCCTAGTTTTACCTCTCAAGGTTTTTCGGGTAACCAAAATCATTGTGTTATGTTTCATTTTCATGGATGATGATTAGGATGTTAGATCTATTTTAGTATTAAATTTGATGTTTTGTGTTATGCAAGTAAGTTTATGTTAAATCGGAACAAGCGGTAGATATCTGATTCAACCCACCCCCCCCCCCCCCCCCTTCTCAGTATATCACTTTCCCATAATAGATTTCCAACAACTGGTATCAGAGCTAAGTCTCTTAAATAAGTCTAATCACTTGTGAGTCAAAGATCTTGAGATGGAGGTTTATAAGTTGGGAAAGACCATAAAGAATTAGAAGATTGACATTCAGCTTGTATTACATCAACTTGAAGCAGTCAGAGATGAACTGAAGAAATCCTTAAGCAAAAGAAGAGAACTAGCAATTCAAAGAATGAAACTCAATATCAAGAAGAGGATACTAAAGAACTATTTGACAGTGGTAACTCTATAGAAAGTGACAAAGCTATAAAAGATCTTCTGGAGAAAAATAACATACTAAATGAAGACATCATAAATCTGCAAAGAGAACAAGAAATACAATCAATAAGACTATGTGAAGTTGTTGAACAGAAAAAGAAAGCTAAAGAAGATAAGACAATGGATGAAGAAGATAAAAGGAAGATATCTATGAGACTTGATGAAAGAACATGTGACATGCAAAGGTTGACAAATAATCAATTGGACATGGTAAATCAACTACTACTTGCTAATCAAGAGTTGGGTAGGAAAGATGTGGAAATCATAAATATGAGATCAGAAAATAGTCAACTGAAGAGTGAACTAAGAACTAAAAAAGAACTCAATGAAAGGATGAACAAGCCTAATGAAGCTGTGAGATACTTTGAAGAATTGTTAAGGTCACCTAGAAGATCTAGTGATACATCTGGACTTGGACATGATGAGCACCTGTCATCCACTGAGGAAGGAGAATCATCAAATAGTGGAGAACAGAGGAATGCAAAGCCAAAGAACAACAAACCTACATGCCATCATTGTGGAAAGCTAGGACACATAGCTAACATCTACAAAAGAAAACATGGTAAGTCTAATCCTAAACCAAAGTTCAATGGATATTGTTTTAACTGTAAGAAACATGGACATCGGGTACATGAATGCAAGACAAAGGTCAGTAATCCACCTACCTCACCTAGATTTCAAGGACATTGTTTCAACTGTCAAAAATATGGACATAAAGCACATGAGTGTAGATCCAAAGCTAAGTGGACATCCAATCAACAGACCAAAGTACCTAGGAAAGGTAACACATACAATTGGGACTACAATACATGGTATATTTGTCATTATTGTGGTAAATATGGCCACATTGGAGCAAACTATTTGAAGACACATTTCAGAGGAAATCCAAGAGCTGGATGAGTGGAGGCCTAGTTTGTTATGGATGCAATAAGATTGGTCACTTAAAGAAAGATTGTAGATCACATATACTAAGAAATGAATAGAATGAAGAAATTGTTAATCAGATGAACAAGACATGGAAGAAGAAAGAGGAAGCGAGCAGTGGTGGAGCCAGTGAACCTAAGGTCACCCAATCCAATGGATCAGGTGATCACACTACTTCAAACTAAGCAAAGAAGGTATGTGAGGAACTAAATTTTATGATGATTTATTTTACATCAGTTCCTAACATTTGATAAGATAAAGTCCATATCTGCATATATTAAGATGCATTAGGACAGATTTGAGAAAGGAGCTACATTGTATATTTGATGTCGAGCATCAGTGTTTTAGCCCATAGTGACCGAGTCACTAGAGTATGTCGAGCTCATGTGGTAGTCGAGATGTGATATGTACTGAGCTGAATGGTAGTACCGACTGAGCTTATGTTAACTGAGTTAACATGATATTGTTGAGACAATTGTATCTTACCTAAAAAGTGTACAGATCATTAATGAAGCCCTAATACGACCATTTGAAGCTTATAAAGTGGGAAGTTACTGTTTATTTTCATTTTACCAGTGATTTGAGAAATTTCAAGAATGATTCCAGAGTGATTATCAAGAGCTTTTTTGCTAAGTGTGATTTGCAGAGATGATTCACAACATTCTATCGGCAAACATCTGAGAAATATTTGTACAAGGTATTTACCGAGTTATCTATTTCTGTAATTGAACCCTAGAATTTGAAAACATGGCATCTTCATCATCTACTGTAGTTAAGAAACCAAGAAGAAAGTTGATTTTGGAAAAAGATGATGAGGAAACTGAATCTGATGAGGATATCAAGAAGAAGGCATTACATCAGAGGAAGCAACTAACTATGGATGAGATATGCCACAACATCAAGAGCACTACTGGAGTAGCAAGCTTGAAGAAAATAAAATTTGAAAAACTGAGCATTGAGGATAAAGAGAGAGTAGAACAAGCTATGCTTGAGATGCTCTGTACATTCAAGATGACACCATTACAGTTGGGGAACCATATTCCTGATGAAATGTATAAGAGGATAGCTCATAAATGGGAATATGCTTTGATGATTGAGAAGAAAATAAGGAAGATCACACTTTCTTAAGTCGTGCCTGACTTATCCCCTGAATACATCAAACAGTATATGGAGAAGTATAGAAACATATTTGTACCCAAGCTCTAAGCATATTCCATATTACAACACAAGGTTGAAGAGATTGTGCAAGAAAGCACAAGATTATAAAGAATCCTTTTTGGTCTTATAGTTGACAAGAGTGCACAACCGAGTGCAGGAACATCCAGTGGATTATAATTAGATAATAAGGAAGGCATTGTCGAGCCACAGAATGAGGAGAAGGAAGTAGAAAAGAAGGATGAAATAAGTGAGTCACAGGATGTGATCACAATTGTTGATATCACTGAGGATACTCCAGTGAAGACAAATGTATTAACTGAGGAAGACATACATAAACAAATACAAGTTGAGGTAGCATCAAACAAATTTCTACCAAGCACCAATCTGGTATTAATACAAGTACAAGATTATCCACGGATTGAGAGTACTTCAACTTTTGAAACTACACAAGAAAGTTGACACATGGTCATAGTTGATCTACTAGCCTCACCAAGTGTTAATGCCGAGAAATAGGACAATTCGGCAATTACACCACAAGTTACACTTACCCAAGAGACTCTAAAAGAGAAAGAAAATCAGTTTGCATTAGTTGTGATAAGTCCTCATGTGGAGGATAAGGATAAGGAAAAGGTTGAGAAAGAGAAAGAAAAGGAACAACAAGATCCCAAGGAACAAGAGGCAATCAAAGCTCTTATACAGATGCTGAGTGGAAATACACCTAGAAAGAAGACACAAAAGAAGGAGAAATCTCCTACCACACAGGTGACACTTGAAGAAGTTATATTGATTCCTAAGTGGGACACTAATAACTTGACCTATGAACAGATGCAAATCTTGCAAGATCTACTGAAGAAAAAGAGTAAACAAGAAGAATTGAGAAGAGAACATCAGCAAAAGCAGGTGTTGCATCAGATAAAAGGTATTTTCATTAATGCTTTTGAGATGGATGATGTAAATGAATCTGCACCTATTTTGGAAAAACTTGTACATATTATCAAGAAAGTGAATGATGGTGACAGTGAGGCAAATGATAAGTTGTTATAGTGGTCTGAAAGGAAGTTTGAGACCAAGGTACTTAATAAGGTCTCTTATGACATTGCAATCAAACAAGTAGAACTCTCTACCTTAGTAAAAAATTTAGAAGAAGTTGTACAGAATGCACATTCTTTGTACAAAAATTTATGCAATGTTGAAGAACTTACAAAGGATAATCAGGATTTGATAGATAAACTACAACTAGATCTAAAGTCTACAGGTCACTCACTGAGCATGGATGCAAGTTCCATCTCTATTCATTTTACCAGGTTACTACATGCCCAAGGTAGATTAGTCGAGTTGATGGCTAATGATGGTAAAATAAGGGCTAGACTAATCTCTATACAAACAGTGTTGACACCTCATCTTGAGGTTATGCAAAGGGAGTTAGTCATGTCAAAGGAGTTAGTATAGAAAGACCCTCATCTTTCTATTGTTGAAAGCCTAGTTGAGCTAGTTGTCGAGATAGAAATAAAGTCTGAGGTTTTGAAGTTTGTAAGGTCGAGTTGGGACAATGCATTAGGGATGGTAATGCAGCTTTACAAACCATTCTTGAACAAATATTTCAAAACCCTGACACCCCAAGAACTTCAAGTGACAAAAACAAGGGGGAAATAACATGACATGATAGAATATTGGAAAGGGGAAATGAAAATGATATGATATATCAGATATCAGAGCAGAAAGCAGATATAGACACAGTGGACCAATGGTATGACATACTAGTTTTGCAAATGTATATATTTGGTTGTATGTCAAAAAGGAGTCTTATGTATGTATATGTAAAATATTTTGTAGACCGAGTCATGTCTTAGGGAGAGTATTCATATAGAAGTTTTTGATATTACTAAGTACTCATGTAAATGTAATGTAAAATGCTATGACAAAGTGTTTTTGCCACTAATGTCAAAGGAGGAGATTGTTGATCCCTAAGTTTTTTTGTCTATTAGTGTCTTACCCTTAGTCATTTTCTAGGCAATGTTGGTCGGTCATCACTGCGATCGAGTCATCATGTATATTGTACTTTTACTAAGAAGTAGTTACTATTGAGCAAGTCAGATGTTATCGAGTACTTTAATATTAATCGAGCTAGTTTATGCCGAGTTGTGTAGATATGTTAGTGCCGAGCACCAGGGTATGAAGAACAGTTGGTGTCGAGTGCCAGAAATATCAAATGTCGAGTGAGCTAGATTTGACATATGTGTTTGTTATGGCACAAACACTTAGGTAAACCATTTTGGCCAACATCTACATAATATTTATTAGTTTTTGAGGAAATCGCGGAGTTGATTATGTCTAAAAATTGTAATCATTAATCGCTATGCAATCCATGTAACTAATCAGAATTAGGGAATGGTTAAGCAACATAAGTAGACAATCTAGATCGTAGATCTCAATTCATGGAGTTGATCTATTGTTTATATAAGATGAGATATGAACCCTAAAATGTATTAAGGAGCATAGCAGAAGAGTATGAGTATGAAGAACATCTCATACATGCATAATATAGAAGTATATTGATTATCAGAAACAGAGTTCAGTGACCAAGTAGAGAAGTGAAGGAAAAAACATAGATATATCTGATAGAGAAGATCAAATCTATATTGGAAGGAGAAGATATGTTATCAGCAATATAGTGCAAACTGAAGGATCAGGTACTGAGACATTCTAACAGGTGAATTAGGGTAAATCTCTTAACAGAGTGGTTTTAGAAAACCTAAGTAAATCTCTTAACCGAGTGCTTACTTTGTTGTAAGTTTAAATCCTTTTGCAAGGTAGATTGTATAAGTCTTAAAGCTCTTAGCAGGGTAGACCCCTCACAGGGTAGATCATCATTTTACGATCAAACTTTGTAGCCCTAACAGGAAAAATTTAATACTGCAGTAGTGAAGATTTGTGGGTGTCATCCCCACCCCAGTTTTACCTCTCAAGGGTTTCTAGGTAATCAAATTCATTGTGTTATGTTTCATTTTCATAGATGATGATTAGGATGTTAGATCTATTTTAGTATTAAATGTGATGTTTTGTGTTATGCAAGTAAGTTTATGTTAAAGTGGAACAATTGGTAGATATCTGATTCAAACCCCCCCCCCCCCCCCCCCCCCCCCCCCCCCTCTCAATATATCACTTTTCCATAATAGATTTTCAACAAATATCTCTTATGAAGGAAAGCTTTCGACACACATCTATCATTTCTTTCATAAAGTAGAAAGAGCACATGGCATGCATCGGATGTTTCCTCAATGAACTGAGACTTCACTGGGTGATGGATCTTAAGGTGATCTTTAAATAGGTCGTGCATGTAAAAAGCAGAAAGGGAAAAAAGTCTATATATTCCTCTGCCTTTGAAGAATATTGTTTGCCTTCATTCTGTGAAAGAAAAGAGTGAACCTGTAAGTTGAAAGAGGCTATGAAAAGGGTGAAGAGAAGAAGAAGAGTGTGCAAGGAAGCACATCAGCCAAGGAGAACATACCTGCACTGACCGGTGATGATTCTTAGTTGAGAAGAAAAGCAATCTTATCAAGCTCAGCAAAGCCATTAGTAAAATATCAAACCCTTTATTGCTCTCTAACAAGTGCAATAGGAAAATCCCAGTATTTTGGGTGGACATTAACAAGTCCCTTTTATTAAAACCCTAAACCGAGTGACATATGTTTAGCTGTTCTAAGTCCTCTAACCAGGCAGGTTCTAATAGGCCTTATTTTCTCAAATCCCTTAACCGGGTCGCATCTAACAGTGCATTTGTAATCCTTTAATAGGGAAGGCTCCTTACAGGACGCACTTTGAAAGAGTGCATAAATTTGCAAAGTTTCCTCTCACCATGGTTTTCTCCCGATTTGGGTTTCCAGGTGATAAATCTAGTGTTGTTTATTGCTTGATTGTGTAATAGCTATTTTTCTGATAGAATCTATTCTTCTTATAGTTTTAGTTACATTATATCATATTTGTTTTTAAGTTTTAGTGGGTGCTGATTCACCCCTCCCCTTTCAGCACCGGTTGGGACCATTAGAAACTATAAAGGACCTTAAGGTGTTAGGGTAACTGTAAAATGTGGTTGTTGAACTCTTGGGATAGGAGAGGGAGAAGAAGGTGCTTCATAGCCTGGTGGAGGATGTGAATGAGTAGGACTAGGAGGTATTGAGGCCTAGCCAATGGGAAATTCAATAGATGAAGGGGAAGAAGGTGACTTGGACTCTACTTCAATGGGAATAGGCTCAAGGATTGAAAATTGTTTTCCTATTCACAACCTTTCATGTGGCAAAGGTAATTGATCTACATCGCTATATAAATTGAAAAAAGTTCTCATCCTAGCCTCAGGGATTTAAATAATTTTCCAAGAAGGGGCATAGTCCTTATCATTTCTGACTTGGACTCTACTTCAATAGGAACAGGCTCAGGAATTGAAAATTGTTTTCCTATTCGCAACCTTTCATGTGGCAAAGGTAATTGATCTACATCCCTATATAAATTGAAAAAAGACCTCATCCTAGCCTCGACGATTTAAATAATTTTCCAAGAAGGGGCATAGTCCTTATCATTTCTCTCCTTCATGTTCTCATAGTAATTTATTGTTCATCGGGTCTCTTTCATTTTCAACACTTCTTGATAATCTTGAGCATTTCTAATCAAATCTTCTTCTTCATTCCACTCATTTTTAGAAGCATTTTTAAGAATACTTTGAATAAATCATTCATAATCATAGAATTTATACTTAGCAAAGGGAAGGATATACTTACTAAGTTTGGCATTTAGGATTTCAAATATTTTTTTGTCTAAGGAATAGTACTCTCTATGGACTAGAACTTGTGATGGCAAGAAAGATCCTTTCTTATGGTTTCCACCAAAAGCAGCCTTCTTCACTTCACATAATTGATGCATTATCTCCAAAAAGTAAATTCTATCAAGCACTGTGATTGGTAGAATCCTCAGAACCACAATGTTGTTGAAAACTCTAATGATAGTATGTTCCTTGAAATAGAATCAAGACCCCCAATTGTGATTGATTCCTTTCTCTAAGCCAAGGTCCTTGGGCCTTAAAAACCTCTTTTCTCATTCACTTAGTCCCCATGGTACAATCCCTTGTAAGTAACCAACAATTTCCTAACAAAATTATTCTCAAATATGATATAGGAGGACTCTCTCTATGCATATCCCAAATATAAGTCCATTCCTAGACAGAGACATATTCCCAACTTGAGGTGAACTTTAAGGTACTCATGCTAGACCTTGAGACCATTTTACAATAGGATATGCATGAGAATGGAATAATCCCTAAAGTGGGTAGAATGAGATCCCTTCAAATGGACCAATGTAACATGTATCTTCTTTGCAAACGCACTTGCATAGTCAAAAGACCTATGATGATATGTTTTCTACACATTTATGAATATATTTATCATCCAATTAGGAATGAAGGGTTGTGCATTCACACCATATACTTGACACGAAGAAAAATAGGCATCCTTAAGATAAACACAAATAAGTCAATATTGTATGGATGTTGACCCCTTGGAGTCAAGGCCTTCTCATCTCTAGTCAAGTGTTTGGATCTGAAAAATGGAACCTTGCCCCTATATAAGTGATGATGTGCTTCAAATTCCTTTGGCAACTCTCCATCATCAAGTGGCCAATATTTACTTCTATCCAACATGAAAGTATCTTCAATGGTCTTCTTGTTGATGACACCCATTCTTCCTCCATCACGGACTAAAATTTATCTAGTATTTATCTTCCATCTATTGGCTATAGCTTTCATTGGGTCTACATTAATGAAGGCATTTGGGACCACCAATATCCCCAAGTTGAAATCCCATATGTTACTAAATGGAAAATCACTTTTCATCTTATTGTAACATCTTCTCCACAAAGTAAATCTATTGGGGTCAATTATAAGATCTCTAATTAGTATTTAAATCTGCAAGGAAGTCATCCAGTTTTCTACCAATCATAGCTCTTTTATACACCTCAATATACCTTGGGAGTTAAGCTAATATATCATCACTATACTTCCTCTTAGCTTGAGATGTGGAGGGCTTGGCCATAATGAATTTTGGAAACTAGGGTTTAATAGAAACCAGACACTATGCTAGGGTTTTATAATTTGATCTCAATTACACCTCATGGATACTCTAACATGTTCAATTGTAGTGACGGATGTTAAGAGTGAATATTTGAAGCAGTAGGAAGCAATAGCATCTTCATCTAGGCGTGTAGCTATGCATTAATCATGATTTTTTGGTGCACATTCTACATGAACTGTTGATTCATGACAACACTATCACTCTTTATGTTTAATGCCTTAGTTCGCCATTGAGGGTACAATTTCCCTACACCTTAGCCAGGATACATGGCACCTTGTAATTTTCTAGGCAACGTGGTGGGCTCGCATTTGACTTGTTGACCTCAGTGTTGTGGAGCTAAGAAAAAGCAATCGTGTTACTGCGCGTGTATGAGCGTCGTTGATATGATTGAACTTGCAAGAAAATTACGTGGGTGAAAAGAAAAAGGTTGGCCACGGTGATCGAGCAAGTTACTTGATGGAGATAACTGTGCAGTGGCATTCAAACCTTGGTCGTCCACGTAGATGAACTTGCGGGCGACTTAAACAAAAATAGAAAGGGGTTGTACCCTAACCGGGTGAATGGATTAATTCGCTATGAGGGTCGATCACTATGATTGACTTAAAGACTCTAGTCGGTAAATGGGAACAAGCTGGTCTGGTTGCTATGAAAATGGAGGCTTAGGCATTCAGCAACAGGCAACTGGGTAGACTAGAAGGACTAACAGATGAGATCGGTCAACTCAATGATATGATAGGCTTCGGTGGTGACTTGAGTGATCGGAGACACATAGAGATGGTCAATGACAAAATATAATAGGGCCAAAATGCAAAGAAAGCTAAATAATTAGGGTTTAAGGGTTTTAGGACTTCTTGTATCAGGTTTGTAAATGTAGAACCTTAAAAATCATTGACAAAACTAGGAGGGAGTGTGAGTGTACTTAGCTTACTATTTCATTTGCAAAAAAATTTGCAAGTATTGTACATTGTTAACCATTCATTATAAGGCCTCTTTAGCTCATCAATTGATAAGTAGAGTATTTTTCATTAAAAGTTAAATTATAGTTTTTCTATCAAGAATCAACTGTGTAGTTTTTGAGTCAAACTCACTAGCCCATGTTTCATGAGTACTAAGATGGGTGACCTTTCAAGAAGGCCCAATGCTTCACCTTTGTGAGCATTAGCTAGATGCAATGAGTGCTAAGCACACCATTCATTCTCATAAGGTGTGTTTGTGTGTGTGTGTGTGCGCGCATGCGCACATATACATATGTATGTATGTATGTATGAGAGAGAGAGAGAGAGAGAGAGAGAGAGAGAGAGAGAGACCACTTACACAAAGCAAGTTGATTTAGAGTAGTTTTTGAACATTGTCTTGGATCATCCACATAGGGTACCTGTGTAGTATACACTATAAAACTAACAGATAGTACATTAAACCAAAGGACAAAAAATAATTTCTACTTGGTACTATTGTTTTCCCTAATACCACATGAATTATTGCAACAATTTAAAACCAATAACTAACATATTTGTTCTTGGACATATATAATGGGGCATGCACTAGTATATTCACTATCTCAAAGAAAAGATAAAATATTAACACTTCTTGTCCCCAATACTTCAAGAATTACTACTGTTGTCCGAAACCAATAACTGACATATTTACTATGTTTCACGAGTGAAGTAATCTCCTTCATCAATATGGAGATGTGGTCCCTCATGGAGGCTCAAGTCTTCTTTCAAAGTTTCAACAAAGTGCTTATTGTTGTAAATCCTTTGTGTTAGATAACTAAGAGGGGGGGTGAATCGATTAAATCAGTTATCCTACAGTCCCAAACTCTCAGATGTACTTTTTCAAACTTCTTCTACAAAATAATCAACTCGGTAAGATAAGATAACTATCTTTTTGTTCATTTATCGAATACCAATAATTTTCAAATTTGTGTTTACTGATTAATCAAATATGAAATATGTATGTATGATAGCAATCCAATCACAACAAATAACACATAACACAAAGATTTAACGTGGAAACCCTGCTAAGGGAAAAACCACCTGGGACTGGTAACCCAAATATTTCACTCTTCTGAAGTGAGCTTGGTTAGGAGCCAACCCTATTAAAGGTTACAAAACACACTGTAAGGTGTGACTTTGTTAGAGGATTTATCACTAGCAGTTCTCCCTTGACCAACATTCACTATGGGGTCAACAAGAAAAAATTAACATTCTTTGAATGTCATATTGAAATACAAAAGACTGTTAAGTCCTCTCGGTTAAGAGATTTAGCTGTAACAATGGTTAAACTAATATAGTAGTGATTTGATTCAAATACAACTCAATTTGCAAGTATTCAGATCTATGCTAAGCTCAATATAACTCTTCTGATCAATAATAAATTCACTCCATTATATCCTCTAACTTACTTCACGTGGTGTATAATTCTCTGATGCTCGGTAATACCTATAGTCCAGCTCGATTCTATCTGTAACCAATTTGATCAGTATTGCATGAAAAATGTCTTCACACGAATTCTCCTACAGTCTCTATTCATTCGATAGATTCAACAATGAATCTCATGTCTCTTAAATAGACAAGTAAACCGGTTTCATCTCAACCATTCGATTTTGCCTCTTAATCTCCATCGTTCGTTTTCCACTTCAAGCTTCCTTGGTAGTTTTTGTTAGGAATAGTCCTAGGAGATAACTGAGAGGGGGGGGGGGGGGTTGAATCAATTATCTACAAGTTTCGATTCTTTATCCAATTAAGTATACCTAAACTTTAAGCATAAACACAATGAAAGAACACTTAAACACAACACAACAATTTTGGTTACGAGGAAACCCAAATAGGTAAAAATCCCGGTGGGAATTGATACCCACTAATAATTTGCACTAGTGTTTTATGATCCTTGTTAGAAGATCTTCAACCCTGTTAGGAGTTGTCTTTACAATGCATTTAGTATAGTGACCTAGTCAAGGGTCAGACCCTATTAGGAGTCTTTTACAATTAACCTTGTTAGGGGTGAGGACACACTGTCCGAGAGCTCACTGTTCAAAGGGGTGAAGGTTGCAACCTTTTGAATAACATATACACACTATATCTAGATATTTATGAACTATGCTTAGACCTGTTGTCTGGATCAATTCCAATGAATAGCATATTCTATTTACTTGGTCACATAGACCTTCTGTTGATGGCTCAACACTTCACACACTTTGCTCTGCTCTTGACATTCAACTTTGAACCATGCTTAGCAATCACAAATGACTACCTATAAATATCTTTCCTCTAAATGATAAAATCAAGTCAGCCTATTAGAACCACCTTGAAATCATATTAGAGAAACAACAACAATCTCCCACAACATCTCAGTTGACTCTACTAAGCACACAACACAAACTGGGACCTTTCCAACTCAATAAGTGTAGGTGTACGTTACACACTGTCGGCTCTACCAAATTAACTGATACTTTCTCATCAAGATGGATTACATCATGCGCTCTTAACCAAAAATTCTTAACTCTTCTCCAATCACTAATCCAAGGGCGCATACCGAAATGATAGGCGCAACTCCTGTACTAATTAAATCTATCTTGGCTCTTCTAGAAAAACACAGGAAATTGCAACTGGTGAATAGAAACTTCATAACTTCACTTCGACTTATCATCAGACTCTGTGTCCATGAATGTAACATCACTAACATGTCTCCATCACATATCCAAACGTGCAAGGCTCCATGATAACTGTATGGACAATCACTCACAGAACACTGCCTGTAACTCTGTTAGGAACACTGCTGACACAATCTGCTACATAACTGTTTGTACTAACAATTAACCTTTGTGTCCATGATATCATGTTGATAACATGTCCATGCTTCATATACTCAAAGCTTACTACATAAGTCTTCCATGCATGTTGCTTACCATATGTTGTCATCAATGACAAACATACAATCAACATTGGCTTGCTGGCAAATCTCCAACAATCTCCCCCTTTGGCATTGATGGCAACATATGGAATGAAAAACACCACCAACCCAAATGAACGATTCTTTTATAACATTCTTCATTTCCTCATCAAAACTCCCCCAAGGATGAATCCTTCATCTGCTGCAACATTCTTCAATATTTTTCATTTCCTCAACTGAACTACTTCCATGACTGAATACTACTCCCCCTTAGTATATTACTCCTTCTTTACTTATGTTTTTCATGACTATATAATACTCCCCCTTTGACATCAATGGAAAAGGGCGCCAAACATTTTAAGCACTGATACTACTCTTGAAGTAGAGTAGTTAACCATCCATCAATCTTTGAGGACTGATGCTCTTTTTTCTTTCTTCTAAGCAAAATCAGGGAAAGGAATTACTCCCAACTTCTCCCTAAGATACTCAAAAGTATCCTTTGGAAAAGGCTTTTTGAATATGTCTGCTAACTGATCTTTAGTACTCACATAGTCCAACTTGACTTCTTTCTCTGCTACTTTCTCTCTTAGGAAGTGATACTTAATCTCTATGTGTTTTGTCTTTGCATGCATCACAAGGTTCTTTGACATATTGATAGTGCTAGTGTTATCACAATGAATAATAATAGGATAATTAATCTGAATTCCAAAATTCTTTATCATTTGCTTGATCCAAACAATTGTAGAACAATTCAGGGCTGCTGCAACATACTTTGCTTCTGCTTTTGACTGAGAAATATAATTTTGCTTCTTGCTTATCCAAGTGACAAGTCTGTCACCAAGAAACATTGTTCCTCCTAATGTACTCTTTCTATCATCAATGCATCTTGCCCAATCTGCATTAGTATATACATGAAGCTCAACATTTTCTAAATTAGGATACCATTGTACACACAAAAGCAGTACACTTTTATGGATCCTTACATGCAAGGAAACTCAAGAATGAGCCCTTACAAATCAATCCATAGCTCTCTATGCATGGAGTTGCAAGATTATGGATTTGCTCTCAGCTAGAGCTATTGAGCTTGTGACCTTGCTAGTCAACCATACAATGAGAGATTCGAATGAGGACAAGGGCAAGAGTGCCAATATCCCCAAAGAATCAAATGGAAATGCAATGCAATGCAAGCTAATAATGAGAATGCAAATGTGCAAGCTATGCTATGAAAATGGAAGTACAAACTAAGCTATGAAATGGAAATAACAATGTGTTACAACCCTTCCTATTAAGCTAGATGAGCTATTCTAAAGCTTGAAAGTGAAATCTAAGCTATGAAAGCATAAACATGAACTACTATGCAAAAATGGAAACTAAACTATGAAGGAAATGAAGAACTCTAAGATGCAATGCAATAATGATCTCCAAAAAGCTCTAAAGAATTCCTGCAGCATAGAGTTAGCATAAAACAAGTATCTTAGAATGAGGGAGAGAGCTCTTCTTTTATAAGAAATGCAAAGGAATGGACCATGGAGATTAAGAGGCAAAAGTCTTAATCGGCAGTGGAGCTTAAAAGAGGAGCAATCCGTGTGCATAAGTATCCTCCAATAGGAATTGACTTTGTGTCCATGTGAGACAAAAGTGTTTTTTTTCTTTTTTATAAAATGAGAATAGTGTTTTATTTGTGCAACTTAAGATAAGAGGAAAGGGGGCTTTTTTTATTTATTAAAAGGGGAGGAAATATTCCTTTTAAGTAAATAAAAACTTAGGATAAAATGGTTAGCCTAGGGCAAATAATCGAAAAATGATGAAATTAGGATTTGATCAAGGAAATTGATAATGTTGAAAAGTATTGATTATTGATAAAAACTAATTCAGGATAAATAAATTGAATAAATGGGGCCCAAAGTCTAGGCGACCATTTTAGGGTGCATACAATCATAGACCATAATCTATAGTTCCCTGCAAATATCTGAATATTCTTTTTACTGCCATGAGGTGACTTTGTTTAGGCTCTCCAACTGCATTGGAAATATCAAGTCTAGTTTGAGTAAGATATATGATTTTACCAATCATATACTTATACAATGTTATATCTACTATTGGTGAGTCATCTTCTTTTGTAAGCTTGCATCCTGTTATCATAGGTGTGCCTACTGGCTTGCAATCATCCATCTTGAATTTCTTTAATATCTCTTTCACATACTTGGACTGATTAATGAAAATACCTTTCACTGCCTACTACACATTTAATCCTAAAAAGTATTTGATAGGTCCAATCATGCTCATCTTGAATTCACTCTGCATCTCCTTAGCAAATTCAGCACTAAGTTTGTCATTACCCCCAAAGATAATGTCATCAACAAATATGGCTACAAGAAGTAAACCTTCAAGTGTCTCTCTTATGAATAGATTACAATTTGCTGCTCCCTTTTTGAATCCAGTTTTTTTTAGATATCCATCAAGTCTCTCATACCAAGCTCTAGGGGCTTGCTTAAGTCCATAGAGGGCCTTCTTCAATCTGCATACCATATCAAGTTTGTCTGATAGGTTGAATCCTTCTGGCTACTCAATGTGTACTTGTTTTAACTCTCCATTCAAGAATGCTGACTTAAAATCCATTTGATAGACTTTGAAGTTTTTGACTGTTGCATAAGCTAAAAATAACTTAATGGCTTCTAATCTGCTCACAGGTGCAAATGTGTTTGAATAATCAATACCTTCTCTTTGTGCATATCCCTTACATACTAACCTTGCTTTATTTCTTACTAATGTGCCATCTTCATTCATCTTATTTCTAAATATCCATTTTGTTCCAATCACATTTTATCACTAGGTCTTGGGACCAGTTCCCAAGTATCATTCTTAATAATCTGATCTAGTTATTCTTTCATAGCATCATGCCAATCAGAATCATTATATGCATCTTCAACACTTAAGAGTTCAATTTGAGATAGTAAACATACCGCTTCATTGTTTGCTAAACTCTTTGATTTTGATCTTGTTGTGACTTTGCCACTTTGATCTCCAATGATGTCATCCTTAGAGTGATATCTAGATGTAAACTTTGGAACTTTAGGTGATGTTTTCTCATCTACCTTCTAAGTTTCTTCTTCACTTGTTTTAGGGTAATTGAATAATACATCAATGATGTCAAATGTTTCTTCAATAACTGTTTCACTAGTGGAAGGACTGGGTTCTTCTTCAATCATAGGTGCATAATCATGATATCTTTCTTGAACCATAAACTTTTCATTAATCTTAACATGAGGACTTTCAATGATCTTCTTCAATCTCAAGTTAAGACATCTATAAGCTTTGCTTTAGTAGAGTAACCAAGGAAAATACCATCATCACTTCTTGCATCAAACTTGCCTATTGCTTCATCCCTTTTGATGTAGCACTTTCTTCCAAATATTCTAAAGTATTTCACTGTGGGAACATTACCAAACCATAGCTCATAAGGTGTCTTATTTGCGTCAGGCCTCAATTGTATTCTATTGATGGTGTAGACTGTTGTGTTGACCGCATCTCTCCAATAGGTGTGTGCAAGTTTTCCTTCAATCATTATGGTGTGTGTTGTATCAAGGATGATCCTATTCCTTCTCTCTACAATCCCATTCTACTGAGGGGTTCTAGGTGCACTCAACTATCTTTTTATGACATGTTCTTTGCAGTACTCATAGAATCTGTCAAAGATGAATTCTCCTCCTCTATCTGATCTTAGGCACTTTATCTTTAGTCCAGATTCATTCTCAACCTTAGTTTTGAATATTTTGAACTTCTCAAATGCTTTAGACTTATCTTTCAAGAATGCAACCCACATCATTCTAGAATAATCATCAACAAACAAAATTAAATACCTTTCACCATAGTATGATCTTGTTTGAGTTGGTTCACATAGGTCTGTATGAATCAGATCCAACTTTTTCTCTGTTGAATTGTGCTTGCTCCTGAATGAATTCCTCACATGGTTTCCCATTACACATTCCCTGCAAATAGTATCAACTGGTTTTGCTATGCTAGGTAAATCTCTTACTGCCTTCACATTGATTATCTTTACTATGTTATCAAAATTGATGTGACATAGTCTTTTGTGTCATAGCCAACTGTCATCTACTTTAGCAATAAAACAACTTACTTTTGAATTAAGGTGAAAAATATTACCTTTAGTCTTTGAACCTGATGCAATCATAATACCATCCTTGTTGTTAATGATGCACTTTTTGTCTTTGAACTCCAACTAATAACCTTTTTCAAGTAACTACCCAACACTAAGAAGGTTATGTTGCAAACCATCTACATAGAGAACATCATCAGTGTCGTTCTTTCCATCCAATGTGATAGCTCCTCTACCAATGATAGGTTTATGAGTGTTATCTCCAAATCTAACCATGCCACCTTTGTATTTGTCCAGGTGAACAAATCTATCTTTATCACCTATCATGTGATGTGAACAACCGTTATCTATAATCCAATTTGTCCTTATGTCTGCTTGTGAAATCAATGCTAGCTCTTGTTCTTTTTTCTCCTCTTCACGATCCATCTCATCATGCAGCTTTTCCATGATAGCAATGAATCCAATTTCATCTTCAACTAAATCATCATCTGATACTCCATCTCCAGCATAGTAACATTCCTTTGTATACTTAGGCTTGTAGTTATTTTGGAACTTTTTAACTCTTGAAGGACACTTGGATGCAAAGTGACCAATCTTATTACATGAAAAATATTTAAATGGTAATTGACCCTCATATTTTTCTTTTTCTTTCTTTTCTCTTTTAGCAATCATAGCAATGAAATCATCTAGTGCTTTCTCTTCATCGTCATCATCAAAATTACCAAAAATATTTGTAGATTTCTTAACATGAATTGATGCTTTGAAGGTTGTCTCACTTTTAGGTTCTGTCTTCAATCTTGAAATCTCAAAAGCTGAGATTTTGCTGATCAAGGTCTCTCTCTTGAAATTTTTTGTAAGTTGCATGGTCTCATCAAGGATGTTGATCTTGGCTTCATACTTTATTGTAGGAGTAGTCATTAACTTATCCATAATGTCTTCCTCCGAGATCTCTCCACCATTGTTCCTGATTCTAGCAACTGCTTCATTGATCCTTTGGTTGTAAGCTCTGATGTCTTCTTCAGGTAGCATTTCTAGTGCATTGTATCTTTTCTTCCATATTTTTCTGTGCGCATTCTTTGCTTGTGTATCTCCTTCAAACATGTCTTCTAGGTGCTTCCATATCTTGTAGGATGTGTCTACTTTCTTTATTTCTGAAAACTCACTATCAGATAAGGCTTTGATAAGGGATTCTTTTTCTATTGCATTTTGATAGAACAATTCTGTGTGCTTGTCAGTAGCATCATCCTTTGCAAGATCTGCTAAAGAAGGAATCTTAACTTCTTTGATAGCCACTTGAAAAATTTCAAGAGCAATGCATTGTAAATGTGTCACCATCTTGTTCTTCCAGTCAAGATAATTCTCTCCATCAAACTTAGGACTTTCTTTTCTGAAGAATGCTATATGATCAACCTCAAGCTGTTAAAATTTCTCTCTAAGGCACTTGGCTCTGATACCAATTGTTAGGAATAGTCCCAAGAGATAACTGAGAGGGGGGTTGAATCAGTTATCTACAAGTTGCAATTCTTTATCCAATTAAGTATACTTAAAATTTAAGCATAAACACAATGAAAGAACACTTGAACACAACACAACAATTTTGGTTACAGGGAAACCCAAATAGGTAAAAACCCTGGTGGGAATTGACACCCACTAATAATCTGCACTAGCATTTTATGATCTTTGTTAGAAGATTTTCAACCCTGTTGGGAGTTGTCTTTACAATGCATTTAGTACAGTGACCTGGTCAAGGGTCGGACCCTGTTAGGAGTCTTTTACAATTAGCCATGTTAGGGGTGAGGACACACTGTCCGAGAGCTCACTACTCAAAGGGGTGAAGGCTGCAACCTTCTGAATAACAGATACACACTATATTTGGATATTTATGACCTGCGCTTGGACCTGCTCTCTGGATCAGTTCCAATGAATAGCATATTCTATTTACTTGGTCACATAGACCTTTTGCTGATGGCTCAACACTTCACACACTTTGCTTTTCTCTTCACTTTCAACTTTGAACCATGCTTAACAATCACAAATGACTACCTATAAATATCTTTCCTCTAAATAATAAAATCAAGTCGGCCTGTTAGAACCACCTTGAAATCATATTAGAGAAACAACAACAATCTCCCACAACATCTCAGTCGTCTCTACTAAGCATGCAACACAAACTGGGACTTGTCCAAATCAATAAGTGTAGGCGCACGTTACACACTGTCGGCTCTACCAAATTAATGGATACTTTCTCCTCAAGATGAATTACATCATGCGCTCTTAACATAACATTCTTAACTCTTCTCCAATCACTAATCCAAGGGCGCTAACTGAAATGATAGGCGCAACTCATGTACTAATAAAATATCTGTCAGCTCTTTTGGATAAACATAGGAAACTGCAACTGGTGAATAGCGACTTCATAACTTCACTTCTACTGGTCATCAGACTCTATGTCCATGAATGTAACATCACTAACATGTCTCCATCACATATCCAAACGTGCAAGGCTCTGTGATAACTATACGGACAATCACTCACAGAACACTACTTGTAACTCTGTTAGGAACACTGCTGACACAAGCTGCTACATAACTATCTGTACTAACAATTAACCTCTGCGTCCATGATATCATGCTGATAGCATGTCCATGCTTCATACGCTCAAAGCTTACTACATAAGTCTTCCACGCATGTTGCTTACCATATGTTGTCATCAATGACAAACATACAGTCAACACTGGCTTGCTGGCAAATCTCCAACAATTGTATCAATAACATGTTTCAATCTCTTCCCTTCGATCATCTCTAAATTTTGTCAGTCATTGATCTTATAACAAACTCTATCTCTTACCTCAAAATCATAAGCATCTGTCAGCTCATCAATTTTAGTCGGCTGAAATAACATTTAATATTTTCATCCTACTCAGTTAATATAGAATGCATCGGTGATAACTAACTTGGTTATTACTATCAATTAGTATACACAAGATTGACTCGGTGTATACATAAATCTTCAATTACCGACCACATTAACTTATTCAATTTTGATCTCTTCTTCATAATAGAATAATGCAACATGCTCAAGTCAACAATATAATGTCATAGACTCATCAATAAGTTACCCAATGTATACCTTATCCATATCTGTCATATCCATCATGTCCTTATGTAGATGTCTCATTTTTTCACCATTTCTTCCTTCTACAAATGTTCAGATGTTTGTAACTATCATGATAAGTATAGTCAAAACTAGTTGACATCAATGACAAGATATTAACTGATTTAATCATCTTACATATCATTTTAACAACTCGGTGACCTCCTAAATATTCATCAAGATATTCAATCAGTTGTAGGTTAACAGTTTGGAATTCTAGGTATCCAAGTTTAGGAATGGTATGTTGTTATCTTCATTGAAGGGCCAATGTCTTGCAAAATTAACCTATGCTCTATTCACTTCCAACATATTCTTTAACGATTTGAAAAATTTGTCCTTAGATACTCCAATGTTCATTATTGTCAGCGCAAATACATCATGGAATATGAGTCTTTTAGTAGACTTAGTAAGTGCCCCCCTCGTGTCTTGGAACTTCTCATTTTTATGTCTCCAAATTAACCATAATACCTATGTAGAAAAAAAAATTATTTATCCATATTATTCATAGAACCACATAGGATTTTCTTCCAATTAATTCTAGCCATGTTACCCCGCAAATATATGAAGTTCTATTACAAAGTAACTTTTACGAAATTAATAACCACTTAACATTAGAATACAAAAGTTTACAAGTATTTGAGAATTGCTTATTAGACAAATCCAAACCCCAAATGTTGTTAAAATTATTGTAAATGCAACTACTATCATTTAAAGATATGTACACACTTTTAGGTTTAACTTTATGCAATTAAGAACAATCTATCCATTTAGATTCCCATAAGAGAATTGTTTTCAATATCACACACCATAGGGAAGTTTTGACCTAAGAATGAAGTGTGTCCTCTATTTAGATGGAGGTAGATCAAATTCTTATATAGCAAGAACCAAGATCTCAAGGCACTGTTACTTAAAATAAAATTTAAAAAGTCACTAATCTCTTTTTCTTTTTTTTAAGTTGTGTCTTGTTTTTTTTAATTTCTTATTTATTTTTCACTCTATTTATAATCTTTCTTCGATATTTGAATTTTACTATTCTATTATTAATTTTATTTTAAACATTTGAAACAAATTTTAAAATAATTAGAAAACATAAATATTGATTAGATCTTATTTTATTCCTTTCTTTTCAAATTTTAATTGTTAAATACTATTAAAATAAATATCATCATAAATATGATCATAATGTTCCACTACTAAAGATAATTATTAAAAGAAAAAAAAATTGTTTTTATCAAAAATATATTTATCTATTTTATATTTAAATTGTCAAGGTAACTTTTAATATTTTAGATCACTTTAATTTATCATTTCTTAATAATATATCATTTTAATAATTAATTATAATTTTCATCTAATTAAAAAATATTTAAAAATTAATATCAATTATAAAGTTTTTTATTGTAGTACAATAAAGATATCATATAAATTAACCATACATTGCGAAGATACGAAGATGATCTTAAACTCAACTCGTTAAAACAATTGTAATATTTTTAAGCAAAACTATAGTTATATTCACATTATTTAGTTTTAAATATTAGTAGATAATAATAGGAACACAAATCTTGCATTGAAGCTAAAAGCCAAAGGCTTAAGACATTTATACTTTGTAAAGTTTCTCAAGACACAATCTCAACCTCATCTCTCATAGTTTTAAGGCTTTGCAATCCGTAAAAATTGATCACTAGTGGGACTCATTCAAAAACCTTCAACTTCACTAGTAGACAAGGGGCCATTGACTCAAAATTTTCTTAGAAATGGATTTCAAAAAGATGTATGGGAAAAATAATATGCTAAACATAAATAAACCTGATTAGCATTCTACGTATAAAATTTCAGCAAGAAAAAAATATTTAGAGAAAATGAAATATTAATTCTAAGCCAATTTAAAATAATATTTGAAAACTTGAACCCTAACAAAAATAAGGGTTACAATTTGTTTATATTGGATGAACCAATTTAACCTAAACAAAGTCGTACTTCCCAAAACTCTAGCAAAATTTTGTTGTAACAAACAAGTACATAAACCAAGACACACATAAAACTTGAAAAAAATAAATCAAAATAACAACAATTGAAGTAATTAGTTTTTCAAATTGACCAAGTCTTCAAATATTATTCAAAATGAAATCTTTTAAATGGAAATGAAAATATTGATTTTAGTGAAGACTTAGGTATAGCAACTACAACCACCCTTTTCTTGCTTGTTGTTGGCCTTGTCTCTAAGACTCCTGTTGGACCTATCTCAGGTCCTTTTGCCTCTCAAGCTTATGTTGATCTTGTTCCTCATGTCTATGTTGGCCCTACCATGGGTCCTTTTGCTGATCTTTCTTCCCAGGGTGGGGGTTCTTCTGTGATGGATTCTATTTCTTGGTAGTTTGTTGTTGCAAAGGTGGAAGAGGGTTGGATCACGGTTGAAAGTAAAAAATCTAAATCTCATCAGGCCACGTTTGATATGACCCTTCATTCTTAGAAGGGTAAATCTGTTGGTAAATCTTACTTGGTTTTGGTTAGTTTGGGTTGCCCACTAGACTTTCATGGGTTTTCTTTCTTTTCTCTGGCAACATTTTGGTTTGGTAGAGAGAGATTTCTTGTTTCTCTCCCCTTTCTTGGTGTCGCCTCATCTTGTCTTTGTCATGTTTCAATTAGTGTGTAGTCTTGAATATCTTTAGATTTGGGTCTCAGGTCCCTCCAAAGCATGTTTTGTACAAGGTTTTGTATCTCTTCAAAACCTATTTTCACTTAATCAAAAAATACAACCACCCTTTTTTATATACCTACATAAATAGCCTCTTCCATAGTATAATAAATACACCTCTACCAATGTAATTATAACAACATTTGACAAAATTTCTCAATCTTTTATGCTTTAATGGATGTCCATTCATTATTGCAAAGCTCCCATTTTGACACACATGGGGATAATGTTAACAAAATATGGTGAAAGTTGGCCTAACACATGCCAATTGTTTGAAAGTCCCTCACCAATCTATTTTGTACATATCACAATTATTTCAATTCACAAAGACATATCTTAGAAGCATTTTGGCAAACAACTCACACACCTTGTATATACTTCCACTTGTTGCATATATGTTTACCCAAGCATTTACAACTATAATATATCCAATTCAACACTACATATGAAGGGTCTTAATCTCCATAGCTAAATTGCCACAATTTGTTATAGTCATTGTACAATTGGGCAAAAATTGTGAAAATAGTTTTAGGTTTTTAATGAATATATTCTATCTACCTTTGCATTGATAAAGATAAAATAGTACAAAACTCACAAAAAAAGGGTTTGGGTGGTAAAAGGGCACACCCATAAGAGTCTCAACAAAAGGACCTAGCCCTGAAAGAATCAAAACAAATGGGTCAAGTGCAACAAAAAATCAAGCAACTAAAGCCAGTCTTGGAGGTGGCAAAGGATCATTATCATGTAACTTTGCCCAAACACCCCTTGGGGTAGTCATCAATGGGCTCCCAACCAAAGAGAGAATAATCTTCAAATTTTCCTTCGCACCATGACTACTGGTGGACCAAAGGCGTGGCAAAAGGCACATAGGGAAACTTCTTGTTGCTAGACCAACTATTATCCCACTACAAAGATGGCAGACAAGATGGTTGTGACCATCCTCCATGAGCATCCGAGTCCCAAGTGTTTTGATGAGAAGGACCACAAGAGCCATGATCACCTAATCTACTCATCTAGAAGAGTAGCTATAACTACACCAGCGCCCACAAGATGTAGGGTCAAAGGAACTTGGGTGATAATGCAAGGAGCACTTCTCCATTGGTCAAGAAGCTCCTACAAATAGGTCACCTCAAGTGTACTTTGCACTTGAATCTACACGAGCACATTAGCATATATTATAGATTTTCAATATAAAGAAAATCATTTGTTGAAAGTAGTGTCCTTGATAAAGTTGTATTTTTTTCCTTTCAAATACCATAAAGAATCCAATCTCCAAAAGAATCATGTGCCACAAGGGATTGGGACAGAATGGCATGAAAAAATCATGGATCTACTTCCAAGCTTGTTGAGCCCACGAACATAACCAAAATAAATGTTCAAAGACTCGATTTGGCCATAGAAAGGGCAATTGGGTAGAGGAATGCCCATGTGAGACAATAGGGTTTGGCCATAGAAAGAGCGATTGGGTGGAGGAATGCCCACGTGAGACAACAGGGTCCCATAGGAAGACCTCAATAGAGAAGGTACTAGGTAAAATGAGCCAATTTAGGCTCAAGTGTACCTTGCCAAATTCCTTGAAACCTTTTTTTATAGCGCAAGACGATTTCATCTAGTTTACAACAAAGTAGTTATAGATTACCTTAATTGGGCAACAATAACTATTGTGGGGTCCTTCCCACAAAGGGAATATTCTCCACCTTAAAATTGCCAAAACCAATAATGATGCATATTCATGATTACTCATTGTCACTTCTATTAATCAAAGTCACTATATGTAAATATTAGCAAGGTAAATTTATCTAATCTTCATCTAACATAACAAATTCTACGAATTCTAGAACTCAAGCTTTTTTTAAAGGAATGCTTATTGGCATAATTAAAACAAAATAAAACAAGAAAATAAAATTTCAATAATGTAAACAATCAATCACTCTATAAAGTTCTTAAATTTATTTCAAAATACACATTGATCAAATTTTACAACTTAAAATTGTGACTTAGATATAGTTCAAATAAGACCAATGTTTCTCAAGGGTGCATCCCTACAAAAAATTGTCATTTCATATAATAAGGATGTTCAATAGATGAACTATATGTCATCCCTAAAGAAGATTATTCATGAAACAAGGATGTTACAAAGATAGACTACATGCCACCCCTAAAGAAGATTGTCCCTAAAAAAACCCTAAAGAGTGAGGGACACAATTGTCTCTAAAACAACCCTAAAGAGTGAGGAGCATCCCTGGGAACTTAAATTCCCCTCTAAGTAGTACACTCTTTGTGTTAGGGATGTGCCAAAGTCTTCTTAGACTTCACACAAGAAAAAAACAAAAAAAATTAAAATAAATTAATAAAAACCCTAAACCTCTTGAAACTTTGTTCTCCAAACAAAAAAATCACAAGTAATCAAAAGCCCTAAACCCAAACCTAAAAGAGAATCCTACTAAGAACAAAAGGTTATAGGTGAAGCACTAGTCCATGCTCTATCGCAATCATGAAAATAGGAAGTGGATGTCCCCAAACTATAATTAACAATCATCTATCACACATACCTAAAGAAGAACAAAAAATTATGATCACAGCACTAGCCTATGATCTATCACAATCATGAAAATAGGTAGGAAGTACACACATACCTTAAGGATAATCCTACTAAGAACAAAAAGAAATTATGGGTAGAGCACTAGCCCATGCTCTACCACAATCATGAAAATAGGAAGTGGAAGTCTCCAAACTATAATTAACAATCATCTTATATATATTGCCTCAAATTCACCTTATATCGCAATAAGTTATATGCCAAGTGCAAAAGAAAATTGAATATTGTGACCTTGACCTTATTCTATATCACAACTACAAACCCACCAAATGAAACATCCCTTGCAAAGACTAGAGTCAACATTCTCTGCAAGGTCTAGAGGCAACATCCTTAGTACATTCCCTAGACCACATAATAGAGACTGCCTCTCACTTGCGTTGGGTACTAGAGTCGCAATCCCAAACTATGTTGAAGTCTGAAAGCAACAATCCTAGTGCATTCTCTCGACCATAAGACACTGCCTCTCAATTGCATTGGACATTTGGGGCTGCCACCTCCAAACCCTAGTTCTTAAGTTTCTTAAAAAATTAAAAGTATTCTAGACTCCACTAAATTGACTTGCATTTATCCTTTTGGTCTGCCTTGTCAATCTCAATTCCAAACAATGTTCAGTGTATACAATCAAATGACTTAGAAAATTAATACAATAACCTTAATGATGTTGAATTTAACACATACATTTGCAATACTTTTGTTGTGGACCTATTCGTCAGACATGGCTGCTGTTGGTGCATTTATTTTTATTTTATTGATGAATCATGAAATAATGCTAAACCTGCTACTCTTTTTCTGGCGGTTGACAAGAATTTCCATCATTCTTCGAAAACAGCATATATATAAACATAACGTCTAAATCGTAAACTAAAACGCATATCTTACCCAAGGGGGACACTTAGTTTTTTTTTCAACTTTTTTCAAACTTCCCTTGTATGTTTTACGTTTTAGTTTACGATGTATCCAATACGCCAGAATTTGCTCAAATTATATCTTACCCAAGGGGGACACTTAGTTTTTTTTTCAACTTTTTTCAAACTTCCCTTGTATGTTTTACGTTTTAGTTTACGATTTATCCAATACGCCAGAATTTGCTCAAATTGTTTACAGCATGGGTGACGTTTGAGTCATCAAACAGTACAAATGGTATTGCAAAAACAACTAATAGAGGTCCTGTTTAATGGTACAATTCACTCAAGGGTGAAGACGTTCAGATTCATTCTCTGACGCAAAAGGTGGTATATAAGTACAATATTGTAGAAGTTTCAGCTTCTTTTACTCATGGTTTAAATTTCAATTACTTTTTTAATTTAATGTTTCAAATATTAGCTTTTATGTATTATTTTAATGGCCATTTCAAGTTCTCAATTTTTAGGCGTTATCCCAAACTTATCCTCCCATTCTCAAGTCCCCCCAAGTCCATGGAACACTGTCTCAGACCCAAACTTATCCTCCCATTCCCAAGTCCCCCCAAGTCCATGGAACACTGTCTCAGACTAATTCAAACTCAGAACAGTGGTTTTGAGATGGATCTGCAAGAGAGTATCATCCCAAAGGATCAAACCAGGACCTATCATTTCCTCATCCACACAATCAACAACGAAGTGTAGTCCAAGACATTGATGTAGACAAGATATAGTGAAGTTCCCATGGCCTGAGTGTGGTTCCAACAGAGGAACACATTTGAAGCAAGGTTGATCTCTAGACTCATTTTATTCCAATCACACCCAAACGGAGTTACAAGATGTTGTAGTGATTTTGATGGGGTTCAAGTTTGCTTTTTGGCATGCATAACGAGGAAATGCATCTGAGACTGATTCAAAACCAGTACTGCAGACCTGGACTATCTGTGAAACCTCTTTCTTATATTTCTATGCCATGATGTAATTCCTGCAAATGTTGTTTGAGGGTTCAAACATTTTGTGACACCGTGTTGTAAGCTGCAACATGTTGGATACTTGTTCCTAATAACTCAAAATGTTCTGCATGTCATCATCTTCAAAAATACAATAGCCTATAGGGTTAAGAATGCTAGAACTGTTGGTACTTCAAAAAAATGTTCATTACCCCTAACACTTTTGGATGAAACAGTGAAAGCTGAAAGGCATGCCCAGTGACATTATGCTTATAAGGCTGGTAACCCAGAACACATTAAAAACCCTGAAAAACCACAGAATGTGAGATATTAAGAACCCTCCATACGTATCTAGAGTAAAAACAGCTAAGCACATGCCAATCACCTTGCTCTTCTTTTTTAATACGAAGTTCCTACTATAGTACACAATTTGAAAATATCTTATTCGAAATCAAACCTTCTCTCCATATTGAGCTATAATGTACAGTTGGAAGAGGGTTCAATTTGGAAGACAGAATTTATGTTCCTATGTCTAATATCTTAACGGAAAGAGAAATATAACCTAATTTTGATTAAGCAGATTTTAGTAACAAATATTAATCAAGACCAAGAATGTTTTCGGAGAAACAAAGTCACATATGGAACTGAAAGAATCTTAGTGTAAACCTTGAGAAATGGCAGAAAGATTTTTCTTCTGAGCCATCCCGCCAGTGAAAATTGATGAGAAGAAATCAGAATCGTCAGAGCAAACTGCATTGGTAATATCAATAACTGAAAAAATATAAATGCACCATGGAAGGAAAAAGTGAAGAGAGAAGGAACAGATATACCGGCAGCCTTCATTATTTCTAGCACTCGTGTCACAATGATTAATATGATTGAGAAGATTGGAACAGAGAGACTTTCTTGTAAGGGGCTGAAGAGATAATGGCTTTGCCCTCCTTAAGCCAAACATAGTTGTCAGATGATTTATAATACAGGAAAAACAAAACTCCACTCAAGCCCAAGGGTTAATCGACATATTTTGGGTAGACGGCCATGAGTTGCACATGTTGTTGTACATTTTGACACATCATAGGCCATCTTAGATTGGAGATAAGTTGGGTGCCACCTTTTGTGTGGTTTTTGCTCATAATTTTGTAATACTGTTTGACACTTTCATGTATTATATCTATTATCTCTTATATATTAGGCATGTGAGATGGGAGTTGTGTACTCTTATAGGTGTTATCTCTAGATGGTGATACTCTTATGAGAGCTTGCTCTATTCTGTTGTTGATTTTTGTATAATATATTGGGAGGCTTTTGGAGTTTTAGGGTTTTCCCTGAGTAATAATTGCACCAGCCCAGAATGTAATTTTCTAATGGAAAATAACAGACTGAGATGCTGACCTGATTAGCTAGTTCTGACACAAAATCTGCAAGCTATACAGGAATTTGACATGAGAATGAGGTAAACACATCCAGGTTGTTATTGTAGGAAGTGAGAGGTGGTTCATGCTATAACATGGTCTGTAAGTGGCCATAAATCTGTAAGTGGTCGTAACCAGCGTAGCTGGTAATAGCTTGATAAAGCATTGCTTTCCAACACTTCAAATGGTTCATCAAACGGACACCCGGATCAAAAATTATGGCCTTTTGAAGTTGTGTCCCTTGAAAAGAAAAATATAAAAACATGATGGACACATAAATGAGTTGTAAAAGGGAGTTGCATGTGTTGGTATACGTTTTGACACATCATAGGCCATCTTAGATTGGACATAAGTTGACTGCCACCTTTTGAGTGGTTTTTGCTCATAATTTTGTAATACCGTTTAACAGTTTCATGTATTATATCTATTATCTCTTATATATTGGGTATGTAAGGGAGTTGTGTACTCTTATAGCTGTTGTCTCTAGATCTCTAGATGGTGATACTCTTATGAGAACTTGCTCTATTCTGTTGTTGATTTTTGGATAGTATATTGGGAGGCTTTTGGAGTTTTAGGGTTTTCCATCCAAAAGGGTTGCGTTGTGGCATACATATTATTAACTTATTTATATTTATTTCTGTTAAGTTTTTGTAATTGTTGTAAAGATCTGAAAAGTTTTGTGTAATCCTCCTCTCAAGGTTGGTGTAGGCAGTTGTTCTGATCAAGTTAAATGCAACAAGTAACATCTACGCAGAACTATATGAATCTAAAAAATAATGAAATATCAAACTGGAACAAATTCAACAGGAATCCAACAACACAGCACAACCGGACTATCTATCTAGCTGTGTATGCAATCACTCTTTCAAAAATGAGTAAATGTTGTCCAATACGTACAAATTACAAATTTTAATATGATAATTCTATCCAGCATTTCAAATGCAAAAGTGTGTTTAATTTTCAGACCATGGTAAGCAGATTCTGTACTCAGAAACTTAACCCTACCTGCAAAGTAACTTAAAATGAGAAACTCCAAACACAACAGCAGATCTGAGCATGTTAACAAACAAATACTGTTGGAAGTGTGAACAACCTCTCGAATCTAAGTTCTGAAGATTCAATCTCCCTTCTATTAAATTGAAAACAAGAATTCCACTGCACTAGTTCAAAACTTCACCATGCCTCTCTTTTGCACTGGTATGCCCTAGGTCTCTTTTATGGAAAAAGACAACTCTAGGGTTTACAGTTATGAATTCCCAACGCAGGAGATTGTCTTGTAGCTAAGAGAGGAAAAACCTAACCTAATTTTAAAAAACTAGAAGCTAAACCTTATTTTGTTCTAAATTATTAACAGAAATTAAAAAACAGAACTTGAAAGCAATTTAAAATGGGAAAAGCAGGGGTTGTCTGCATGTAAAAAATTGGTAGAGCTAAGTTGCTGAATTGTGGGACTTTTCCGGGCGTTTCTGGGGGAATCTGATTCTGAAACGAATCTCCTGTGGGTACACATCTGGGATTTGTGTTTCTAAATGCCTAAATGTTTAGTAATTCTAGTTTGATCTTTAGATAATTTTAAGACCTGAACTGCTGATTAGCAAATTCTGAACTTATCTATCATGAGATTCTAGCTTGATCTTTTTGATACAAAAACCTGAATTTAAGTTAGAGTGATATGTTTCAGATTTTGAAATTTGCAATGGTTTTGTTTAGCATATGTATAGGTATATGACACATTCTAAACTTAATTATATATTTTAGCTGCATATCTATCTATCTATCTATCTATATATATATAGAGAGAGAGAGAGATTTGTATGAACGTACCAAGAACCAAGAACATACACAACCCCCAACAAAAATTTATGCTGTACCGACATTTCGTACCCACGAACCCATACCCATTCCCATTCCCAATTCGGCAACTTAGTGGTAAAGAATTGGAGTAACCCAGCTAATAATAAGAAAGCTAGTCTGCTGTGTGCCGTATTGAATCTCTTGACTGTGCCCTGCTTAAGGATAACGACCAACACTGCTCTGCCATGCTTATGCAGCTCTTAACTGTGCTTTCAACTCACCTACACAGCCCAAGGCTGCTGCTGACTACACTTCTCTGCTGAGGGTAAACTACAATGAACTGCTGTACTACTGAAGAAAGAACGCATTAAGAAAAATACATTTAAACTCTAACTAAAGGAAAATTTATATCCAACCTCAATGGTTCCTTCTAAAAGAAAATTACAATTTTCAAACTCAGAATACTTCAACTGTATTCTTATGCCTTACAATTCAGATGCAAACATCAACCAGAAAACAATTGTTGGAACTAGAAAATTCCAAAAAGTATGAACCTAGTGACCATTTTTTTATATCTCATGTACTTTATATACAGCACTCTGAACTAGAAACAACAACATATAAAGAAATTCTTCAGAGAGCCAAGCAAACTCCCCTTTTATACCATGTATCAAATAAAAAAGCCTTACAAGTGAAGATGCCATTACAGGATGACACATCAAACACTCCAAGAATTAGAAGGCATCAAACATAATTAAGATCACATCTTACAGTTATTATCATGCCCCTTAAATTTGAAGAAATTCAGACTCTGACGTTCATATTATGTATAGCATGTGAGGAATTTCAGATGAAAAAAATTGACATAGTTCTATACATACAACACTCTGAACTCAAAAAAACTCAGTAAAAAGCCACGAAAACCTCTTTTGAAGCATGCACAGATGACAATGCCGTTATACATGTTGATGTTGCAACTGCTTGATGCATATAATAATCGGCACCCCCAGTTATTGAAGACATGATTTGGTTGCTTATTACACTCCTGGGATATGAAGGAAGTCAAACCTTGACTCTTCAATCATGTACAGTTACATAGGAAATTTCACCCACACGGGACTTGAAAGACCCTATTGGATACAGCATTCCTGAACAGAGGATGATAGACTAAAGAAATCCTGGCGCTTTCCTTTTATACACTATATACAAAAGAGACAACTCTAGACATCTAGATATCATAAGACCTTGATGGAATCGACAGAGGTCTATAGATACAGAACCCTGAACTAGAGATGATAAACTAAAGAGATACCAGCACTTTCCTTATATATTAAATACAAAACAAACAGCTCTAGACTTATAGATGTCATAAGACCTTGATGCATATAATTTAGAATTTATAGTAGTGACGTTACAAGGCTAAAAGCCTAAAAGTTATTCAACAATAAAACTAAAATCACATAATCCATTGTTTATCATAGTCCAACCTTTAAGGCAATTCAAAGGCTATTAATCCAGTATTTATCATACCCTTACATTTTGATGCAATTCAAAAGCTGTAATCTTCCAAGCTGCAATCCTAAAATCACACAATCCAGCGTTTATTATACTCCTTACTCTTGATGCGATCTCAAGGCTAGTCTCTCCCTGGCTGAAAATGCGGATCGACATGTACATCAATATTATCGACCAATCCATTTAGGTCACAGTGCGGCATCATGGGCCTCCTTAATGGTAATCCTCCGATCAGGCTTCCACCACCGAGCCCAAACCCGCCTCCAATGCCACCCCGAAACATGCTTCCACCCCCTATTGCAGGAAACCTATCAAAGTCTCCTCCACTGATCCCATGTCCTGGAACTCCATAAGGATAGGGCGATCTCCTAGACAATGGGCGAGGAATATACCTAAAAAGCCCATCCCAGTCCTGATTTGTCCTCGTTTTCTCTATCCACTTTTTCACATAAGCATCCTTCCACCTTTGCACACCTTGTGCTCCACATGGTCCAAATTCAGCTACATACTTCTGCTTCCACAATTCATCATTTGAAGCAAGAAACCGAAACTCCGTGCACACACAACCCAGCCTAGCAACATACACAGCGGGTAGCTTTTCCAAAATCAACATTTTCACCTCTGTAGGCAACAAGATAAGCGAGGGGGGGAGTGGCAAGCCAGCTTTTTCACACAAAGCACTGAGCAAACGCATGGAAAGCGCATCCTTTACAATCTTCCAGAACTCAAACAAAAACCCCTCGCCCTGAAGAGAATCTTGCGCCTTCCCTATTTCAGATTTTCTTTCCAGGGTCTCTCCAACTATTTTAGAGACAATATTTGAATTTCCTATTGAGCTACTGGCACGTTCAATACAAGGCAAAAACTTTCTCACCTCAAGACTAAGCCTATAGGACTGAGAACCCTTTGCACTAGCCAAAGCGCCATAAACAATTAAAAACTTACCCATCACCGAAAACCTGAGCTGAACATTTTCCACGTATTTACCATCGTCTTTATCAACTATAAGTTCCGGAAGTGTGTAGCAAAGACTCACAAGTGGTTTTTTCGCCCAGCCATGAGGAAGCCGACACCCTAAAGAAGCTTCCAAGGTCTGCGCATTAAACCCTACAAAACCTGATTCCAGCATCACCGCATGCACGGCAATTGTCAACAAACCATGTCCGCCCATTTCATTTTCTCTCTCTCCAGACAAAACCCTCTCCAGAAGATACGGTACGGTCCTCGATTTTCCCAAAATTTGATCGTCCACCTCCATGGATTCGACGGTTTCCTCTTCCTTTGCTGTGCTCACGGCAATTTCTGCTGGCTTCTGGAAATCCGTGGGTGAGTTTTTCGAAGCCCTTTTCATGGCTGCAGAAGCGCACAATTCTCTTAGGGTTAAGGTTTTATCATTAGGGCTTTGAGGGTATCTGGGATTTTCAGGGTTTGTATTTACTTCTTTTTCTCTGGCCCTTTTGCTGCTTTCTAGAATGTCTACTGCAACTGGGCTGATGTTGTTCTGAAAACCATTTGGGTTGAGCGTATAAAATACCAAATCTCCAGCTATAATACCCAATGACTGAAGGGACTCTTCTGAGGGGCCTTGGAGATAATCTTTTTTGTTAAGGGACAGATTTACTTCTGTAGGATTAGAATTTATCTTGCGGGCAACAGCTTCTTTCAGAGACTGCAAGCTCGTACCAGTAGTAGGGACGTCTATTCTGAGGGTGTCGCCTCCATCGAGGGATCGAATTCTGAGTTTCATTTTGCTGCTCACGATTAACTTCTGATTGTTAGTGTTTTTTTAATCCCCATATATATTTCTGCTCGATACTTCCTGGTTACGTTTCAGTTAGAGGGGCCCGTTGTGGGGCACACTCTCTTCCAAAGTCCACGTGGATTGCCACGTGAGATGAAGATCACCGTTTTTTTTGGTATTGGATAAATGGTAAACTAAAACCTAAAACATATAAGGACCTGGTAGCGGGAATTAGACTGGTATTGACATTTGTTAGTTTCCATTTGGTCGAATTCTCAGTTTGGGAGTGCAACATAGAAATAGAAGTGGAAGATGTAAATGCTCATTTTGGCTCAAAATGAGCATTTACATCTTCCACTTGAAAAGGTGGAATTGGAATTGGAATTTGAGAGCCAAATTCCACTTTTTTAACTCTTGTTTTATAATGTCTCGTCGGGTCCACAAGCAAAAAAAATTTTGGTTTGGCGTCCGTGTTGCTTTTAGGGCATTTTCTCTGTCGTTTCATCCGCCATTTGTTACACACTACATTGCAAAGCGAAGCGGACAGCACTGTGTTTTACTTCGCTATTTCATCCGCCATTTCATGGCACTCTTCACACTGCATTGTGCGGACATTTCACGGCACTCAAGTCACACTGCATTGTGCGGACATTACATTTCACGGCATTCTTCAAACTACAAGGTATGAAGAGTTTTTTGACACAAAACCCTTGCAGGTTTTCCTATAAGTTTTTTCCTGTAAGGATTCCTTGTGTTTGAATACATTTCTCTAGTAGGGGTTCTACACTGTTGAAAAAATACAAACCCTCGTGGGTTTTATTTGTATTTTGATGTTGAAAAATTTGGAACAGGTCCCTATTTGCATGGTTTTACAGGTTCCTGCTCTCTTATCATGTCATTAATGAGGTCAATAGGTCCCATTTTGATATTATCAGAAAGATGAGTAGAGTTGTTCATAGTGTCAGAGCTTTCCCTATCCTCATCCTTCTCGCCCTCATTTTCCACTTCCTCACTTTTTCGTTCTACTTCATTCTCCTCACTTCCCCTATACTTCTCAAGCTTGGCGTCAGAGACAATCAATTTTTTCATTTTTCCTTTCCACGAAGACCGGGTAGCCAATCTATTTGATGAATTTAGGAGAACCCAGCTGACAATAGAGTCTAATTTATTTGTCTCTAAACTTGTATAACATGTTGTATATACAGTTGTGTGGTGTCGTTTTCTCTTATTTTGAAAACATAATTCCTAATAAGTGAAAAGGTTGTGACATCAATCAGGAACCCTTTTTTACCTGATTATAATTTACAATCCCATTGTAGGCAAATAGACTACATTAACCTTGTTATCTGCCCAGTAGGTATTGTCATTGGCTTCTTAACCATTTCAGAGAGATAAAATTTGATTGAGGTGGTGCATATTGGAAATTTACTTAAGATGGTGAGAGAGAGTTTCAGATTCCAGGAATATATATTTTTAATTCTAACAATTACAATTTTTGCTATGTTTTAAACAATCTTGTCCCTGAGAAATGGATACCAACATTCTCTCTAATACTTTGGGCTTGCATCCTTTGTTTAGACTAAAACAGTGCAATAATGACGCTTCAGAAAGGATTTGAATCATATCCCTATGTAACTTCTGTTTGACAGACCTTGCTTTAAGTGCATTAGGGTGTGCTCCCCGTAGATTTAAACGTTATAATTTCAGGAATATGCTAGGTAGCTTTTTAATCAAGTAGTGTTAATGCAGTATATTACATAACTCCTCTCTAAAATGTATCAATTTCCACTAATTGTGGTTGTACTTATAAGAATGACATGGAGATAGCATAAGAAAGCTACAATTATGATTTGTTGGAGAAATATTGTGTGGATCTTTCGAAAATCTGGTGGTTGTATCTTCTTCCCAATCTTAAGAAGAGATGACAATGAAACCATTCATGCAATTTACTTATCATGTAAATTCTCGGGTCCCGAAGGTTATAGCACCAACTGAACATAATGTAATTAGGTTCATCATCCGTCGTAATGATCTTGTGATGTCTATCCATAAGATGGGTCACCCAATGTTACATGTATGAACTCTTTTGAAGTATGTCCTTTGACGATCTCAAACCCTTTATTGTATCCATCATAAGCTGTCTGATATTCATCAACCCTGGAGCTCCAATGAATCCCTTGTACCCAAATGATCCTTATTTGTGTATCATCACATTGACAATGTGCTACTCTGATTTTAATAATCTGATTCGCATGCCCAAATTGTTATTGCCTCTTTGGAAATCTTCGGGAGTGTCCATTGTCTATTCCACCCGAGATACAAGGCAAAACAACTTACAACCAATGATATGGAGTTATGATTTGAAAGTATCATTGTAGACAAGCTGCTGCAACCACTTGCCTTTGTCAAAGATAAACTAATAAAGGAGTTAATCTCCCTCAAATATCAATTGTGTTCACCACCTAGCTACAACAAGTGATGCCTTTATTTGCATGCATCAACATGTGAGCATGGCCCAAGAAGTGAAGGTTAGTTCCACCTTCAACATCACTACCACAAGGCAACCACAAATAATAAGAGTTGTACCTATTCCATAGTGCATTGTTCATTTCATGTTTAAATCAAACACATGATCCACATTTTCATTATTAGCATAAGAGTCATATTGAGGCATCTCTAATGATGAACTAATTCCATCCCATTACCTCTCTGTTTCAATTTCATCATTGCAAATTGCTGCATCATACATACTACTGTAATCATAGATTGTAAAATGTCTCTCATCCTCCTGCTCATGAGCACAAAAGTCAGTTGTAAAACAAGAAAATAGCAATGTAGAAGCTAGTCAGGCCTCAAGTTTTTATCATGGCTGCCATGCTTGTTGTTGTTGTAAACTGTTGAGATATTTGATTGATACAAGTCAGTATATAAGTCAACAACATAGGAAGAAAAGACACGAGAATCATGACCAGAGGGGCCTTCAAATTCAGCATGATCCACAACAACATCACCTTCTTCATCCCTACCAATGCAACTTGATGCATTATATATACTATTGTAATTATATATAGTAAAAACTTTCTCATCATCCTCCTCATGAGCACAAAAAGTCAGTTTTAAAACAAGAAAGTAGTAATGCATTGATCCTTTTGACTAACAAAAGGGAGTTCATCTAACAAAAGGGATTTCATCTAACAAAACTTCATCATCATTATCATCTCCATGAATTGATCCTTTTGACTACTCACACTTGCACACATCATCCTCTCCATCTGATGTTGTATTCACCTTAGATGCTGCATCCATGAAATTAGAGATGGTTCAATAGCCTTTAGACCATTGATTGATGTCATCTTTATTGGAACACAATGGCAGTAATAACTATTTTGCATAAGATGTATGCTGGAAGTGTGACTTCTCCTTGCTATCAAACTCAAACACTCATCTCTGGATCTTAGATCATATGAAGGAATCTTTATCTGAATTGTAATCTCTTGTAGTCTGATTGGAGAGTATTTAGTGGTAGCATTGTTAGGGCCTATCATATCATTCCAAGTTGTTCTTTAATATACTTTCATTCCTAGCTGGTTATTGTTAGCATGTTTATCTTGTTAATCATGTTTTACAAAAAACATCTTCTATGTTTTTCCCTCATTCAGATTTATTTTCTAATGCAACAATGCTAACAAATTGAACACCTATAGATAATAACCAGCTAGGAATACATTTACAAACAGTTGTGTCAATAAGTACATACATTTCTTGGCTTGTCCTCTTGCTCCCTGTGACTGTCAAATTTGTATCTCAAACTTTCTTCGCCAGGTACTTTTCAGGGATGGATATTATCAACAATATAAACATTCAAGGACGCATTTGTAAGAAGGTCAAAACTGCTCATATTCACGCACTTATTCTTGCTGTCATTGGAGTAGCGAAAGTAGAGTCTGTGCTTCAAGGTAGGCAAACAAGGCGTAACGATAGAAGTTATGGAAGTGGTTTTTATAAACACATTATTCATTCAAGTGAGGTGCATTGTCACGACCAAATTCGCATGAGTGCAGCAACCTTCTTTCGGCTAGCCAATCTTGTAAGGCAAAAAGGAAGCCTATTAGATACGATGAGCATAACATTAGAAGAACAATTAGTCATGTTCCTCCACACCCTTGGCCACAATCTGAGGAATCGTAAGATTGCCCACAACTTTGGTCACTCCGAAGAGACAATAAGCCGATACTTCCACAAGGCCTTGACGATTGTATTAGTACTCCATGCAGATTATCTCATACCACCTGGGCCAAACACTCCTCCTAAAATTAGTGGGAAGGACCGTTTCGATCCTTACTTCAAGGTAAACCCCCTAGCACTACAAATTTCTTTGCCTTAGTGATAATCTTATTACTGCGTCTTTCTTGACTACAATTTTTCTTTCTATAGGATTATGTTGGAGCAATTGATGGAACCCATATACCAGTCATTGTCAATGTCGACTTACAGGATAAATATCAGGATATAAAAGGGAACTTGTCACAAAATGTTATGGTTGTCTCTTCTTTTAATTATAAGTTTCAATACGTTCTTGTTGGTTGGGAAGGGTCTGCTGCAGATAGTCGTGTTCTAGCTTCAGCTCTTAGTAGAGCCAATCCACTTGTAGTTCCCCCTAGTATGCCATTTCACACAGTATTTTTACTAAAGAAAATGATAAATGTTTGATGGTGTCAATGTTTCACGGTTTAACAATATATGTTATTTTGTAGGAAAATATTATTTAGTCGATGCTGGATATCCAAATGTACCAGGATTTCTTGCACCTTATCGATGTACACGTTACCAGCTGAAAGAGTTTTCAAGAGCAAACCCTATAAATAGCCCACAAGAGTTGATTAACCACCAACACTCCTCTCTTAGAAATGCAATAGAGTGTACATTTGGCATTTTGAAGCAGTGTTTTCCTATCCTAAGGCATGCAATATCTTATCCAATCATGACACAAGCACGTATTGTTTTGGCATGTTGCATACTACACAACTTCATTACTATAGAGGACGGTGTTCCATCCGAAGTAGTTATTGAAGAGGACGATGATCATGATGGAATAAATGTATGAATACTTGAGACATATGGGTTGAGTCAGCGTGATAGGGATGATTGGGGGAACTTTAGAGATGATATAGCAAGTAGGATGTGGGAAGACTACAGACGTAGAGAATAGTTATAGTTTTACAAGACCTTTCTTTGTTCTTTAATGTGCTTTCATTCCTAACTGGTTATTGTCTATGCCTCTTGAATTTGTAAGCCTTGTTGCATTACGAAATATAAATCATACTATTGTAATGCTGATGCTCAAAACATGTGTTCTCGTAGTTTACATATACAATATTCTTTGAAAGAAATGAAGCCTGTGTATGATTTCTAACTCTGATTTCTCTTTGATTAATATTCACGTGTGTATCTTTTTTTATACTTTTTCTTCTAAATGGGGATTGAGAGAATGGTAATTTGGCCCTCAAATTCCAATTCCACCTTTTCATGTGGAAGATGTACTAGAGCATATATAGTACAACTGTATGAACATAGTAGACCATATATAATTACAATACTGATTCAGTATTGTAATTATATATGGTCTACTATGTTCATACAGTTGTACTATATACTGATTCAGTGTGCAATAGAATGAACACTAAATCAGTGTTCATTCTGTTGCACACTAATTCAATTGCTCAAGAATACCACTTATCATCATTCTTGAGCAACTGAATCAATGTCTTGTATTGTTCATTCTGTTGCACACTGAATCAGTATATAGTACAACTGTATGAACATAGTAGACCATATATAATTACAATATGGATTCAATGTGCAACAGAATGAACACTGATTTAGTGTGCAATAGAATGAACACTACAAGACACTGATTCAGTTGCTCAAGACAGAATGAACACTACAAGACACTGAATCAGTATTGTAATTATATATGGTCTACTATGTTCATACAATTGTACTATATATTGATTCAGTGTACAATTGTATGAACATAGTAGACCATATATAATTACAATATTGATTCAGTGTGCAACATAATGAACACTACAAGGCACTGATTCAATTGCTCAAGATAGAATGAATACTAGAAGACACTAAATCAGTATTGTAATTATATATGGTCTACTATGTTCATACAATTGTACTATATACTGATTCAGTGTACAACTGTATGAACATAGTAGACCATATATAATTACAATACTAATTTAGTGTGCAACAGAATGAACACTACAAGACACTGAATCAGTATTGTAATTATATATTGTCAATACTGAATGAACATAGTAGACCATAGTAAACTGTGTGAACATAGTAGACCATATATACATGCATACTTAGCTACATGTAAATGAGAATGGATAATAAAGAAATATATTACATATTGTTGGATATCATGCATAAATGTAATATTTTGGATTATATGCCACCGTTGTATGACTATTTCTTTAATATCCATTCTCATTTACATGTAGCTAATGATTGCATATAACAAGTGGTGTAGGTGATGTCCTTCACAGATCTCATGATGATCATGGACAATGAGGTTCAAGTAAGCCAGTCAAATTCTTCCTCTAAGAAGGTTATGTGGACAAGAGAGATGGAACAAAAGTTCCTAAACTTTCTCCATGATCAAGTTCACCTAGGAAGGAAAGGTGAAGGGGGCTTCAAAAAAGAAGCTTGGACAGCCATTGAGAGGAAGTTCAATGCTGAGATGAACCTTAATTTGTCAAAGGAAAATTTCAAAAATAAGCTTAAAGGATGGAAGCAAGGTTTTAGAGTCATGAGAGAGTTGAAGAATATGAGTGGGTTTGCATGGAATGAAGCTACTCAATGTGTGGACACTGATGACATGGTGTGGGAGGAGCTTCTAAAGGTAGCATGTTGTTTTGAATATGTTGGTCTTAGCAATATTTCCTTCTTATTAAGTTAGATACAAGACAAATATCTAATTCATTCATCATGACAACATGTAGAGAAAAGAATTCAAAAGTGCCAAAGTGTACAAGAGACAACCCTTCCAGCACTACAATGACCTAGCCTTCATTGTAGGTAATGACATAGCTAAAGGTACCGCAAATACTACTACACAAGAGACAGAAGAAGGGCTCAATATGGATGGGCCCGCCTATGTGAATTGTGATGAGGATGTCCCTATGAGTACACCTCTTAACACTACACCTGATTTGGATGATGAATTATATCATTCCAATCAATCGAGTGCAAGTGGTCATCCAAATCCTTCAACATCATCACCAAGGAGGGGAAAGAGGAAGAAGACAACCATGATTGGTTCGTTGGATGTGCTTTGTGAAACTATGAAAAGAATAGAAGAGGACTTATGTGCACCTCTTCTAATCAAAGTGGACAATTCTGAACCAGATTCTGTCTTGGATAGTGTCTATGAGGCTTTCAAAGGCATCCTTGATTTGAGTCAACCAACTATGCTAAAAGCATATGACACCTTCATGGCTGAAAAAGACAGAGCCAAAGGGTTCTTGAAAATGAATGAAGATGAGAGGGTGCAGTATATTGCCATGAAGTTTGCAGACCTCTAGCTACTTTTTTTTTCATTTTAAAGTATTGTTACTTAAACATTGGCAAGGCTAGCCAAGATAATTTTTAAGTTGGCAAGGGTAGCCAAGATACTTGTCTTATCAACACCATACATTGTTTTTGTTTATCAGCTTCTGCACTATATATGCTCTAGTATATTTTTCTGCTATTTCAGCCATGATGATATTGTTTTTACTATTATTTCATGCTATTTCAACCATGATGATATTGTTTTTACTGTTATTTCATGCTATTTCAGCCATGATGATATTGTTTTTACTGTTATTTCATGCATTATGATATTTTTCTGCTATTTGAGCCATGATGATATTGTTTTTACTAGTACTTCATGATTGTAAATGGAATACACCAAGGAGTAACACATGATGAAGATCAATTATAGCAATAATGCTATTTCAGCCATGATGATATTGTTTTTACTGTTATTTCATGCATTATGATATTTTTCTGCTATTTCAGCCATGATGATATTGTTTTTACTGGTACTTCATGATTATAAATGGAATGCACCAAGGAGTAACACATGATGAAGATCAATTATAGCAATAATGCTATTTTAGCCATGATGATATTATTTTTATTATTATTTCATGCATTATGATATTTTTCTGCTATTTTCGCCATGATGATATTGTTTTTACTATTATTTGATGATTATAAATGGAATACACCAAGGAGTAACACATGATGAATATGAGCTCATAATTGTGATATTGTTTTTACTGTTATTTCATGCTATTTAAGCCATGATGATATTGTTTTTACTGTTATTTCATGATTGTGAATGTAGCTATGCCTTTAGATGAGCTCATAAACTAAGCCTAACGCATATATAGTCTTCTTAGGTTGGATAGACTTCATTCTAAATTCAGTTAATACCAGACTTTAAATTACAATTATGAGTTAAGTTGTCTCTATATTAGCCTTTCTTAAACTAAGCCCAATGCATATATTATCCTTACAAGGAGTCACATTGGAGTAAATCATGGTTTCAAATCTCTTGATAGAGTGACTTCGCCATGGACTCGACAGGATTTTATAAAATGGGAGTTCCAAAAGTGGAATTTGGCCCTCAAATTCCAATTCCACCTTTTTAAGTGGCTGACATGATATCAGGATGACGAAGCAACCATCCCATACCCAAGTTTGTCTCATTTCTTACAGAGCAACCATCCCTTACCCAAGTTTATCTCATTTCTTCTGACAACACAGTCACCTTAGAATTTTCCCTATCAAGGAAGGTGGTGCTTAGCTTATGTTCTCCATATGGGAGAAATGAGATACCAACATCTAGTGCATCTTTGATCAGTTTTTCAAAATAGGGAGAACATGCCACATGAAATGGTATGGCATGAGCATAAAAAAATAATGGAAGAGTCAACCACTTCTCATGATTGTGTATTAAACAACCCTGCAACACTAGTAGTTATTTTCTTTCCCTTTGTTGGAGTAGAACTGTCTCCCCTTTGAATGCCAACATCTATGGTTTCCATAAGCAATGACATAATCAGCTGCATGCTTTCCAATGGAATTCCCTTCTTTCTTGCCACTCCCTCCATATGCAACCTAGCTACCTCAGCCTTTGTAGCTAAAGTTTAGCCTCACAACCTTTTAACCCTAGTCCACTTATGCATGAAGATTGAGAATAAACTCTTGCACAAGTAACATATCCATATTCTACTCCCCCCTGAATTTTTTAAGTTATTTGTCTCTGCGTGTTGCAAACTGTAAGAGGTTTTTGGGTGTTAAATAGGCCCTTTGAATAGGTTTTGAGGAGTTCAGATTGGGCATTCAAATGGGTTAGTTGAACTTGTAGACCTTGTTAGCATTATGATGTAACATAGACCTTGCTAGCTTGTCCTAGGCTCTCCTAGAACTAAAAAGGCTAAACTCCTAGCCTCAAGGGTGCTAATCTAACCCCTTCTCAGAAGTTTCAAACTTCCTTCCATCCAATTCAGTCTATGGCATCAATGATTTATTAAAGTTCACAATTCCAAGTACTTCTCTTTTTTTCTTCTAGCATTGCTCATCTCTATAGGAAATAGAAATGAAACCCAAATGCAACCTCAAGTGGAGAGGAGGATGTCCAATGAAAACAACTAGTGTTACTCCACCCAAAATCCCACTAAGACCAAAACTGATCCACTAGAATTAGCTCATTGTTTGGCCTAAAAAGGCTACAAGGAAATGGAGGCCTAATTGGCTTATATCCTTGATTATCTGCTAACTTCTGCAAACAAGATGCCCACTTAATCACAGATTTGAATAACCTTTTGGAAGGGCTTGAGGATTTTGTGAGTCTTCAACTCCCATACCATTCATACAGTACTCTCCTAAAAATAGACCTATTTTTTAGGGTTTGGAACTCACTGTGTGAACCAGTGAGGGTTTTTTATTTATCCCTCCATCTGTCTTCTCCCAACGTTCCCCATGGTTGGAAATGCTTGGGAAAGCACTGAAATCCTTCTCCACATGCTTAGATTGAGGCTTTGAATGCCCTCAATCAACCCATTAACTCTGCAATAGCTCATTGATCCCTAACCAAACCAGATTGCTTGCCTAGGGCATCCGTTTATAATTGCATGCCAAAATTTCCAGGGCCCCTCCTCTACACAACATATAGTACAAGGAGTCTAGACATGAATCCCAAGGACCCCTATAGATTGTACAGTGGGAAGGTGTTCTAGCACTCCATTCTTTTAAACTATGTCAGGGCTAACCCGAGACAAATCAAAACAAGAAAAATAATGAAAGACTAACTAAAACTTGAAATGAAACACTAGAAACTAATCTATGAATTCAAATGAAATAAAAACCATCTCATGCAAGCATTAAAATAAGGATTTCAATCCATTTTAGGCTCTGACATGCCAACAAAACTATATCTCTGTCAAACAATTACACAAATCTGCAACAGTCAATCTTTCTCCTCCATACTACACACTTCCCAATGCCTTCGAATTAGGGTTTTCAAGGCTTAAGTAGTCCTCCTCCTCGGTGTTAGGGCCCATAGATCAGGCTAGCCTTCTTTGAGCCGGTTACAAGCATTACAAGCAAGACTATCATGACAACTTTCAAAATTGTCAAGCAACATTTTGAAGGATTGCAAAAGTTGCTAGCTAAACTCTTGTGCACTCAACCCTGGTCTATCTAGGGTCTTACAAGACCATTTGGAACCTCTAACCAAACAAGAGGCCAAAATTACAACTTAAGGAAACCTATCCTAGGCCTGGCAACCTATTATAGTTGATTAATAAGGAATCTAGCAGGCTCAAAAGAAACACCTAGGACCTAGGAAAGAATAAGGAAAAAGATCAAACACACACAAACACACCTAGGGAAACCAAAAAGGCTTCACCTAAACTAGTGGCTTGGCTAAGGCCACTACAAGCCAAAATTAGGGACACTAGGTACCAAATAGCCCTACCTAGGTGTCCTCACCACATTACTTCTATGAATTCTAGTTCTTTGTTACATTTCAACTTCAATCTCTTGCTCTCACTACTCCCATTGCTTCTCATTGTATCTTTTTGTTAAGAATTTAAAATACAGGTGCAAGGTTTAGCTATAGTTCAAAGGGTTAGTTGGTTTGGGGATTGTTTTAGGTTTAGGTATAGTTCAAAGGGTGTGAGGGTCCTTGTGAGCCCACCCATCCCTTTTTTACTCAAAATTGTGTTTGCACACATACACTTTGCACTTTGCACTTTGGTCAGCAGCAAAAATTGTAGTTGCCCACATACACTAAAACATTGTGTTAGTGTTTGAATAGTGAATTGTGCACCTTACCAGCTCAAACTTTCGGTAAACCATTCTTAGAATTTTGATTTAATATACAAATTTTTTAAATCTGTAATGAAAACTTTTAAATTAAAATATTTGATGAAACCATGAATAATGTTGTCCAATTTTTTAAAGTAGAAGAATGCCTTATTGGGTAGTCCTGTTGCACCTTTCAGATCACAAGTGGGAAATTTTGTTGTTGTATGTGGATGTTGTCTCCAGGAGCTTCAGACATACACAATGCCCTCCTCCCTTGCTTTGTGCAGTTGCCTCTTTTTATTGTGGGCTCCCATGGTGATTGTAGACTGTCATGTCCAATACTGATTCAGTGTCTTGTAGTGTTCATTCTGTCTTGAGCAACTGAATCAGTGTCTTGTAGTGTTCATTCTATTGCACACTGAATTAGTGTTCATTATGTTGCACACTGAATTAGTATTGTAGTTATATATGGTCTACTGTGTTCATATAGTTGTACACTGAATCAGTATATAGTACAACTGTATGAACATAGTAGACCATATATAATTACAAGACTAATTCAGTGTCCTATAGTGTTGATTATGTCTTGAGCAACTGAATCAATGTCTTGTAGTGTTCATTCTGTTGCACACTGAATCAGTGTTCATTCTATTGCACACTGAATCAGTGTTCATTCTGTTGCACATTGAATCAGTATTGTAAAATTGATGATCTACTATGTTCATAGAGTTGTACTATATACTGATTCAGTGTGCAACAGAATGAACAATACTGATTCAGTGTCCTGTAGTGTTCATTTTGTCTTGAGAAATTGAATCAGTGTCTTGTAGTGTTCATTATGTTGCACATTGAATCAATGTTCATTTTGTTGCACATTGAATCAGTATTGTAATTATATATGGTCTACTATGTTCATACAGTTGTACTATATACCGATTTAGTGTGCAACATAATGAACAATACAAGACACTGATTCAGTTGCTCAAGAATGGTGATAAGTGGTATTCTTGAGCATGAATTTCTCTCCACTGTGCTTCTATGACTATAATGTCCCCAAGCCCTTCTACTTAAACTAGTGTATAGAGACAACTTAACTCATAATTGTAATTTAAAGTTTGGCTTGTCAATTATGCCTAAGAAGACTATATATGCATTGGGCTTAGTTTATGACAGTGGTAGCTCGGAGAATCTGGTGAGATTAGAATACATGGTTTGTTGTTGTAGCAATTCACAAAAACTACAAGCTGGAATAGTTTTTTAAAATAGTACTCTAGCTTGTACAAATTTTGTACATTGCTCCAACACCTACTTTTATGGTTGCCATCTTATATACATGTTGACAGTTCTTCGAGTACACATATGTTGTTCATGATTTCAACTTACAATCTATATTTCTGATGACTACACATATTTTTGATGTTACTCCTTGGTGTATTACATTTATTTTTACGAGTATAGATGTGTTATTAGATCCTTTCAGTTTCAAATAGAAAGTCTCTTTAATCAACTATGGATTGTTAGAGTAGATTTGATTATGTGGAGTTTCTAAAATGTTATGAACTGTATTTGAGTGAACTCTCATTACTTCTTCACCACTCATATGTTGTTCATGATTTCAACTTACAATCTATATTTATGATGACTACACATATTTCTGATGTTACTCCTTGGTGTATTACATTTATTATTACGAGTATAGATGTGTTACTAGATCCTTTCAGTTTCAAATAGAAAATCTCTTTAATCAACCACAGATTGTTAGAGTAGATTTGATTATGTGGAGTTTCTAAAATGTTATGAACTGCATTTGAATGAACTCTCATTACTTCTTCACCGCTCATATGTTGTTCATGATTTCAACTTATAATCTATATTTTTGATGACTACACATATTTCTGATGTTACTCCTTGGTGTATTACATTTATTATTACGAGTATATATGTGTTATTAGATCCTTTCAGTTTCAAATAGAAAATCTCTTTAATCAACCATGGATTGTTAGAGTGGGTTTGATTATGTGGAGTTTCTCAAATGTTATGAGCTGTATTTGAATGAACTCTCATTACTTCTTCACCTCTCATATGTTGTTTATGATTTCAACTTACAATCTATATTTATGATGACTACACATATTTCTGATGTTAGTCCTTGGTGTATTACATTTATTACGGGAACTTTGCACGGTGTGTCTTCACACCACCATTTCATTGTTGGATTTTGTTCTTCCCCATCTTCTATGTATGAGTATAGATGTTTTATTAGATCCTTTCAGTTTCAAATAGAAAGTCTCTTTAATCAACCATGGATAGTTATAGCATCAATGACTTCGGTCAATGTGCCTATGTGTCAATGTGGTGCTGGGCGATGCATATTGAGGACATCACAGACACCAAGAAATCTCAGGCATCAATTTTGGGCTTGCCCAAAAAAGAAAAAGGTCTGGATATGTAAATATAGTTTTATGTTTAAAAATAATGTGACAACTAATCATTTTAGGAAGAACTGATGTAGATTTGGTATTGCAGGGAAATAGTGAATGTGAATTTTTTTGGTGGGTCAATGAACCCAAATGTACATCTACTCCATCTACAACTATACCCAAATTTACGTCTACCCCATCTACATCTATACCTGATGTAGGGAATGAATGTAAGGAGTGCAAGGCTCGAGAGATAGCTAGTGCTGCCAAATTTGCTTCAATGGCGAAAGCATAAATCATGTTTTTGCAATGCATTCTTTGTGTAGTTTGCGCACTACTTTGTTGGTAACATGTGCGTAAATGTGGTTAACAGACGGTTATTGTAGATACATGAAGTTTTTTATAATTTAAAGTAGATATGTTGGACATATTTTGATAAACTCATGAACTTTTTTGTCGTTTATGACTCAATTATGATTTTGAATATAAAATTAAACAAAATTAAATATTAACCTTAAAAAAAAATTGATTTATATTTATGATTTTCTATATAAAATTTAATAAAATAAAAAATAAATATTTATGGTTTTCTCTATAAAATTATTTAAAATAAAATAAATAAATCATAAAATGAACTAATAAAAATAAAATATAATATAAAAAAATATTAAAATAGTTCAAAAATAAAATAAAAATCATAGTCAAATCCAATTCTGGTTTCAAAAAGTGGAACCAAATGGAGGAAATACATCTTCTTGCTCATATTTCGGGTCAACCAAACAGTCCAAACTATAATCCGGAAATGAAAAACTAGATTATCAAATCCATGATTTCACCATTTCCAGCATTTGATCAAATTCATCATTTCCTAATTCCCGCTACCAAACGGGCCCTAATAAAGGAAGTTTGAAAAGAGTTGAAAAAAAACTAAGTGTCCCCCTTGGTAGGATATGCAGTTTAGTTTACGATTTAGATGTTGCTAGTTTTTTATTTTTATTTTTTTTGCGGGGGGGGGGGGGGGTTGAAGATCACCTTTTTTTAGTTGTGCGATATGTAGTGAAAACCTTCCTTCTATGGTGTCTACAGGGCAAGTCCCCATCCAGTTGTTTGACTTATTTTGACTAACAATTGTTGTTCAATATTTTCAGTAGCAATTTGTCAAGCTGGTGGATTCCTAAATAAAAAGGAGAGGAATAAAATTGGTGAAGACATCATTTTTTTTAATAGGCAGTTGTTGAGTTATTTCCAGCAATATAACCAAGGTATCCTCCTTCATTTTGGTAAGCAATTAACAAGAAAGTAATCATCATTACACATGCATCAATTGGAGAGCCTTTATTTGAGTTTTACACCCCGAAATGGCTAGGAGAAGTATATAAACAAGGTATCATCCTCCATTTTGGTAAGCAATTAACAAGAAAGTAATCATCATCACACATACATCAATTGGATCTCTCAACTTCAATTTCAAATTTAGGCATTTAAGGTGAAAGTTTTCAACATTCAAGGTGTGTCATCTCAACATATTCTTCATTGTGGAAAGCTTCAAACATTCATGCAAGCATGTCTTTTATGATTTCTTTTTAGGTTTTTGTAGAGTCATACTATTGTATCAACACTTGTGATCACATTTAAAGAGTATTGTACCATCAAGGTAAGACATCTTATTTCTCATATTTATCCTCTACTACATATCAACACACTTTCAATTCAAGTTCAACTCATTTCAATTTCATGGTTGTTTCCAAAACTAAGGTTTGACTTAGGCATACCCCTTTTTACACAACATTTTCTCTCTTTTCTATGTGCAAGAATAGGTGGCGAATGTGCGAGAAGAGATACAGATAGATTATGAGAAGGGCGACACTCTGCAATTGATTTCATTGGAAAGTGCTAGGACTAAGGTGAGTGAGTCACCCCAGTCCAGGACTATTAAGGCAAGTGAGTCACCCTAGTCCTCTCACTTTGGCCTCAAATTTGAACTACATGTAAGTTATAGTTTGCACTTGCCAGATCTAGTCCCAAAATTGGCATGTCAATTGCATTTAGAAAATCACTCTTCCTTCCTAGTTTACCCCAAATCTTGTATTTCTCAATTACATTTGCATAGTCATAGTCCTCATAGGGAAGGATCATTGCATCCACCTAGTGCTTGAGCCAACTTGAGCCTAGTGGACCATCTTCCTTCCAGTGTAAGTGGGGAGATATGCCTAAGCTTCCTAGTTTCTCCATGTGAGCTAGTAAACCCTATTTCCCCTTCCTTACATGTTTCAAATTTGAGTAATTTTGTGATAAGGGTTTAGCATTTATTGTTTTTAAGGTGTTTTATTTAGGTTTGATAGGGGTTTAGGTTACTATGTGGTGTAGGAGCACCTGAGAGTCAAAGGAATACAGTGGGGGTCACATGGTGATACAAGGCTTTTGAAGACTAATGAGACCTATAAGGTCATTTAATGATGTAATTATGGCCATTAGTGTCATCTCAATGTAATTTGAGTCCAAATGTGTTAATGTGGTCCAAAGTGCTCATATAGGCATATGAGACCTAATGAGGGCTAGGATGAGGGTTTAAGGGAAGAGTAAGAATTTAGTTTATATTTTAAGTTTATAAGGTCAATAGAAGACCATTTAAATGTAATAAAGCACTAAAAAAATGATAAAAGATGTAAGAGAATGTAAGTTGTTGAGTTGACAACTTTGTTGTCAACTTAACAATGTATACTCATTTGTAGTGGATTGAGAAAATGGTTATAGTCGGTCCATGGTAGTTATGGGAAGTTAATAGTTCATTTGGTGAGTTTATACACATTGTAAAAGAGATGAAGAACTTGATGATAGCATGGAGAATCGGGGATGAGTTTCTATAATTAATAAAAACATAAAGTTTCCTGTAATTCTCTGTGTTTTGGCAGTTTTGACATTGTTTATAACGTTCTTTCATAATGTGTATGATTCCTTTTTGAGGATCCATTATTACAGTATGATAGGGCATTTAAATAGATCTGTTTTGGCTTTTGAAGCATTTGATTTGGTTTAGTCTAATCAGAGATATCATTTTTGGATTGAAAGTTGTCTAAAACCCTTGCTCAGGGAGCCCGTGGTTATAAACAATGTAATTTTCTTTTACTTTCATGTATGATTAGACCCCATACATGGCCAAAAGATGGGGAAATTGTATATTTTATCATTTATTAAAGTTGCAGGGAACCATACAGCAAGAAGCACATGTTTTGGATGAAGAAAGAGGGTGGTTTGCAAAAGGTGAAAGTATGGTTGTCATAGAAAACATGGCCTCAGTGTGAGGGGAATATCTCCCAACTAAACTGTTGGATCTGGCTAAATTTAGGATATGTTGTGGATAACCAAATTACAAAAACTCTCACCGGAGAGATTGAGGAAATATAGTTTTTTTCAAGAGTTATAGATGATTGTGTAAGGGTCTATATGAAAGAAACTAGTGAGTTCTTATTCCACAGTGTTAATTTACAATGAAGTCTTTGATCCCAAGTAGGATAGTGAAGATTGACTTTGAGCATGAGGATGATGAAGGAAGGAACATCTTCAAGTTATAGAGGGATTTGGAAGGCTTTGAGAGCCAAAGATAAGAGATAGACAAGTTAAGTTGTAGCATATTGCTGGTTTACTGTCATGCAAGACAGAGAATACTAAAGTGATTTTGTTTTAATATTGATGGCATTATGTAATGAGTCTAGTGTGTATAAGTTGAGTTTGAACCATTAGAAGGTCTAGAGAAGTGTTAGACTAGGAGAGTCACATTGGTCAAGTCCTTACTAGAGTAGGATAGTTTGTTACCTATTGTTGGGGTAAAGGTGCAGAGGCATCTAGACACCTTCTTGTCAAAGTTGGGATAGGAAGTCATGGAAGGTAATTTAAGTTCTTTGGGCCCACCTCTGCATCACTATGTTTTGTGATATAGGGGTTTGGGTTTTAATTGCATTATGTGAGCTATGAATGTAGGGTTTGAGGAACATTATGGGAAATAGAGTCTACATAAACCATGTTTTGTGATTTAGTGTTTAGAGTTCAAATAGGTTTGGGTTCAAAGTCTAAAACCTCTAGGTAAGTGATACACTCTCATGCACATGAACATAATAACAATTTAATTTTATATGAAAAATGTTATTCAAACTCAAAATCATAATAACTATTATTGAGGTTCATAGTTGTATAGGCACAAGAAATATTTCATTACAATGTTAGTTTGATGTACACATTCCCTATTCATAATGTTTCAAACCCATATTCTAGCATTAAATCCATATATGGAAATGAAACACTTTTAAGTGTCCTAGATGTTTGACACTTCAAAATAAAAACACATTTATTGACCTAGTTGTAACACATGAAGTGACAACCCATTACAAATAATAATTGTTTTATGCAAATTCCTTCATAAAGGAAATGTTGGAGTTGATGAGAAAACAACCCACAACTCCCAAGAACACTTGCATGCAAACACCTGTTGTAGAAAGAGAGAAGTAAGAAGCTATAGAAGCATGAGCGCATTGATCCATGAAAGATGAGACATTCTTGATGTGCAAAAACAAAAGTTGCAAATCTAATAAAATGAATGTTCTCAATTCTCAATTACAAGAGAGATCAATCCTTATAAAAGGAGATCAAAACCCTAAAAGGGTGAACAAACCTAGGTTGCATTATAATAATTAATAAAGCAATTAATTATTATATGTCTAAAGTTTAGCTTAAGTAGAAAGAGATAATAAGTGACTTAATAATTAAATCAATATGATTTAATTAATAAGCAAACAAATTATTACTCTAACAGGAAATGTATTGCCAAATATCTCATCAAACAAATAAATAGATCCCACATCTCCTCATTAATTTTATAAATTGATACTTGTCCAACTACTCATATATTCTTCTATGAATACATGCAAGTACTACATTATGTTGGAACTGGTTCAGTAAGAGGTGTTGACATTCATGGTTTGTCATTGATGTCAACATATGTTTTAGATGAAGACATACAGTTTGGTTATCACTGGTGTATGGATGACTACAGAAGTGTACAGACACTGTATGGATGTTTCAGAGCATGCAAAGATGGGAAAGTGTATAGGGATGAGCTATGATTTATGTCTAAGGTCGCATGGCTTAATGTTATAGATAGAATGAGTTACAGTTCTTTTAGTGAAGATTGGGTACTGGACACTGACAATGGACAGTGATAGAGTTGGTCTCTATATTTATGAGATAACTTAGATGTGAGTACGAACCGTGGCCTGCGAGCTCAAGGTGTGTTAGAAGACATGTTGGAGAATGTTGCTTATGATTTGTTGGTCTCTGTGTTCTTGGTGACATCATCTGAAGCGTGTGGTCTTGTGAAGACCTATTTGTGGCCGACTACAATGGTGTAACATGTTTAGAAGATGGTGAGCATGGATTTCGGATCCTAGAGTATATTTGATGAATTGTAATTATTGTTTACTTGTGTAAGGTATTGTGTGTATCTTAGCAAGGGTGTATTTAATTGTTTGTTTATTGGGGAAGTCTTAATAGGCTGAGCTAATTGATTATTTTAAAAGGGTATAAAGAAGAGTTGTTTCTTGTAGAAAGAGATATATGGAAAAAGGTAATGTGGAAGCTATGAGCTTGTATTTGTGAAGTCTTCTAGATGTAGAGCAAATATTGTGATTGAAGAACTTCATTGGAATTGATCAAGTAAAGACAATTTCCATCAACTAGTTCATTAGATTGTACATCTTCTATACAATTATATTTCAGATAGTAAGTCTTGAAGGTGGATTTAACCTTCTTTAGACAGTGTGTCTAGGTAGTGAGCCTACTATTTCTCTTGACTCCTAATAGGGTATGTCCTTTAACAGGGACTATGTGTTGTATGCATTAACAAGCTCCTAACAAGGCTAAATCTTTTGACAGGGATACTATACTTTCAGTACATTATTTGTGGGTGCTAATTCCCACTAGGGTTTTACCTTTAACATGGTTTCCTCGATAACAAATGGTTGTGTTATGGTGTTGCAATTAATGTGTTCATATTAAGATTAAGTATTTGGTTAATAAAGATTAAAGTTTAATAATTTGTCTCACAACTGATTCACCTCCCTCTCAGTTATGTTGGTGGACTATTATTCCTAACACATTGAAAGTTGTAAGTCTCACAAATCAAGCCATTAGAGGATACATAGATCAACCAATTGTAAAACGTATTAAAAAATTATAATTTTTAACATTCAAAAAATACATTTGTTCATCTCAAATGAATAAATCCACACAATTCAATTCTGATTACAAACCAAATGAGAGGATACCAATTTATGATTTCAAACCAAACAAGCATTCAACCAAATCAATTAGAAGTTTTATATTGATTGTATGCAAACTTGATTTTTATGTGAGCATTTGGGATTCATTGTTGTCTTGCATCATTATCAAATTACAAATGATATTTCATTGACAAGTGGAAGACATATATTAAAATGTTATTAATTGGATATGTTAACATATTTCATTAGAAAATGGAAGACACAAATCCACAATAGAAAATTAATGGTAGATAGAGTTTCAACCGACACATAAAATGCAAAAAAACATGCCCCCTTAAGCTACAATATCAAAATTTCTTGTGTAAAATGATTGTATCCAAAAAATAGGTAACCCTTTTTCAATCAAACTATGGAGGAAAATAAAATGGAAACGATGAGACAAGGGATAAATATTACTGTGTTTGAATGAAATATGTCCATCCATTTTATGATCCTGCCACATGTTGTACATGTTCTAGGGTGATTAGGAACTATCACCAGTGATCATCATGGTCCACCTTCAATCAAAATTTAAAATGATAAGAAATTGTGGAGTCTTATCTTTTCATTGTCCTCCACATGGTAGTTGATTCAAACACCCCTAAAAATATTTTTAAGATGTTGCCACCCTACTATGTTTATAGCAAGAAAAAAGTGGTCTATATCTCACATGGAAATCCATGTGGATAGGCATATTAAGCTAGAAATAGAATATGAGAAAAGGGTCAAGGTTTTGCAAGCACAAAAATCTCGTTATTACAAAAAAATAATTTTTTTCATCATTATTGTTCCACTTGATCCCATTTAGAGGTAAATTGAACTATCTTGGGTTGACCATGAAAGGAAAATGATGAGATTTTCATTATATGGATTGATACAAAGTTTTGATGGATATGATCATTTAGAGGGGGTTGCACGAGTTAGAGTATTTTCAGATTTTATGGAAAATTATTTGTTTGGATATGAAGACATGTGGATGATATTTTTTGTGAGGTCATTGGATGAAAAGGCAAGGTGTTGGTACCAAATTATTCTCAATAAATCATTTGCTTCATGAAAGAAACTTATGACTGCATTTGAAGAAGAATTCACTTTGGACATTGTTACTCTTGTTGAGGAACTTAGATACATCATAGAAAAAGAGGGAGAGTATAATGTGGATTCGAGTCATATATTTTTGACGTTGCTCTCTCTGATTCCAATTGATTTCCAACATATAATGTATGTGCATGTATTGACATTTTTCTCGGAGCTTATGATTTTTCTCAAGGTTTCCATTTAGTATAGGAAAAGTTCAATTTGTTTACATACAAAAGGTATATAAGTGCTTTGAATTTATTGATGATTTGAGAAGGGACATGGTTTCAAAATCTTTATCCTCAAGAATAGAAGTTTCTTGTAGTGATCACATGGTTGAAGAAAAGAATTGTATGGAGATGACATCAAGTAGAATCACAATATCGAGTGATGATTGTGTTTATATATGGGTAGAAGAAAGTTTTAATGAAATGTGTGACAATAGTATAGAGGAAAATGATAGTGTTTGCACCAACCTTTATTTGATTCATTCATCTATGGGTGATTGTAATGAAGACATCAATGATGTGAATAATATGTGGTTTAGAGGAATGACTCTAATGTTTTTAGTAGTAGTGTGGACAAAAAAGAAGATGTAAGTGTGGGACATTCATTAGAAAAATTAGCCCAAGTAATTGATTATGCAAGGTATACACATGGTAATGATGCAAATGGAAAATAAGAACTTGTTTTCATATTTGATCTTCTACCTTTTTCTTTGTGCTAGGGGTATCTCCATGATTTAGCTCATTGCCCACATTGCCTTACCTTGGTCTTACTTACTACCAAGTTGGGGTTTAGGAAGGGGTGAGCTAGGGCGAGACTAGTTCCTTAGGGATGTACACACAATTTCCTTCAAACCACATGCATTGCATAAATATATTCTACCTTAATTTGTTCCTATTTCTAGTTTTGAAGTTTCTATTGATTGTCTACACATGAGTAGAATAGGAACAATTATACATGGAAATAAAAATGTAGAGATAAGTATTGTATAGTTGATAATATTGGTTTTGATGAATTCACACTTGAAGAATGTGATGTCATTTTTCATATGGATACATATGAGAACCTCTTTCTTTGGTGTGTAACATGTAGTCATCCTCATGTACCATGCACTTCATCAGGGTCACATGATTGTGTATTATAGAGCTTAGTGTTGGAGAAGATATGTGCTACAAGTTTTCTTTTGTAGCATTTGTGTCACAACAAATTGCCAAGAAAAAATTAAAATAGAAAGACAATATAAATAATATGCCACTTCATATAAAATATACCATGATCCAACTAGTTGTGTTGATTTTTTTTTCATTAGCATAAATTCCAAGGTATATTAGTTATCTTTTGTCCTTGTAAAATTAAGTTAGAGGCTTTCCTTTGTCATGAAGATGTAGCCTCTTATAACATGGATAATAGTGCACCTAAGTTTGAGTGCTTCACTTGGGCCCAATGCATATCTTTAGATTGTTGCTGAGCAGTAATAGTATATGTTTCCCAAACTAATGATCAGCCTACAACTTTAGTTTCTTTTGTTGCCAAACTTCAAAATTTTCAATTTGTTGAACCAAAGAATGAGTTTCTTTTTGTAGGTTAAAAGGATGAGGATACATATTTTTTGATGTAATGTGAATTAGATGTATTTTATGTTTGTCTCAATTCATCCATGAAGGTCACCATGTATAAAAATACCATAGTTAATTCTGGTGTTCAACTAAGTTTTCAAATGTTCCCCCTAGGTGCTACAAACTTCAAGGATGAAATGCAAATCTGTGTGGTATATTATATTTTTTGGCTACCATATAATGGTAAGGTGAATGGTGGAGCATGTATTTACTTGTTTCATGGTAATCAGAAGTTTGTGCTTGAAAGGAGAAAGTTGCACTTGCTGCAATTATGCAATTAAGACTACAACTTTGGGTTGAGGGAGATCAACATCTTCGACATGATGGTGTTTGAAAGAGGCATTCAATCTTATTTCCTTTCATTGGCAAGATTGTCTTGCATTGTGTTAAAATTTTACAATGTATTTTTTGTTTATATTTTGTAATGCTTGGTTGTGTTTAATAGAAATTTTAGGTAAAATAATAAAAGCAGAATAGTATTATATAAGAGAAAGTTGTGCTTCATATATCTTCATTCAATACATTTACATATATGTTGGAATTCTATTTCCTTTATTAAATAGGAAACTTCTTAAACGACTTATCTAAATATATAATGAATTGTTTTAACAACTTATTATATAATAACAACTAATTACTTTGACACCTATAATAGCTACATGAGTTAACATTAAAACTCTTTTTATTTTAACATGTCACTCAATATTATTCTATTGACCATACTAATAATATTAAGTTGGGTGAAACTTTCTCTTGTCATATTGAGATCCTTGGGGGCCTTAATGCCTTACCTTTGTAAAAAATAGGGACACATCAGGAAGGATTGCCCTATTATTAAGTGAATGCAATCCTCTAACCCTTCAGGAAAATCCTCTACCTCTGGTATTCCCCCCTGCTAAAAATATGAACACTGCCAAGAATTCTACCAAGGAGCCTATTCTCCCCACTCCCTAACCCTTCAATGAGAAATCCCCTACCCCCCTTGTTCCTTACATTGCTATTGGTCCTAATTAGATAGATTTGGATCAACATGATGACTTTTAGATTGTTGCCCGAAAATCCAATAAACGGAGAAGAAAAAATGTCCAACATCTTTCTTTGGGAAAAATTAGGGATGTTCACAATGATTCCTCCTCTAGAATTTCCTCTGCTGCTCTTACCCCACCTTCCATTGATTTTGACATGAATACTCCTTTGGCTCCCATTGTTGAAAATTTTGTGGCTACTCCCAAAAATGAAAAATATGATCCAAAATTCTCCACTCCTTGTTTAAACCAAAACATCTCCTCAATTGTTTCCACCTCGTGCAATACCACCTTTGATAATCCTTCTAGTGGGATTCCTCCAAAAATATTTAAGGAGCTCGAAGAGGACTATTTTATTGAGGTCATTACTGTTGACCCTAATGGTAGCAACTTGTGCTCCTATCCCTCCCTGGTGTCACAAGTACCTTTGATAGGTATAGAGGGAACCCCCAACATTACTTGTCATTCTCTGGATTTGGATATTGTTGTATGTTCTCAATAGGAGAATGAGTCAGATGAGGATGATGGTGAGTCAAATGAGGATGATGGTGAGGATGATGGTGTGTTCAAGGATGGGGATACTAAGCCCAAAAGGAGGGGAAGGCCTCTAGACTCCAAGAATAAAGGATCCATAAATAAAAAGAAACATGGTTCCCCCTTTGGACCCACAGATTCCTCTTGCAACAATATGGTTGTTGAGTGCTCTCACCCTACCTATGTTTCCCCATGAATTACATTTCTTATAACATTAGAGGTTTGGAATCCCCAGACAGAAAGAAAATTATTAAGCATTACTTGGATTCCTATAAGGATATTGATTTTTTAATGATGCAATAACTTAAAGCTTCTGGCTTTACCCTTGAGGTGAACCTTGACTTCATATGGAAAGATGCTATTAAAATCTTCTCAAATCATCCTAAAGGTCGTGGTGGGGTTGGTTTTCTTGTTAATCCCAAGTGGGGTAATGTCATCACAAATAAAGGCATCTCCCCCTGCAATAGGGTTGTATGGGTCACTATTAACTTCAATGGCATGATCATTGGCATATGGTCTATATATGCTCCTAATGATTATAAAGAATGAATTGCTATTTGGACCTGGCTTTCCAATCTTCCTGGCATTCCTTGGTTATTTGGATGAGACTTTAATATGATTGAGTCTCAAGATGAAAAATATGGTGGCCTTCCTACTGAGTGGAGAGGTCCTGAGAAATTGTAGTGGGATAGAATGAAACATAACAAGAATTTATTTGATCCTCTTGTTGGTAACAAAACTATGACCCATGGAATTTGGGTTACTTGGTGTAACTATCAACAAGACTATAGTAGGATTTACTCCAAACTGGATTGTTTCTATGCTAATAAAAATTGTTTTTCCTTTCTCCTTGATACCCAAGGCAATGTTGTCACTGTTTTCCCCATGACCCTATTGGACCACCATCCTATTATGTCTTGGTTCATAATTAATAACCCTCCCACCCCTATCAAGACCAAAAGCAACAATTCATTCTCAATACTAATCTCCTTAAGGACCCTAATGTCTTGGTTGCTATTAATCTTTTAAGACTTTTAAACAAGAAAGGCAAAAATCCCTCTACTCACATTAATAGATGAAATAGTAATATGTCCTCTTGGCAGAAACTTTTACAAACTATTAGTCATAAGAAAGCTAAAGATTACAGATTCATGGAAAAAACTCTCTCTCAAAAGCTCCACGATGTTGAAACAAATATTCAACTCAACCCCTCGGACAGATACCTTGATGATCATGTGGATCGTGTCAGGGATTCTCTTAGAAAACACCAACAAGTTAAAATCAAGGGGGCCATGATTAGATCTTGAGCCCATTGGCTTCAATTTGGTGACAAAGGATCAAAATTCTTCTTTAACTTGCTTAAAAACAAAAAAAAACTAATGAAACTATTGACAAAGTGATTGTGGATAACAAAGAAGTTATTGATATTGATAATATCAAAGAGGCCTTCTCCCTCTTCTATAAAAAACTCTTCTCCTCAAAAGACTGTGCAGAGGCCAAGGTGTTGAGAGACAAATGTATAAATATTAATCTCTGTAGGATCTCAGAGGAGGACTCATGCATCCTCAGCAAGTACATCTCTATTGAGGAGATTGAAAGAGAAATCATGTCCCTTAAGGATGAAAAGGCTCCAGGCCCTGATGGCCTTCTGGTGGAATTCTACAAAGCTAACCTTAGCTGGGTTTGTAAAGATTTTTTGGAGATTTATACTGAGGCCCTCACCTCTAGCTCCCTTGGTAATTCCATTAATAATGGGATAATCAAATTGATTCCCAAGGATGGGGATAAAGCCTTAATTAAGAATTGGATACCTATTACACTTCTTAATGTGTCTTATAGAAATTTTGCTAAACTTTTGGCCCTATGTTTGGAAAAAAATTTGCCTAAATTTATCTGCTCCACTCAAACCAGTTTTATAAAAGGAAGACACATTCTTGAAAATATCATCACTAGTTGGGAAGCTATGCAATGGGCTAAAACCTCTAATCAAGACACTGCCATGTTTCTTCTTGACTTTGAAAAAGCTTACAACATAGTGGAATGAGATTTCATTATTATGATGTTGGTGTATGCACCCTAAAATGGTCACCTCGACTTTGGGCCCCCATTCAACAATTTATCAAATCCCTGAATCAAGATTTTCAAAAATCAGCATTTTCAAATTATATCAATTTCCTTGATCAAATCTATTTTATTATTTTTTATTATTTGCCTTGGGCTAACCATTTTATCCCAAGTCTTTATTTATTTAAAAGGAATATTTTCTCCCCTTTTAATAAATAAAAAGCCCCCACCTTTTCCTCTTATCCTAAGTTGCACAAATAAAGTATTATTCCTATTTTATAAAAAGAAGAAAATCACTTTTTATCTCATATGGACACAAAAGTCAACTCTTATTTTCTCATTGGAGGATATTTGTGCACATGGATTGCTCCTCTTTCAAGCTATACCCTTGATTAAATCTTTTGCCTCTTAATCTCGATGGTCCATTCTTTCTCATTTCCTATAAAAGAAGAGCTCTCTTCCTCATTTGTATGATCAATCTTTTATGCTAATGTTATGCTGCAGGTTTTCTAGGTCACTTTGGAGCTTTTGAAGATTTGGAGCATTCTTGGCTTTTGCATTTACATGCTTTCATAGTCTCATTTCTAGCATCTTAGTTTCATTATCATGGCATTCATAGTTTAGATTTCCTTTATGCTTTAGATTACTTCATCTAGCTTAACTAAGAGGCTTTGTAACACTTGCATTCTTTCCTTTCATAGTTTAGTTTGTACTTTCATTTCCATAGCTTAGCTTGCATAGCTTGCATTTTCATTAATAGTATAGCTTTTCATTGCATTTCATTTTGATTCTTGGAGATATTGGCATTCTTGCCCTTGTCTTCATTTGAATCTCTCATTGTGTGGTTGACTAGCAAGGTCATTAGCTTAGTAGCTCTAGCTGAGAGCAATCAAATAATCTTGCAACTCCATGCATAGAGAGCTCTAGGTCGCTTTCTAAGGTTTCTCTTTCATGGATTCCCTTGGATATAATAACTTAGAGAAGTGCACTATTTGAGGTGTACATTTTTGGCGCCCACTGTGGGGCAGAGCATTATTGTTTTGTCCTTAATTTTCTGCATTTCCATCAAATTTTTGTCAAATTTTAGCTTCGTTTTTGGCTCTTGGATTTTTCAATCTCAGATTATCGTGCGATAGTTTTCCAGTATCACATGATAGTTCACCTATGGTCACGTGATACTTTACCAGTTAAAGTATCACTCCGTTTGAGACATTTTGTCACACTGTTTGAGACATTCTGTCAGCTGCAAGTATAGTAAAGTATCGCACAAAGACATATCATCACCCCGGTATAGGGTGAAATATCACACGACTACTCCTTTGACAGAAATATTGCCCAGACTTGAAAGTGGTTGTTTTTTTTAGCTCTTTTTGATTTTTTTGAAAATTTTAGCGTTTTCAGAATCTGTGCCACTCTGGAAAACTGACACCCATTTTTTAGAAATTTTCACATACGGTATCGAAAATTTAAGTGTGATATATCATTGGAAAGCTCTTTCTGAGCTATTCCAACCATGTTGGTTTCATTTTCAAATTTTTCCATTTGATTAGCTATTTTACTTGTAGATTATCTAATTTTTGATGTGCTAACCATTGTGGGGCTAACAAGTTGTGCTTGTAGGTGCTCTCATTGCTTGAAATATTTTGCAAAAAGAACGCATGTCAAAGCTTCAAATGCATAAGGGCTACTAACGGTTTTTGTAGGGCTGCCCAAAGCATAGAAAACCAAATAAAAGTGCTTGTTATTTATTTCATTTCAAGTATGGCATTTACTAGTTGTTTCATTTCATAGGAACATAATACATTGTTGTAGGAATTTTGAGGTGGTAGGAGAGTATGCTCTTCACCCTTGTGGTGAAACATAAATCTTGACCCATCTTGGGATTTTGGATGCAAGAGAGTAATTGAACTCTTCTTGGTGTGTTTGGGAGAAAACTTTGAGATAGGGGAGTATGCTCTTCACCCTTGTGGTGAAACAAAAACCTTGAACCTCACAAGTTGATCCACTTTTTGTTTAGTTGTTAGAATCCTTTAGCGGGCCTGCTCTTGAGCAATCAAGAGGAACGACCCAAGTGGGGACAAGCTAATACCAAGCTATTCCAACCCACTATAAACTCAAGGCTATCGAGGACACAAAACCTTGGTAGACGTAGTACTTGTCTTCGCTTGATGTGAGTAACTTGTGGGATTGTGACCATGAGAAAAATGTCAAGCAAGAATGCTTAAGGTACTCTTGAGGCCACGAGGTCCTAGTCCTTTTTGAGGAGCAAGAGGGGTGTTGCGAACGGAAGCCCTTATTAAGAACCATAGTTAGAAGCCACCCTATTTTGATGCTTAGCTTCTTGGTGTAAGGATTGATCCAAGTGGAACAACCCGGATCACCCCAAGATTACTCACCATATGCATTCCTTTGGTTGTGTCTTTGGCACTTCCACGACAAAGCCAATATCTATTGTGGGCAACCACTTTGTGTGAGGCAATGGAGCATCAAGTATGGGCCAAGTTGTTAAGTATTGAGCCATTGTCCTTTTAGGCTAGAAAGTGCTTGAAGTGTTCTCATTGTGATATACCTGTTTAAACATTCTTGCATACTCAACATCTCGGTAGCATTCATAGGGTTTTTCAATTTTGATATCACAATTGTTTGTCTTGGCAAGGTTGCTTTTGCCCTTGTTTCAAGTATTTTATGACATGTTTGATCACCTACTATTTGCAAACCTATCTATTTACTGCTGTCATTGTGCTTGAAATCAAAAAATCCAACCCTCAAACTGAAATTTGAATCAAATTGCCCTTAAAACTGAGATTTTTAGCACTCACTGGTCAAGAATCGTATGGAACTGGAACAGTATCACTCCCTGTCCTGGAAAATATCGCGCGATAGTTCACCACTGGAAGACTATCACCCCACTTCTTGGAAAGTACCACCCGGGCTGCCTAGAAATTATCACCTTGGTTAACGTGAAGTATCGCTTGGTCTTAAACTATTGCCCTATTTGCCTGGAAACTATTGCCCAGAGTCCTTTTGCTGTCTCATTATTGTCTTTCATTCGAAACTAATTTGTGTCATCTTCCAGTCTTCCTTGGTCAGTCTAGGTCAAATCTTAGGTACCGTGACATGTTGGTCAACATCCAAATGAACTCAAATGGTATCAATTTGCACAAAATGACTCTTGGTCTTCTTTCTTCTGCATCTCCCATATTTTTCTCCTTTCTCTTCTTCTTCATGCTTCTTCCTCTTCTTCCTAAATTCTTCATATCTTCTTAATTCTTTTCCTCTTATTATCTAGTCTACTTTCTTCTATTCATCTATTGATTTCTTTCATGCTTGATTCCTCATCTTCTAGAACCATGAATTTCAACTACCTTGTTATGGAACCTCTCTTGAAAATAGATGATCTTGAACTCATTGCTCAATTCAAAGAATTTTATTCCTCCAATAGTCCTTCTAGATATTGCATGGATGATAAATTTAAGGCAAAAATAAAAGAAAAATTGATTGAATCAGACGCCTTTGCTAGGATCATAGACATAATCATGTCATGACCTCCTTCTTCCAAACATTTTTCATCCTCTAAATCTTCTCATTCTTCTTCACCTTCCAAGTCTTACCATGACTCTTCTAGACATTATTCGCATTCCTCATTATCGAAGTCTTCTTCCTCCACTAGGTCTTCACTTTCCTCTTCTTCACGATCTCATTCCTCTTCTACTTCTCCCAAGAGTCTTACTCCTCAATATGAGCAACATGATAATCCCTATAATACCTCTTCTACGAAGAGTGACACACCCACTTTTGATGACTATGATGACTATTATGATGGCTATGATGATGAACCATATAGTCATACCTATGAAACCTCTATTCCTAAGAGTCATCCTCGTCATGTGCTCATGCTTGCTAAAGGGTCATCCTATTGGGTAGATCGCGATGGTGATCCGTATGATTCTGATTTTGAAAGAGACTTTGATGATTTCTATGAAAAATACCTTGATGATGATCCATCTACTACTACTGAGGACTATAAAATGCAGCGTGCTGATTTTAAATGTAAATATTATAAGAATCCTTTCTCTAAGAACTCTCATGCTGAAAATAAAGATTGCACTCTCAAGAAAGATTATGTTAATGATAGACCTTTGTCTTGTGATGGTTCTCTTCCATCCCCTACTTCCTCCAATACCCATACATTTCCTAAAGCTTCCAAGTCTTCCAAATCTTTCACAAATCCTTCATCCAACAAAGATCCTAATGCTTTTCATGCGATTCCCTATAGTTATCCTCAAGGGATACCTCTTAAAGAAACTCAAGCTAACCTTCACTTGGCTGCAAATACTTTTGATAATGCTAAACCTAAAGAGCTTAAGCCTTTATGTGCTACAATGCCTACTTCATCTAGTCCTTCAGTATCTCTTCCAAAGTCTTCCATACAACTCCAACCTGCTTCCTTGTCCTTATAAGTGGCTCCATGTCAAGAGGACTCTAAAAATGATAAAGAAAAGAACATAAAGAAAGATCAAGATCAAGCACCCTCCATGTCATCCAATCCTTCTCATGATGTCTCTCATCTGTTTCATAGTTCTTGTGATCCCCTACACCCTTCCTCATCCATTCCACTACATCTTAAGTCTTCTTCTAAGCAAGATCAAGCTACTACTTACACTGTTGAGCTTATTGACAATCAAAATAACCTTACTCCACTTGTGCTTTCCAAAGATGATACTTCCATTAAGGTTATTAAAAATAGTGTTGTTACTTCCAATGTTAAGCCTATTGAAAATCCAGAAAAAAATGATGCGTTTATGCTATCCAAAGCTCCTTGTCAAGATCAAAGTCTTTCATCTTCTTGTTCTACCACTCCATGTTCACTTCCACTTTCTACTCTTCCTAAGTCTTTGCAAGCTTCGAACAATCCTATCAAAGAAGTTGCTCCTATTCAATATGTTCATGATCCTATTGCAAATCCTAATGCTCACTCTAAAGATGCTGATGTCCTTGGTTGTCATATAGATGCTGATGAAATTATTTCTTATCCTTTTGCATCTTCCACTTCCATCCTTGGACCTCTTCCACCACTACTAAGGGCTTCACATCTGCCTTCCATCTTGGGCCCTTATGTCCCTTTACTTTCCCCTCCTAAATCTCCTAATTCGTCATCCATCTTGGGTCCTTATGTTCCTCCATCTCCTATCTTTCCTCAAGATCAACATAGATGCATACCCTTGAATCCTTTTCATCCACCCACCCACCCATCTAAACTAGTCATATCCTCCTCCTTCTTCCACAAGTCCCAAGTCTTTTGGAAGTAACTTGAATGTTCAATATAAGAAAAAGAAGCAATATAAGAATCCATAAAAAAAAGAAGATCACCATGTCTCCTCTAATCGACATGGAGGCATAAAGTCAAAAGAGATATCTAAGAAGAAAACTATAAGACAAGTATGGGTTCCAAAATCCATCATTGAAGATATTCTCTCTAAATCATCAAAAAAAAATGAAAAGCCTAAGGCTATATGGATTCCAAAGTCTCTCTTGAAAGAGTCTAATGTTGAGAAAAAAGTGAAGTTGACATTCAAGCTTCCAAAGGCTTCTGCCTCATCTTTTTCCAAAAACATTCTTCCATTCCATGCGCTTGAACCGCAACCTTTGCTAAACATTTTCCATATTCCTTCTTGTATTCCTTCATTCACATTTCCTCCATCCTCTTGCCACCCTTCAAGGCATGTGTTGACGTTGATCTTGCCTTCCTTTCCATCTACCTTTTTAGTACAATCCTTCCATTCATTATCCTTCTACCTTCTATCATTTTCCCTCATTTGCCTATTCCTCCTATCTTCCAACCTCACTCACTTTACATAGAACCTTATCCTCCATTTTTCTCTTCCATCTTCCTTTCCCTATCAACATCTTTGAGCATATCATTTTGAATCCTTGGCATATCATGGTTTATCCTTTCAAGGAGCATTATCTAAAAAGCTTGCCTTCTTCCAAAAAAAGAAAAATAAAAAATAAAAAAAAAGCATGAAAAAATTGAAAATTTGCCTTGGCGGAAACCTGGAAATAGGCACCTTGGTAGCAAAAGTAAAGAGAAATAAATTCATCCTATGGTGAAAACCACTCCCTTGTGGCGCCTTGGATAAGTACCATGATAAAAATCTGGCAATCAGGCATCATGCGTAATTCTTTTACATATTTCATCCATTCTGTCTTCTCTCTTTGATCTTGACAATGTTGACCTATACACGAACATTTGGCTATCTTGTGAGCTATCCTATGATGATCTTGCTTTCATTCCATTCATGTTTAGCCTTCATTTTCCTCCATTCATTCCTTTTCCCCTTTGGTCTTGATCTAATAAAAAGATTAAAACACGATGCTATGAAGCCTCTTGACATGTCTACTCCTTTGGACTGGATCCTTTCCTTCTCTTGCATTATGCTTTTGCGACTTATCCTATGCTGGCCTTTCATTGCTTGTCCAAATGTGCTTTACATGATAATTTTTCCCTAGCTTGGGTACTTTTTAGGAGTTTGTCCTTGAGGATTTCTTCCCTCCATTCTCCTTCATTCCCTAGTCTTTCATCTCTTCTGTTAGCTTGCCAATCCCTCTCATTCTCCACCTTGCTAGACATTGGGACTACACAATGTGATCTTGCTTGGGAGTTTGATGCCTATTCTGTTTGGGGGCATCCTTTGTACATATCTTATTGATCCTGAAAAAATTTCAAAAAATTCATATATGATGTTGAAAAAATCTTTAAAAGCATATAAAGTCTTGAAAAAAATACAAAAAAAATAAAAAAATGCAAAAAATTTAAAAAAATAGAAAAAGTGCCTTAGTGAAAACCTGGAAACAGGCGCCTTGGTAGCAAAAATACAAAAAAAATTGAAAAAAATAAAAAAATCTATCCAAGTGGTGAAAAACTGGAAATGGGCACTACTTGAGGCCTTTGCACCCTTGTTTCTTAGCATGCGTCCTCGACACTTAGCCTCTCTCCACCATGCCTTAACCTTGTTGCCTTGGTTTGTAATTGGTCTTTGTCTTTGTCTAGGGTGCATAACTGTGTTAGCTTTGGTCTCTAGGATGCGTTGGTTTATGGACATCTTGCAAATGGTGTTTTTCAACACCACCCCAAACAATGTTTTTTAACACTACCCTAGCATCAAGTGTTTCTCAACACTTATCAGATATCTTACCCGTAGTCTAGCATGATATAATATTTCTCCCTAGCAGTTGTGATACTCAAAGATTGATTCTATGACCTACACACATGCACTTAAACAATCAACTTGCTGAGACTTGTCTGACTTTATTTCTTTGTGTGCTGTCTATGATGATTTCCTTGATGAGTGTTCTTTTCCTTATGAAGTTTTCAATGATGCATAACTAGAAGACTGAGGGTATGAGGACATGTTTTATTGCTTTTTCTGCTTTTGGGTATATTTTGTCAGTTCTCACTGTCATTAGCATTTATGGTTGATCCACTTGACATTGGGATCTACAAGGTATTATCCTTGACTGTTTGCACAAGTGCATACTTATAGCCATCTTGACTTTCCTTGTGTCTCGATGCGAGTATAATCTTGCTATATTAAACTTAGGTAATCTCACTGCACTAGTCATCTTGACCTACATGTCTTTGGTGCCTAGGTGGGATTCCCACATTTTATCTGATATAGATCATATTCATATACCCATAGTCATACTAGTGTGTATTGTATGATCTTGCGACGCTACCAATAAAGCTCGATGATGATTATTAGATGTCTATTGGTGTTGTGACCTTGCAAGTCAACCACTTTTCATAGTAGCTTGCATTCCTAGGTTCATGATAGTTTAGATTTTGCATCTTGCATGTGGAGAGAGCTCTCCTTTTATCTTTCGTGGACTAGTTAGTCAATTGCGCTCATCTTTCGCTTCTTCTTGATCATGTCTTTCATATCACAGCCTTTTCTATTCCTATAACATTTTGACTTTTTCACCTAATTTTCAAAACACCTCGGAATTGTGCGAAACTTGCACCCCTAGCTAATTTCAACATCCTGAATTCATTTTTGGACTTGAAATCAAAATTTGAGTTCATCTTGATAGTCAAAATCACATTTCAAATTTTCACCCTCTTTTGCGTAGTTGGCTGACCATTTGAGGCCTGATCCTTCGATCTTTGCTGGGGCATCTTCATTTCTTCACCCCCATCTCTTTCAACCCTCTAGTCTTTCATTCATTTTCACTTGGTTTGTCTCTCTGAAGTTTGACTTAATCTTTATCCTATATCTTTCCCAGTCAAACCTAGTCAAACTGGGGCATGTCTTCACTGCTTAATGGTTATCCTATCATGCTTCATCTTCGATCATGATTTCTAGTGCTTTGATCAAGTTTATCAGTTTACTGTTTCTCCTCTACCTAATTTTGATTTTGATTCTGAGGGGTTAGTAACTATTAGCTTTAATCTTTGATTCAACTTTATCATTCAGCTCAGCTTGAGATTTTTATTTTGAGACTTGATTATCACTTAACAACAACGGTGATAGTTTTGTCTTTCGATTCGTATCTCTTATTTTTAGACTTGATTATCACTTAAAAACAATGGTGTTGATCTTGTATTTTGATTTTGAGACTTGACTATCACTTAACAACAATGGTGTTGGTCTTGTCTTTTAGCTTATGCTTATGTTTGTCCTGATATGTTCCCATCCGTCGAACACATATCTGGATTGTTTTGTGATCCCAAATCGATATCACATTTCAATTCTTCTTTGACCACATGTGTTCCCAAAATGATCACACATTAGTCAAAGAGGGGAAAATGTATGCACCCTAAAATGGTCACCTAGACTTTGGGCCCCCATTCAACAATTTATCACATCCTTGAATCAAGATTTTCAAAAATCAGCATTTTCAAATTATATCAATTTCCTTGATCAAATCTATTTTATTATTTGCCTTGGGCTAACCATTTTATCCTAAGTCTTTATTTATTTAAAAGGAATATTTTCTCCCCTTTTAATAAATAAAAAGCCCCCACCTTTTCCTCTTATCCTAAGTTGCACAAATAAAGCATTATTCCTATTTTATAAAAAGAAGAAAATTACTTTTTGTCTCATATGGACACAAAAGTCAACTCTTATTTTCTCATTGGAGGATATTTGTGCACAAGGATTGCTCCTCTTTCAAGCTCCACCCTTGATTAAATCTTTTGCCTCTTAATCTCGATGGTCCATTCTTTCTCATTTCCTAGAAAAGAAGAGCTCTCTTCCTCATTTGTATGATCAATCTTTTATGCTAATGTTATGCTGCAGGTTTTCTAGGTCACTTTGGAGCTTTTGAAGATTTGGAGCATTCTTGGCTTTTGCATTTACATGCTTTCATAGTCTCATTTCTAGCATCTTAGTTTTATTATCATGGCATTCATAGTTTAGATTTCCTTTATGCTTTAGATTACTTCATCTAGCTTAACTAAGAGGCTTTGTAACACTTGCATTCTTTCCTTTCATAGTTTAGTTTGTACTTTCATTTCCATAGCTTAGCTTGCATAGCTTGCATTTTCATTCATAGTATAGCTTTTCATTGCATTTCATTTTGATTCTTGGAGATATTGGCATTCTTGCCCTTGTCTTCATTTGAATCTCTCATTGTGTGGTTGACTAGCAAGGTCATTAGCTTAGTAGCTCTAGCTGAGAGCAATCAAATAATCTTGCAACTCCATGCATAGAGAGCTCTAGGTCACTTTCTAAGGTTTCCCTTTCATGGATTCCCTTGGATATAATGACTTAGAGAAGTGCACTATTTGAGGTGTACAGTTAGAAGCCTTTGGCTTCTCTATTGAATTCTGCAATGTGGTTAAAGTGCTTATTAAGGATGCCTCTGCTCAAGTGGATGTCAATGGATCTTTGTCTTCTTCATTGCCCCTCAGGAGATCTATCAGACAAGGTTGTCCCTTAGGCCTTGCTCTCTTTGTGATTGCCTTCGATGCCCTCTCTTATATTATAAGGGACAATAACCTTTCCCCCATGTTAATGGGATTAATCTTCCTTATGGGTTTGGCTTGATCAATATCCAATTTTTTGATGATACTGCTCTCTTCCTTGAACTCATTGCTCAGAACTTTGAGGCTTTGCATATAAAAATTCAATTATTTGGTAAGATTTCTAGTGCTTGTATTTCCCAATCTAAATCCATACTTTTGGGATGGAAGGATCACCCTTAGACTGGCTCAATGAGTATGACTTCCAATGGGGTGGTCCTCACAAGATCGTTCATTACCTTAGTATCCCCTTTTCTATGAATCCCTCTCTCAAGGATATGTGGCTTTGGGTGAGGGAAAAAATTGATAAAAAGTTGAATAAATGGCATTACAAATTCCTTTCATTAGATAGTAGAGTGCAAGTTTGTCAAAAGATTCTCTCCTCTTATAATATTTACTACTCTTCGGCCTGGATGTTTAATAATTATCAAATCCTTGAGATCCAGAAGGCTACTAGAAACTTCCTTTGGTCTGATGGAAAATGTAATGAAAAAATGCATGTCGTTAAATGGGATTAGTGCCACATTGATAAGAAACTTGGTGGTCTTGGACTTAAACATCTCAAAAACCAAGGCATTGCTCTTGCTGCCAAATGGATTTTATGTGCTCTGGATGGGAAGGAACCTTGGAAAGTTTTAATTAGAAGAAATATTGAACGTGGTGTCCCAAAGGCTGCTAAGTCTTGGAAATCTCTTCCTTTTAGTGACTTGATTGCTGGTGATTTTCATGTTTATGTTCAAGGTTATTGTATGTTTAAAACCATATGGAAGGCTTGGGAATATGTTAGGAAACACTTGACTAACATTAGCATCTGCATTAATGATCTTATACATGGTGAATGATCGATCTAGTGGAATCTCATCCATTTGAACAGGACCCTTTCCCTCACTTAGGGTTTCTCGGTGAAGTCCTAGGATAAAAGTGACATCTCTCAACTCATTGATATCTTGGAGAAGGACACTCTTGTTAGCTAGGAGGACCTTAGGTCTATGTATAACCTCCCCTAGTCTCAAAAGAAGACCTATAATATGATTGCCAATGCTTGTCACTCCCTCTCTGATAAATGCCATGTTGACTCTCATAGATTTCTTGAATTCAAATGGACAGATGGCACTATTCTCTCAAACATCAAGGCTCACAATATATACAATATTATTGCTTATGATGATTGAATTATTAAACATGCAAATACTATTTGGTACTCTAGCATGGATTCTCTCTTATGGCAGAAACATTTTAATAGACTTTGGAAAAGTTTCATGGGTCCAAAAATTAAATGTTTTAAATGGCTTATGATGCTTGACAGGCTTCCTTTAAGGAAATATAGTGCTAATATTGAGTTATGTAACATTTGTAGACTTCCTGATACTTGCATGCATATTCTTTTTTATTGCTCCATTGCTAGATAAATTTACTTAATGTTTGGCATTGCTTTTCTGCAGCATATCAACACTTTGGAAATTATTACAAGACATATTCAGGGATTAAAGAAGGACTCTAACTTGTTTTGGTTTATTTTATCCTCTAATATTATTTGGTACCTTTGGAAAATCAGAAATGAAGATAGATACTAGAACATTTCCAAATTTCTTATTGAGTCATTTCGTAGACTCACTTACTTTAAAATCTCCATGCAGGTTTCTATTAGTATGATAATTGAACGTGATAAATTCATGCAGTTTCTCAGGGATGGATATGTTGTACCATATTTTTTTAGGACCTCAAAGATGGATTTTAATGGAGAAGGAACATGAACAACTTGGCCAACTATGATGAGGCTCTTATGCACCTAACAAAGGAATTCATAGATAATAGAGAACCCTCTATTGGAAAGCTTGAGATGCTTGTGCAAATCCAAGAAAAGAAGAACACCATTTGGATGGAAGGTCCCCTTGGGTGAACATCCTGGGCCAAAACTTATGAGAATGTACTTCATTAAGATGTTGTCTTTCTTTACCTCCTTTTGGTTTGCTGCTCAGTCTGATCTACTCTATCTCTTTTTGATGTCTAGCATTTGCTAGTTGGTCATCTTTTTGATCTCGAGGCTTGGCCTCCGTATTGTACTCTAATTACTGGTGTATTTATATTTTTGATTCCTCTATCTATAATAAAAAAACAATTTTATACCTAACCTAAGCACCTATGTGAAGATTAATTCCAAACATCCTCTCTTAGTGTGAACATGGGGTGAAAGTACATAACCACACATAGTATCTCAACAAAACTATAAGGTATGAGTAGGGACATACACATCTACTCATGTCAAGAAATAGTGTAACTAGCCTTACTACACTTAGTGTACATTCACCCAACTATAGGGATAAACACATCGATTAGTGGATCCAAGAATAGGGACTAACACATATATCCAAGGTCTTACATCAATTTTGGATAAAAAAACACATCTATCCAATATTAGTTATGAATAGGGACGTAAACATCTACTCACAACAATTATGATTGGGGACAAATGCATCCAATCATAATCACCAACTTGTGTTCAATAAGGACAAATGCTTCCAATCACTTTACCATCTTGTGAATGGGGATAAACACATGCATTCACACACAACCAAAAGTTGTGATTGGGGACATACACATCCTACCACAATATAAAAAAGTTTGATAACCAAGTCTTCATAGTGTATGTAGCCACCAACACCATAGATCAGTGCCACTTTGATCACAAATGATATGAAATGGTTATCGTTACCACCTGAAAACCAATCTTGGCTTTAGTCATTTGGCATAAGTTCTTTTGCCACTAAAACAAGTATGCACCCATGTCACTAATGAATCACTAGAGGTTTTTGAATGTCCTCCAACCTCTAGTACCTCCATCCTTTAGTAGGTTTTCTACTTAAAGAAAATTTAACTTTTGAGGTTCATTTTGTCAATTGTAAGGACAATATTAGGCACTCTTTTAAAAAATAATACAACTTGCCCATGACACACAGTATTGCATTGAAATATGATAATCTTATGACAAGAGTAAAAACATACACTATTGTTGTGATCTCACACATCTGTTGGAATCTTTAGACTGAATTTCTCACAAATAAACCAAAAAAATCCTCTGCTTATTATTGATCTAGAAAGTATTAAAACTCTATACTAGTGGCCTACATGCTTCTTACTGCTCTTCAACAAAAATAAAGAGATTTACATGAAATATCACCTCTAAAAATATCACCGCCTATTCTTTCTTGGCATTGAAGACCGATGAGGAATCAATCAACAATTTCATTTCTCCATCACAACACTGAAAACTTCTCCCAACAAGCACTATCACTAAGCTCTTCAAGCCACGCCCTCCTTTACAACATGTCTTGCACATAGATATGTTATAAAAGCAATTGTTCAAAAAAATTAAAAATATTTTCACATTGGAAATTAGTCTGTGCTAGATCATAAGAAGTATGAAACATTACTCATCAAATTGATTTTTGAGCTTGTCTCAACTCTACAAATGTCATTATAGAAGATCTTCACAATGATTTCCCTCACACAACTATATAATGCACTATGTTCTGATCTTTCTTTCCACAATTGGAAATAGAAGAAATCTCTTCTGCTAAATTCAACTAGTCTCCACAACTTCTTCTACGGATGGGTCAATATTAAAAAATGGTTATTCTAGCACCAAATCGACTGATGACTTTTTCCTTCAAAGTGTCAAATTATAAAGCACATCGTTCTAGCCAAAGAAACCATAGGTTAATTGAGCCTATCAAATAACATGTCACAAAGAATATATGGCTCTAATACCACAATAGAAATTTTAATACAAGATAAAATTGTGTTTCATATATTTTCATTTTGTTACCCTTTTTTGTGTACATTAAATTTCTCTAGAATTCCCCTTTCGAGCAAAAATAGAGTACATTAGTTCTCCCTTTGATAATCATCCTTTTTCCTTAAGTTATTGCCTTATTATTGTGAAATCCTTTCATTCTTGGCCTTTTTGTATACCAAAGCATTTTCTTTTGAACCTTTTGATTGAACCCGTATGTAAAGTTCAAGAGTTCATGGGTTCTAGATTGATCCTATGCACGTATGTTTTTCTATTACTTTGGGTCTAAAAATCTTTGCTAAGTGTGAATTTGAAATGTGTCGAGTGACATTGATGGATAATGAACTTGAACCATTGTACATTGAACTTCTTGGTTCAAAGTTCAAGGTTCATCACACAAAGGAAAATAAAGGCAGGTAATGAGTAAAGGAAAATGACTAAAGAAAGGGAATATTCTAGGCATCACGAGGGTTTAAACTTTTAAAACTCCAATGAATAAAGGAAATCATTATATGGTAAAAGCTTCATGTGGAAGTGACTAATAGTTAATACAAGTGTCAAAATTATGTCACTTAGACATTAATTTGACATGAACAAATTGACATTTAAAGTATGGCAATCAAGTATCCAGATTTTGTGTCATATAAGAGACATCAAATGAATTATTTTGTGTGAGACCTAACTCAAACCGACATAGTTTTACTATTTTACTTTCTATGCTTTCAATGGTTATTACTTAAACATACCTTGACTATTGAGACTCTTATGTATTTGAGGATCTGTTGAATCCTATGTTATATGCCTGATACATGGTTATGTAAACAAGGTACACTCAAGATACTTCATGTTTTGATTTAGTTTCCGTTTATGATGATGTCATATATGGGAATAATTGTGTTGAATGCAATTGTGACAAAAATTGGTTTAGAAAATTGATGATATGTTTATTTAACTCAATCACATACATAGTTTATCTACCATGTAGTAATGATGATGTATTATGTTTCTATATCATGTTATTTTGGACCTACTGATGTGTGCAATGAGTGTGTAGAGATAGTTGACCATGGATCTAAATCGGGGACCCAAAATTGGAACCTATGTTATACTATGAATTGTAAGGTTCTATTTGTATAAAGAAACATGGATCTCATTATATAATTGTTTATTCGTGAATGTGGTTTGCATGAGTGTATTTAATTCAGTTTAAGTTAATGTGATTAAGCCATGTCATTGTTATTTAAATTGTGCCAATTTTGGCAAATTGTGGTAATTAAGTGTTGGCATGGCTAGTTATTTGTATCATGATTAAGTGTAGGGTTAACTAGGGATTTACCTTAGTGTAGTACACAAGCCTACCATAGGTTAGGAAGTTCCTAGTTGGTCAAATTGACTTAGAGTCCATGGGTAAACTTTAGGTGGGGTTTAGGAGGGACTTTGGTGCTCCCATAAGGTAACCAAGGTTAATTTTAGTTACCCAGGTTGGTACCCTAGGGATTAGGGGTCATTTTCAACCCATTAAGAGCTTTAAATCACATTTATTACTCCCCTAAAGTCTCCCTTTTGAAGTTGTGTGAATTTGAAGAGTTGTGTAGTTCTAGTTAACCTCTATTTTCTTCCTAAATTTGCATGTAACTCCATTAATGGAGAAGGAAGGCAAGTGAGAAGAAAAGGATGGTTGGGTTTTCCTCACCATTGATTGGTTCCTAGATTTTTGGAGGTTTTCCTGTATAGGGAAGGTTTTAGGAAGAGCTTGAGTGTTCACCCACTCTCTACCATTAGAGACCATTTTTCAAAATTTGGAGAAGCTTAGGAGGGAATTGCTTGGAAGGATAGCTCTTTGACTAATGTGTGATCGATTTGGGAACACATGCAGTCAAAGAATGAAGTTGAAATGTGAGATCGATTTGGGATCACAAAGCAACTCAGATCAGCCAAGAAAGCAAGAGATAGCCAATAAGCCAAGCAATAGCGTTCTGACTCCAAAGAATGAAGTGCAGAAAAATAGCAAATCCTGCATGGTCAGCCTGGTAGCGACAGTACTGAACACTTAGGAAAGAGATAGCCAATAAGATATGATGTGTCTGCCCCCTCGGGATCGAAAGTGAAATCTAGGTAGAGGGAAAGCAGAAGCAAGAGCAACATGATCAAATCACTAGAAATCATAATCGAAGAAAGAGAACAGAATAACCATCAAGCAGTGAAGATATGCCCCACACATGGGACACGGGGCACGAACCAAGTGGTCCCTCAACCCGAAAACACCACGGAGGGGAAGAATTTGAACTTGGGATTTGAAAGTTAATGAAAGACTGGAAGTTTGAAAGAGATGGAGATGAAGAGGTGAAGAATGCCCCAGTGAAGATCGAAGGATCAGGCCTCAAAAAGGTTAGCCAACTGCATGGAAGAGGGGGAAAAGGTGATTTGGATGATCAAGGTGATCTTGGATTTCGGTTTCGATCCCGAAATGAATAGAAAATGATGTGATATGAAAGACCAGAAGTGAAAGACATGATCGAGAAGAAGTGAAAGGCGAGTGCAGTTGATTAACAAGTCCATGAAAGATGAAAGGAGAGCTCTCTCCATATGCAAGATGCAAATCTAATCTAACATGAACCTAAGAATGCAAGCTACATGAAAAGTGGTTTACTTGCAAGGTTACAAAGCCAATAGTCATCTAATATTCATCATTGAGCGTTATTGGTAGCGTCGCAAGATCATACAATACACACTAGCATAACTATGTGGATCTGAATATGATCTATATCAGATAGAAATGTGGAAATCTCACCTAGGCATCAAAGACATGTAGGTCCAGATGACTAATGCAGTGAGATTACCTATGTTTGATATAGCAAGATTATGCTCGCATCGAGACACCAAGAAAGTCAAGATAGCTATAAGCATGCACTTGCAAAACAGTCAAGGATAATACCTTGTAGGTCCAAATGTCAAGTAAGACCAGCATAAATGCTCATGACAGTGAGGACCAACAAGATATACCCACAAGCAGATAAAGAAATAAAACATGTTCTCATACCCTCAGTCTTCTAGCTCTGCATCATCGAAAACAATCATAGGGGGAGAACACTTAGCAAAGAAATCATCATAGACAACACGCAAAGAAATAAAGTCAAACAAATCTCAGCAAGTCAAGTGCTTGTGTGTAGGTCATAGAGTCAAGCTTTGAGTATCACATCTGCCAATGAGAAATATTGCATCATCCAAGACGTCGGGAAGGATATCTGATAAGTGTTAAGAAACACTTGATGCTAGGGCAGTGTTGAAAAACACAGTTGGGGCGGTGTTGAAAAACACCATTTGTGAGGTGCCTAAGAAACCTAGATGCACAAAGAGACCCAAGATAAGCTGAAAACAACAGATGCCCCCTAGACTAAGACAAGAATCAATTTCAGGCTAGGAGAGGCAAAGTGAGAAGTGGAGCGAAAGAGCACCACGCAAGACTGATAGACATAGGTGCAGAGGGTCTCAAGTAGCGCCTATTTCCAAGTTTTCACCACTTGATAGATTTATTGCAAATTTTTTTTCAGGACTTTTTATAATTTTTTTTGTATTTTTGCTACCAAGGCGCCTGTTTCCAGGTTTTCACCAAGGCACTCTTTCAATTTTTTTTTAATTTTTGATTTTTTTGGATTTTTTCAGCATCATATATGAATTTTTTTGTAATTTTTTCAGGATCATAAAATATGTACAAAGAATGCCCCAAACAGAAACGAGCATCAAGAATCTGCTTCCTCTGATGTAGAGAACTGATAGGCCCCAGGCCCAAATGCTGCAACTGTGACAATAGGAGGTCTCAACCAGTTTGGCCAATAATAACCAGCCCTAAGAAATGTCTGAGCTAGCAGAGGATCATTAGAATGTGATCCACATATGCCATCGTGGATTTCAGCTAGCACTTTTTCTGACTCCTCTATTTCTAGACACTTAAGGAGAGTTCCATCTAGACCCTTCCTATACAAGTCACCAGAGACAAAGGCAAAGTGTAAGGGATGGCGGAAGGAATGGCGTGGTGGATTTTTAGGAGGGATATGAGGTGGAAGATATGAAAAGATGGTAGGATTGTAAGATTTGTGAGTAGGATAGCGTAATTCGTCCACCAGGAACTTGAAGCGAGATTTATGCTTTTTCATTTGTAAGATGGATGTCGAAGCAACCAAGGCATTAGCAACTTTGTTCTCAACTTTAGGAATAGGCTGAAATATAATAGATATGAGATCATGCTTGAAGTAGTGCACCATTTTTTTGTAGAGAATCAACTTGTCATCTTTTATTTGAGAATCATTATTTTTGAGCAGATTTTTATTTTTACTTTTCTTAGGTGCAGATACCGCCACAATGTGGTTTTCGCCATCCGACCATTGCTCTTTTCTTTTGACTTGATGATTGTGATACTTGATTGCTGATTCAATCTTTTTTGTGGCTAGTTCGCTGGTGGAAGAAGTAACAGGTGTTGATGTGAGATGAAATGAAGTGACTGGTTCAATAGTATTTATGCGAGGGGTGTCATCTCTGGTAACAAGAGAGGTTGAGCCTATAGGGTAAGCTCTAAAAGTAGCTAGATCTAGACTTGTCATAGAAGAACCAGCGTGGTCCACTAAGGAAATATGAGGAACAAACTCATCAGACCCCACACAAGACCCATCAACCACGTCGGGATGGTTACTACAAGAATGAACCATATCAACATCCATATCATCAGTAGATATACATTTTTCTCCCCAAAGAAGTGAAGTAGAGGGAAGATCATCTCCCATTTGAACCATAGTGTGTAGTGGGACTCATCTGTATCTGTGTCTGAATTACTGAGTATGGGAGTATTTCTAGAATCCTCTCTATAGATCCACTCTTGAATAGCTTGTTCTTCTCTGTCTGCTTCTAAAGGAACGGATGATGGAACAAAAGTATCAAAGATCACCATAGCAGAAGTGGAAGGCTTCATGTGATCAGAAGGTCTCCCATATGACCTAGGAGAAACAGGTATAGAAGCAAAGGAACCCAGTTTATATTCACCCATACCAAGGCTCATCATCTTAAATGATTTCTCAGCAGCAACTAGAGACGTACTAGGATCATCAGTAGGTTCATTGTGAGGAACAAATTTTTCAGTAGCAGCAAGAGCATTGATAGCAATAGTATGGTCTCCAGGAATCACAACTTCAGTGCCATTGTATGGAAATTTGACGCACTGATGATAAGTGGAAGGAACAGCCTCCATGTCATGGATCCAAGGACGACCCAAAAGAATGTTATATGTGAGTGGGATTTCCAATACTTGGAAGCTAATATCTTTCGTGACAGGACCCACTCAAACCGACAGCGTGACAAGACCTTTGGAAGATCATTCCACTTCATCATAAGCTTTTATAGTAATCTTCTTCTTAGAATCCACAATGAATTCTGACAAACCCAATTGTTGTATGACATTAAAAGAAACAATATTTAACCCTGCACCATTGTCTATCAGGACTCGACGGACTCAGGTATTGTAGACTAGAACTTCAATGTGTAAAGCTAGATTATGAGGGTGAGCAATAGATATGTCATCTTTTGCAGAAAAGGAGAGAAATAGCGGAGATGAAATGTGGTTGACCATAGCCTGAAATTGATCCGGATCAATGTCATTGGGAACACGTGTTGTACGTAGAGCCTCATCAAGAATCTCTCTATGTGAAGAGGATAACCGAAGCAACTCAAGGATAGATATCTGTGCTGGTGTCTTTTGCAAATGTTGGACAAGATCATAGCTAGGGGTGGCTGAAGGAGCCACTTGTTTGGAAGGAAAAGCTTGCTTGGGATCTTGCGCAGTTTTAAGGACAATCTTGGCTTGCCCCCTAGTAACAGCATTCAGTGTCTCACTTCGGGAAGATGAACTACCACGTGTTTGCAAGACTAACTTTGGCTTACCATGATTGGTGTTATTATCATCTTGAGACCTCATCATTAGAACACTCTCAACGGGCTCTACCATGTTAATCACAAGCATATCAGAAGGATACGTGTAATTGATCTTTGCATCATGATTCTTTTTATGTGTTTGAGAGGTTTCCCCCTTATCATGCTTAGGTAGAGGATCTTTGAAAGCTGTGTGATCAGAATTTTTAGTTAAGCCATCAGTGGAGATTGTGTCATTCTGAATAAGATCCTAAATATCATCCTTAAGCCTAAAACAATTGTCTGTTGGATGTCCCTTGTTTCTGTGATAATGGCAGTAATGATCGTCTCTCCACCAATCAGGCTTATTTATTGGATCCTAGCTACCAGGTTTATCAGGAAGTGTAAGATATCCATTGTCAACCAAAGTCTTAAGGATCACATCGTAAGGTTCTGCCAACTTGGTATAGACTCGCTTTTGAAATGACTTCTTACGCTTATCTACATATTGAGGTTTAGGAGCATTGTGAGCATTGCCAGCTTCTTGTTGTTTTGCTGCATAAATAGCGTTGGAGAGATTGAAAGCGGGCTCTTTAACTTTAGGAGCATCAACAACCCCATCATTAACAACATACTTGTTTTTATTCCAAGGTTTGTTTTTGTCTTTACCATTGCCTTTAGCATCTTTATTAATAACAATATCCCCTTTTATTATAGCTACATCCTCAATCCGATATGCACTTTCAACCATGTCATGGAAGGAGGAGAACAGTTGCTTCCTTAGATCATAAAATAGCTCAGGCACAAGTGTGTTGACGAAAATGTCAATCTTTTCTCTTTCGGGTAGCTGACGAGGATATCGAGAATACAATGACCTCCAACGTTGTAAGTAAGTTGCAAATGGCTCACCTTGATGTTGTCTTAGATTACCGAGATCTATCACAGTGACAGGTTGTTGGATGTTGTAAGAGTACTTCTGGGTAAATCGCTGAGCCAACTCATCAAAAGTCTTAAGAGGTGGTGTCAATTTCGCAAACCATTCCAAAGCTTGGCCTCTTAAGCTTCGAGGGAATAAGCGTAGAAGATATGTGTCTTCATGAAGAAAGTCCATACTAAGAGCATAAAAATGATGCACATGGTCATGAGGGTCACCATTTCCATCATACTTGTCATATTTAGGAACCTCAATATCCTTAGGAAACGGGACCATGTATAGATCTTTATCAAAAGGAAGAGCACAAATTGATTCTACAAAAGAGACCTTTGGAGGCTCTCTTTCTAATGCCATTTGGGTAAGGCGTTGATTTGTCTGACGTAATTCTTCTTGAAGGACTTCCAATTCAGTTGGTACTCTTTGTTGGACAATTTGTCTGACATCATAGCCAGGAGGAAGCTTGTATCCTCTAGAAGTCATATATTGAAAATATTGATCGCCATTACGCTCTAAAAGCTTATGCATCATTCGTTGGAAATCCACATCTTGTTCACATCTCATAAGATCCTCACTAGAAATCTCATCATTAGCCTCTGCCTCATGTTGAGAGGGAGGAGGTCTAGGTGGTGAAGAAGGCATAGCAAAAGTTGGCCTTGGAGGAGATCTTGGTGGCGTGTTGTTGTCATTGTTGCCATTGTTAAAAAGAGGTCTATGCTCATGATTACTAGTCTCAGGTTGCTCATGAAATGTCCCTCTATAAGCCATGCACCTAGTAGCATCCATCCTTTGTTGATTGTGTTCTTTGTCTAAGCGCGCTTGATTATCCTTACGCTCAAAGTGTTCTTGCAAGAGTTGAAACTTTTCTTGTTCAGTCAAAGTGAGTGAGACACTGTCTGTGTTTTTGGGGGTCTTGAATGCGGAAAAGAGGAAACCTCCTTTGTACCACGGTGTAGCCTTAGAAATCTCAGATTGGTCAGAACTAGAACTGTTGTTGCTAATGGGTGCTTTTGAACGTCTAGTCGGAGAAGGTAACTGTGTATAATTGAACGGAGGATGACTCTCTTGCTCAAATTGAGACCGAGTTGTAACCGGCATGAAAAGAGATGTTGGTTGACTAATAGAATGAGACAAAGTTTCTTAGATTTGAGATAAGAAAAGCTAATAAAGATCACTTGTCAAAGTAGAACAATAGAGAGATGGCTCGTCAAAAGTGCTCAAGCACTTACAGCAATCAATTGACTAAAGCCGAGCAACGAGCAAGAAGCTCAATAAGCAAGTAGCTAGAGAGGTAACCGTGATGCGACAAGTGATCAAGAGTAGCATTCGTTAAACTCAACCCAATAGTTTTAGCTCATTTGTTTTAGTCTAGAACAAATCTAAGCATGCAGATAACAAACCAGTTTCAGGTAAGAACAGAAAAAGACACTCTACAGCAGGTTAAAGTGCAAGTTTAGCAACTCCGAATTGTAGCAATGACAGGACAGTAGAAATGACTCAGGATTCTTGGTTGAGGGTATGCAAGGATACTTCAATATCATATGACTCTTGACCAGTGAACGTGAAAAACTCAGTTTTGAAGTGCTTGGACCAAATTTATAGATTGAACAGTGCAATTTCTCAGTTTGACAAGCAGTAGCAACAGATAAAAGATAGGTTTGCAAACAGTATGGGATCAAACATGTCATAGAACACTTGAAACAAGGGCAAAAGCAACCTTGCCAAGACAAGCACTTGTGATATCAAAATAGAGAACCTTATGAATGCTACCGTTTGTTTGAATGTTGAGAACGTTTACATTGGTATAGCACAATCGAAGACAATTCAAGCAATTACTACCTAGAAGGACAAGGCTCATTACTTAGCAACGTGGCCCACAACTTGATGCTCCCTTGCCTCACACCAAGTGGTTGCCCACAAGAGATATTGGCATTGTCATGGAGGTGTCAAAAACACAACCAAAGGAGCACATATGGTGAGTATCTTGGGGTGATCCGGGTAAGTCCACTTGGATCAATCCTTGCACCAAGAAGCTAAGCGGCTAAAATAGGGTGGCCTCTATCTAATGGTTCATAGTAAGGATTTCCATTCATAGCACCCCTCTTGCTCCTCATAAAGGACTAGGACCTCGCGGCCTCAAGAGTACCTTAAGCATTCTTGCTTAATGCTTTCCTCATGGTCACAATCCCACAAGTTACTCACATCAAGCGAAGATAAGTACTATGTCTACCAAGGTTTTGTGTCCTCGATAGCCTTGAGATTATAGTGAGTTGGAATCACTCGTCACCAAGGAAAATGATGACAAGGTTGTCCCCACTTGGGTCGTTCCTCTTGATTGCTCAAGAGCAGGCCCGCTAAAGGATCCTAAGCTAAACAAAGAATGGATCAATTCTTGAGGTTCAAGGTTTTTGGTTCACCACAAGGGTGAAGAGCATACTCCCCTATCTCAAGAATCTCTCCCACACACACCAAGCAAAGATTCAATTACCCCCTTGCTTTCAAAATCCCAAGATGGGTCAAGATTTCTGTTTCACCACAAGGGTGAAGAGCATACTCTCCTACCACCTCAAAATTTCTACAACAAGGTATTAAGTGCCTATGAAAGGAAACAACTAGTATATGCCGCACTTAATAAAGAAAGCAATTAAACAAGCACTTGATTTGGTTTTTATGCTTAGGGCAGCCCTGCAAAAACCATTAGTAGCCCTCTTTGACATGTGATTTTAGCAAATTTCAAGCAAGAAGCACCTACAACCACAACTTGTTAGACCAACAAGAGTTAGGAGAATCAAAATCCAAAATCTAACAATGATTAGTACATGAAAAAAATCAGATAATGTGCAAAAATAACTGATCAAATGATAAAATCTGAAAATAAAACCATCATGGTTGGATTAGGCTTGGAAAGACTTTTCCAACAATATATCACACTTAAACTTTTGATACCATTTGCAAAATTTCAAAAAAAAATGGGCACCCGTTTTCATTTGAAAACGCTGGAAATTTCATAAAATTTCAAAAAGATAGCTAAGAACCTAAAACTTGCAAGATGGATAAAATAGCTTAAAAATAGGTCACTACCAGGTACAGACACAGTATCGCGTGATACTTTGCATTAGACTGGGGTGATACTTCGCCCGAGACCAAGCGATACTTATCAGTCTGCGCGATATTTCGCTCGGCACCAGGCGATACTTCGCTCAAGACCAGGCGATATACTCTACTATAGCCAGGCGATACTTCTGACAGGTGAAGTATCACACGCGCATACAGAGGTATATCGCGCGATACTTCTGAAAAGTATCGCGTGATAGTCTGAGACAAAAAAATAGAGACTAAAAATTAAGCTAAAAACTTGCCGAAAAATTGATGGAAATTGACGAAAATGCAAAATTTAAAGGACAAAGTCTATCTACTCTGCCCCACGGTGGGCGCCAAAAATGTGTGCTATAATTGTGTCACACTTCTATGGATCATTACATGCAAGGAAACTCAAGAATGATCCCTCACAAATTGATCCATAGCTCCCTAGGCATGGAGTGCAAGGGCTTTTAAGAATGCTCTTAGCTAGAGCTATTTAGCCTATAACCTTGCTAGTAAACCATGCAATGAGAGATTCAATGAAGACAAGGGAAAGAATGCCAATATCCTCAAGAATCAGGAATGAAAATGCAATGCAATGCTATGCTAGAAATGGAAATGCAAGCTAAGCTATGAAAGGAAATATGCAAGTGTTACAACCCAAGCTAATTAATCTATGTGAGCTAATCTAGAGCATAGAAATGAAGCTAATCTAAGAAAGCATAAATATGAAGCTAAGCTAAGAATGCAAGAATGAGATGTAGAATGCAAGAATGCTCCAAATCTCCAAAAGCTCCAAAGTGACCTAGAAAACCTGCAACATAAAGTTAGCATAAAAAGTTGGGGATCTAGAATGAAGAAGAGAGCTCTCCTTTTAAAGGAAATGAGGAGGAATGGACCATGGAGATTAAGAGGCAAAAGATTTGATCAACAGTGGAGCTTAAAAGAGGAGCAATCCATGTGCACACATATCCTCCAATGAGAAAATAGGAGTTGACTTTTGTGTCCATATGAGACAAAAAGTGCTTTTTCCCTTTTTATAAAATAAGAATAATGCTTTATTTGTGCAACTTAGGATAAGACGAAAAGTGGGGGCTTTTTATTTATTAAAAGGGGAGGAAATATTCCTTTTAAATAAATAAAGACTTAGGATAAGATGGTTAGCCCATAGAAAATAATCGAATAAATGATAGAGCTAGGATTTGATCAAGAGCAAGCAATTTATGATTTAGCAAAAGGGGCTAATAGTCTAGGTGACCATTTTTAGGTGTAGACAAATATTACCCTCATTTACAGTTGAAGAGGAGTTATGCAAATTATAGAAGAGTTAATGATATCTTTACTGGGAGATTAGCTCATGAATTGCAAGGGAATGTTAATAGGTGAATGTGAGACGAAGCCATGCAACTAGTGAGAACTTATGGCAACTACTTCATTTAAGTTCCTAGTTTTACATACATCAGAGTTGGTGGTTTTGAACATGAACCAATAAAGCTACCATGGTATGCATTAGACCATTTTGTGCTCATTGAAGTTTGTAGAAAGTTAGCCCAAATTGACAAGAAATTGGTAGAAAAGCAAAAATAAGGTGTCATGTTCTCTATTGAATTAGGTTATTATATATGCAGCTTGGTCTCAAATGCTCTGAACCTAGAAACAAACTTTAAAAGGTCTAATCTACAATATTACATGACCCAACCAAAGTTTGACAATAAATTCTTTGCACAAGATCATTTGAACTTATGAGAAGGGTTTTCACATATTCCTCAGTTAGAATATTTCTACGAGAACTGCTATGATGAGTTTGAAGTTAGGAGAATATTGTGGTCTAGGTTCACTTTGAAACAAATAGTCACTCTTAATTTGGAGAAGAACATTACTAGAGTCAGTGATGATGGAAAGGATGTAGTAGACCCACAATAAAGTAAATAAATACAAGGAAAACTTATTCCCACTAGTGCATTTAACCTTATTTTTCTACCAAAATTTTTGACCATCAAATAAAAAGGTTTAGGTGGGTTGGGTTATAGTAGGAAAACTTTCATTTTTTTTTAATCCATGCTCGTGTTGGTCAAAATTTTGACCAATACCGTGTAGGTCAAAATTTTGACCAACACGACCATAATTTTTTTAAAAAAGATTTCATATCTCATTTCATTATTAGATCAAGCTTACAGCACGCGAAGGAGGACTGCCTACGAGGGTTGCCATTGTTATTTGGTGTAAAAGGAGGACTGCCTATGTCGAGGGTTGCCACTGTTATTTGCTGAAAAAGGAGGACCGCTTGCGAGGGTTGCCACTATTATTTGCTGTAAAAGGAGGACTACCTGTGAGGGTTGCCACTATTATTTTGGAGTAAAAGGAGGACTATTTGTGAGGGTTGCCACTGTTATTTGGTGTAAAAGGAGGACCGCCTGTAAGGATTTCCTTACCTTAACCTATGGTATGATCAGTTTTTTTTAAACATATATGTTTGATTGAATGTGATCTTGGCTAGGTTAGAACCGGTATTATGGTTGTGAGTTGTAGGAAAAGGTGATTTCTACAAAGCCCTAAGCTATAGATGTTTTATCTAAGAATGTGTAGTATTTATCATTCATTTTATTTTATAAAAGTAATATTTATTATATAAAAATTCTTTCAAAAACACATTAACAAAGAGAGAAATCTGAATAAACCAGTCTATGTCACTGTAAGTGAGGGTACAGTCATGCTATGTGACTCTCAAACCAATCCAAACAAACAATATTATTTCCAAATACTTTTTTGGTTCCTACTAAACATGAACCAAATAAGATTTACATTTGAATCCACACCCTAAGTGCCCAAAATGAAAAGGTTTAAATACTTCAAGGAATCATAGTGACTGGTTAATGCATAGGATAGTCAAGATAAAAGCCTCCAAAGCATTCAATGAGTGAATATGAATGTTTGAAAACTATTCCTTATTGCATAATGAAAAGGAAAAACCAAAATAAGAATTTGACACCTTTAAGATCATTGATTTCAATTAGAAAAACTTGTCTTTTATTTGATTTCCCATTTCATCCGTACACTAGGATTCTCTATCATACTATGGATTCTAAAAGATACATATAAACCCTCATACCATGGCTTCCATGATAAGACATTGATTTGAGATATTTCGACAAGGATTGGGTGCATTGTATTTGATTCCACTTTTCACATGCATCTTTATATGATCTGCAAGCATATATTTGACAAAATTTCTCCTCAATGGGGTTTGATGGATGTCCACAAGATGTGATAAAGTTCTACTTCCAACCATGCTCTGATGGATGTCTATATTATGTTTTGAAGCTCCCATTTGGCATGGACAAGGAGGATGGTAGTAAAGGATCTGACATTGTGCTGCTCATTGCAATCTTTTTAAAAGATTTTAAAACCTTTTCAATAAATCTATAACATGTATGTCTTGTAACTATAGTATCAATGAGACCACATTGTTTTGATCCATTTTAAATGACCCTTCACCTACCGTAGGAGATTGCTAGCATAGATTGTAGAATTTATAATTACACCTGCCAATTCCATTAGCTCAAGATTTCTAAAGCTGATTGTACAAATCCTTGGAATTAATTCCTTTCAATCCTTGAATCAACATATCTTTTGAAGTAGTTTATCCAATAATCTGAGCATACAATAATTGCATTGTATAAGAAAACATGTATTTGTGACATTTTGTCAAATAATTATGGTGACTTTTCTATACTTCCCTAGTTTGCGTGCATGTCTAATAGGATAGTTGTAACTATGAAACCCAACAGAATTCATGTACCCTTTATGCTTATATTGGGTGATCATTTCATTGTTTTCCTTGAGATGGAATTTGCATGAGGCAATCTATCAAACAATTCGTGTGTATGATCTCTAATCTACATTTTTTTTTTGAAAGTTTGAAAGCCTCTTTAACAACTCAATTTTGTGCAAAGCTAGTAATCATTTGTTTGAAAAGCCGAAAACCTCTACATAGCTAACATGGCACCATTGTTGCAGAGTACCCCTAGTGGTCTCCTAGTCATTCAATATGTGTTCCATCTCCTTTCTCCTCTTTTCTTGGGTTTCTGGATCATATTTGAAATCATGATTCTGAAATCCTTTTTTGTGTGCACTAATTTTGAAACTATTAGCTACTTTCCTGAGCTTAGCATATCCTTAGGTTTCACTATGTTGGAAAGATCACATACTACCACACATCTGGATTTCTTCCCATGTATAGCATTAAGATGGCTCCATAGCTTCCATGTACATCATCTTGAATGTTTCCAATTTGCATCCAAAATTTAATTATAACATTGGATGGTTAATGAATCCATCATAAACACATAATTTTTTAGGGATTGCTTAACCTATCCAAGATAAGAAATCTTTTCAATTTACCTTTTTGAAACACTCTCATTAACCTCTTTTTTTAATTTATATTTATATTTAATTTTGAAATTAAAAGAAGTTAATGAATCAATGAGAAATACATGTTTTTGGATGATTCATTAACCTCTATAACTTTTTGGGTTATTGAATCAATTAAAAATACTTATTTTTGGGGCTCCAATAAACCTTTTATAACATTTTACTCAGACATTTGATTTCAAAAATTTGAAATGCAGGATGGAGCTGGAAGACAAACGAAGACCTTGAAAGCTTAAAATTGGCTAAACTTTATCAATTGATTGGTCATTTTAAAGATGAAATCTTGACGTTTTATTGCTTGCTTGTAACTGAAAATGATAAGATTTTGGAAGTTTGATACATGAAGACCCTAGAAAATACAAATAATTACATAGGGACCACAATTCTACAAGCAAACTTTTTTTTATATAATGAAAATTTTTAAAATTTGGCTACATTTAAAACTATGGTAACATGGCCCTAGTAGAAAATCAAATACTTTTCTAGGATCTCGATTGATCAATGTAGTTAGCCACCCAAACACCAAAGAAACATTTGGAAACTTCACAGAGATCTTGGTAGACTATTTGAGAGGATAAGGGTGAATTGTCCATCTAGATATCATCCCAAGAATGAATGATCATCTAGCCATCTCCAGCTCCACATTTCAAGCCTTTCTATAATATGGCTCTACCATCAAGGATGCTATTCCATATCCTAGACCTACTAGGGAGCCCCTACATACTAAGGTAGCAGTAGAACCTTTTCATATATTCAGGTATTTTGTAGACATGATGTCACACCAAGTGTCTTAATGATTGCACTAGTTGTCTTCATGCCTTGTTTGTTGATCCTAGGTGCCCCTGTACCACCTTACTAATGAACTACAACTGATTGAGTACCTGAATGACTTGAAGATCAGTGATTAGAGATCACCGAGTACTGAATTGATATGTAAGATAATTGAATCAGTCATTATGTTGTCATTGATGTCAACTAGTTTTGACAGTACTTATCATGATAGTTGCAAATATCTAAACATCTATTAGGAGGAGAGAAAAGATGAAAGAGCTGAGGAAGCATTTCAGTATACACCGAGCTAGTGTAGTGTATACGAAGCGATAGTATCAACCGAGCTTATATTCACCGACACATTTCTTTGTTAACCGAGTATGGAAAAAGAACTAAATGATTAGATTAGCCGACAAAAAATGATGAGCTATAAAGTGTTATGATTTTGAGGTTGAAGATAAAGTTTGTTACGAGATCCACAACTAACAAAATTTGAAGAAGATCTAAAGGATGGAATTGAAACGAGTTATTGACACATCTACTGAGGAAGGTTTAAGAGACAAAATCAACGAAGGAGATTAAGTGGCAAAATTTGATGGATGAAAATAAAATAGTTTACTTATCTATATAAGAGACATTAGTTTCATTGTTATAAAGGATGTCAGAAGAGGGAGACTACAAAGATATCGCATGAACACAGCTTCATGCATGCTTGATCAGATTGGTTGAAGGAGAATCGAACTAGAGAGTTAACCAAGTGTCAGAGAGCTATTACCAAGTGACAGTAAGTTATTGAATATTGAAGAATTGAATTGAAATATTGATCAGAGGATTTTATGGGCTTAGAATAGATTTGAACATCTGCAAAATCAAGTTATATTGTAATCAGATCACCTAATGTTTTAGTTTAACTATTGTAACAAAAAAATATCTTAACCGAGTGGACGTAACCGTCTTATGATATACCCCATGTCATTCATAGAATGTACATTGTTATCCTGTCAACTCCATAGTGAATGCTGGCTAGATGATAACTATTAGTCATAAATCCTCTAACAAGGTCACACCTTACAATGTGTTTTGTAACCTTTAACAAGGTTGGCTCTTCACCAAGCTCACTTCAGAAGAGTGAAAAATATTTTGGGTTACCGGTCCCAGGTGGTTTTCCCCTTAACAGGGTTTCCATGTTAAATATTTGTGTTATGTGTTTATGTGGTGATTGTTTGGATATCATACTTTACATGTTGCATGTTTGATTTGATCGGTAATAACTGTGAGTAATTAACTAGTAATCGGTAAAGACACATATAGTTTAGTATTTGATGTTACCGAGCTGGAGATATTTGTTGAATTTTTTTTAAGTGATACATTTTTTAATTGGGACTATTGGATAACTAATGTAACTGATTCACCCCCCCTCTCAGTTATTCTAACAATTGGTATCCAAGCGCATTGGTTTCTTGGAATAGAGTTTTAAGGACTTCAGCAGAAAGATCACAAAATGTATAAGAGGGAAGTGCCAAAGTTGAACAAGGACAACTTTACAATATGGCAAAGCTGAATGAGACTTCATATATCTGGAATTGGGAATTCTACCCTCATCCTATTGGATAATGGCTACTTAGCACCGCCTACAGGACCTTTGATTCTTGATCAATTGAGAGATAGACATGAGCATAATATTACTATGATGGAGATTGTTGCTACTCTATCTGATGCCAAATTTGAAGATGTAAAGGACTGCCTTACTTCAAAGGAAATGTGGGATAAACTTGCTCAAATTTATGGTGGAGATGCAAATGTGAAAAGAGCCAAAGCTAAAAATTTAAGAGGGAGATTTGATGATATGAAAATGAAACAAGGAGAGAACATTGTGCAATATACAAATTGAATCAAGGAGGTAGTTAATGCTATCTAAGGATCTGGTGGTGTCATTGAAGAAGATACAGTGGTAAGTAAAATTCTGAGAACCCTATGGCCTGCTTATGCAATCAGAATATCTGCAATACATGAAATGAGGTTTGTACCTGGTAGTACTCTTACTCTTGATAATCTGATTGGTAAGCTAACAATTTTTGAGCTGAACAACTTTGATAATAGTGTTGTACCATCTATTGAATCTACTTTTATGACTTCTCTGAAGATCGGTAAGTCTAGCAGTAGACATAATAGGGATGATAGTGACAGTAATACTGATGATGAGCTTGATGAACTTTAAGCTCTTATGGCTAGGAGATTACCTAAAGGTAAGGGTAGATATAAGGGTAAATTACCTTTAGCATGTTTTAACTACAAAGAAGTTGGTCATATTGCTCCTAGATGCCCAAATAGGAAAGAAGATGATAGAAATAAAGATTGATCTGGTGAAGGAAGCTATGGGAGGAGAAACAACAGATGTTACCGACACTACAATAGGGATAACCGAGACAAAAATGATAAGGACAAAAATGTATGTTACATTGCTAAGGAAAATGATACTTATACTGACACTGATGAAGATGTTGAAGTAGTATTTGTTGCGATGAAGGATGATTCTAAGGAAGAAGAAAGGTATGTAGAGACAACACTCATTTCTAAAGTAAGTAAAAATGATACATGGATTATTGATAGTGGTTGTACACATCACATGACTGGTGATGAGGAAAATTTTGATTATCTTGAGCAATATAATGGAGGATCAGTAAAAATGGGTAATGATACACCATGTATGGTTAGAGGAAAAGGATCTTTACTGATAAATGATAGAATCAAATGTGAAAATGCTTATTGGGTAGAAGGACTAAATTACAATTTGCTAAGTGTGGCACAACTTAACAACTCAAGTCACCGAGTAGCTTTTGAGAGCAAGAAGGTAAAGATATTTGATGATGGAGGAAAACTTGTTGGAACAGGAGCACAATCCAAAGGTAACTTGTTTTATCTTGACAATACCGAGTCTTCCTGTTTAATGATGAAAAATGAGGATGCATGGTTATGACATAAAAGGTTATGTCATGTAAAATTTGATAACATGATTAAGATCAGTAGAAAGAAAAAGGTTAGAGGTTTGCCTAGCCTAGAAAAGCTTGATCATGTTATGTGTCACGAGTGTCAAAAAGGAAAAATGAAAAAATCTAGTTTTAAGAGTAAAGACTATTCAACAAAGAGAATTTTGGAGCTAGTTCACACCGACCTATGTGGTCCCATGACAACACATAGCTACTATGGAGATAGATATTTCATTCTATTTGTTGATGATTACACTATATTGATGATTGTAATGTTTTTAAAAGAGAAATCTGAGGCATTTAAGATGTTTAAATGGTACAAATCAAAAGTAGAGAAAGAAACCAAGAAATAACTGAAATGCTTCAGATCTGACAGAGGTGGTGAGTTTATTTATGATGAATTCACTAACTATTGTAATGAGCATGGCATAAAAAGATAGGTTTCTGCTCCAAGAACACCACAACATAATGGGATTACTGAAAGGAGGAATAGATCAATTGTTGATTGTGCAAGGTGTGTGTGAGTGATTTACACCTTCATGAAATAACAAGATTTAAAGAGAATTTACACTATTCAAAGCAAACTAATCTAAATAATGCACAAATTAATCTAAATATCTCATGGTTCTCTAAATTGAAGTGGTAAATGAGGCTCTCAGCTGCAAATCCTCATTAGTGACACTCTAATTATGAGAATTGAACTAAGAATGATATGCAAACTAGATCTAATTATCAAATTCTAGCTCTATTTGATAAGAAATCTACAAAATGATCAACAATTAAGCTAAGTATCAATGAAAATAGCTAAGTGAGTGATGTGGATGCAAATTGTAAGAGCTTTGCTACAATTCAAAGATATGGAGTGGATGATTAATGCCTCAAAATGCCTTCTATATATAGGATTTTCCCAAGGGTAGGGGGTAGAGTGAGATAACCATGGTTATGCTTGGGTAAGGTCAATTGGCTTTGCTTTGTCCCTAAATTGGGGGGACAAACATTTAAATGGTTTCAAAAAGCTGGACCATTTCAACAAAAGTGAGTGATTTGTGTCCATTTTGTCTCCTTTTTTTGCTTTGTTGAGGGAATTTAGTATTAATTAATTAATTAAAGTAATTAAATTTAGCCATGAAGGGTAAGAGGTTCATTTTGATTTTTGCTTTCAACAACTATGTCATTAATTGAATGTAATCAATTTCATAGTGTTTTTCCCCTTTTCAAGCTTTATTTAATCATTTAATCATTTAATTGAATTTTCCTTTGATTTGAATTGCCTTTGTTCTATTTATTGATTTTTCGTATTATTTTGATGATTTGATGCACCTTTTGATCGATTTAAGCCTTTGCCAATTTTCCATGTCTACAAATGCCCCTCTTTGAGTCGATGTGCGAAGAACACCAATTTCAAAGATTCCCTTAGTATGATGATCTGATTCAGGTCCTGGTTCTGATATGCCTCTGATCGTTCTGATTGATGTACTTCCTGATGACGATGATGTGCCTCTGATGATGGTGCTGATATGATTCTGATGCCTCTGATATGATACTGATCTGATATGGGTCCTGGTTTGATGATAGGTCTTGGGTTGATTGATAAAGGTCCTGGGTTGATTGATAAAGGTCCTGGGTTAATTGATTGCTGATACATTGATAGATTTGATATGATAGCAGATTTGATATGAAACCGATATGCAATTGATTTGCCTCCTGATATGATAACGATATGATATTGATAACGATACTGATATGATATGATATTGATATGATACTGATATGATACTGATATGATATGCCCCACTGATAAATGTTTTTGATGTGATGCCCATTTGATACTCTGATGCCCCCTTAGAAATAAAACATATTAATTCCTTGATTTGAATGATTTTGAGTAGTTGGAATATGTTTTGATTTTTGATACCGTTTGAAAGAAACAATCAAGTTTTATTCATGCCCCGGCTAATGAAAATGTCATATAATAGGTCCAAAGTGCATTTTTAAGTGTTTATTAGGACCAATTTCACCTTAAATAGGGTAAAACCCCTCATTTTACTATTCATTTGCACCATTCCCTCTTGAGATTTGAGCTCTGAGTTTAGCCTTTTGTACACGATGGTGGTCCCACATCGCGAGCATCGGTTTGAGAGAGCGCGCCGGTTCAGTCGGAGAGCGACCGATGGTCCTCTGGTATGTCATTCAAATTTTCCTCATGTTTTTAAAGTTGCATTTATGACCTCATTTAATGCATTTTAAAATTTTGATTTTGCGTTTGTAAAAAGAAATGTCGCCTCCGTGCCTTTTAATTATGCCTGAAAATTTTAAATGTCGCCTTTGGTAAATTTGATATCACCTTCCTTAGGTTTGCTCACGCATTTAGAAAATCCTTTACCGCCTGCGGATAATTTAATATCGCTTAGGGTTTTAAGCATTTTAATTGTGTATCGCGTGACAATCTTGAATAATAAAATGTCGCCTATGGAAAATCTTATACCGCGTCCGTGAAAATAAGTCACGCGGATGATTAAAATCACGCGTATGGAGAAATAGATGTCACCTCTGGTAAAAGAAATGACGCCGGAAAGAAAAGTCGCGTAAGTGAAAAGTTTTTTTTTTTTTTTAATGTTATTTGAGACTTTTCTAGGACATCTGATTGCTCGATTGCATCAACTTGATTGATATCGATCACATTAATGAATTCAATCAAATGTTCAGTTAGGGTGTTCCCCTTGTTTGATTTCAACAACGAATTAGGACATAGGTAACTATAATATCGAAGGATAAGGTTAATCAATCTTCATCATGAATGATAGGTCATGAATCTAATCGGCCATTCATTTTATGCTCAAATGCTTAGAGACATAAAACTAGGATCATCCTTCCTCAATGCTTAGAGTTAGGATTTGATAGGTCTAATAGGTATATTTAAATTGATGACTATGATTGATTGTTTGATTTCCTGATAGTAAGTTACTCATGTGATTCCATTGTTTTGATTAAACAGGAGGATGTCCCTGTTCTGTACCTCCAGACTGTACCACATTGGGTGATGGAGCTTAGGGAGCAGTTGACTGACGCCGAGAGGTGAGTGATTAGGTGCTGCGGTTTACTATGTGTATTAGAGCTTCCTCGATTCCAGATGAACCGAGGTTTGATTACCGCTGTCGCAGAGCGTTGGCACTCTGAGACAAACACGTTTTGGCTACCACAGGGCGAGATGACGATTACTCCTGAGGATGTTTATAGATTGCTACAGATCCCGACTCATGGAGAGATAGCATATTACGATGCAGTCTATGATGGGACGTATTGTCGACGAGTATTTGAAGATCCGTCTATAGGTGATGATTGCATCTTATGGCCTTAGTTTGCCTCATTTCCTGTTTTACCAGCGTTATTAGGTGCTATCATTGGTGGTGTATTATTACCTGATCGGCGAGGTCACAGATTTTCAGTGGGATGGGGCAGGATTATCGAGGATTTGCTACATCAGCCTTGACGCTTTGACTGGGGATCTTGTGTGCTGGCACAACTTTATCATGATCTTCATGGGGTGGTTTATAGGAGATCAGCTTCGTTATCTGCTGGGATTCATATTTTGCAGCTGTGGATATGGGAGCACTTACCAGTCAGTCATCCTATATCAGATCGAGATCAACCTTTAGGATATCCTTTTGCATGGCAGTATACTGGTATGGTGACACAGCATCACTTAGGTCATTTGGAGTATTGGCGGCATCAGATTGATGATATGGATGAGGTCTATTGGAGACCATATGTCAAGGTCGAAGATTGGAGAGAGGATAGCTTGGAGTTACCGTATATGTTTGCTCCTCGATGGATGATCGGCAGGATCGACTCTGTTCTTGAGAGATTCTTGGCAGGTAGAGTGCTACGAAAGTTTGGGCAGATTCAGCCTATGCCTCAGGGATCTGTAGTATATGCTCGTTCTAGTGCAGAGCGGGCTACTTGGGGTCACATGCCTTCATACGATGATGCTATTGAGCAGATATCACTGCTGGGTTATATGGATTGGGATATGAGGTTACACATTAGAGATGCCGAAGTTACTCAGGAGTATCTAGCTTGGTTGATGGAGCATCCTATGCCTCGATTTACAGACCCTACAGAGCCAGTGCCTGGGCGAGATGATGATGGTGATCATGTCGGTGGTGGGAGGAGACGCAGAGGTAGACCATGAGGTAGGGCGGTGATTAGACTCAGAGGATGAGCGAGAGATATACAGATACAGGCACCACCTCCTCCTCCTTCTCATCCTGCAGTAGCACAGAGACAGAGGATAGATCGTCAGGATCATGTGAGGGTTGCTAGGAAGGATCCAGTTGCAGGACAGGATACGGGAGTAGGATTACAGCAAGCTACCGTGGATGGTCAGGATACAGGTGCACAACAGATGCCAACAGCTTTTTCCCGTGATCGGGGAAAAGCTCCTATAGATACAGGTGATCCTCAGAGTACCTATGAGGTTGGGGAGAGTTCTAGTACTACCCAGCTGCGAGCAAATGTGGGAGCTTTACAGACAGAGGTATCACAGATGTCTTCTATGATTCAACAGTTAGTATCAAGTTTGGCTCCATTGGTTCCTCTCCTTGTTGCTATGGTTGGTCAAACGCCTCCTCAGCTGCCTCAGCAGCCTCCATCACAGCCTCCTCCAGGACCTCCTCCCAATGGTGACGAGAGTTGAGCTATGAGTGCTCTTGTTGATCATTTGTGTACTGATGCTGAGATACTTGATGTTGTACCATATTCTTGTGACCTTGGTGTCACCTTTCCAATTGTACTTTGATACTTATTTGACATTGATGCCCCTGTTGATGGGCGATTATAGAGTTGATTTATGATAGCATTGTTATACTTGATGCATTGAGTTATGAGTAGACATGTGATATGAGGACATTTATGATCTTTACTGCTGTTACTTGATGATATATGAGATTACCTTTAGATGCTGCTATATGTGTTTATCTAATGCATTTGTTTTTGGATGGATGTGTCTATGGATGCAACGTATCTTATGTATGATATAGATAGATGGATGCATTTCTTTCTCATGTATGGATGCAGTTTTGATATGTTATTTCTCATGTATGCAATCTATATGTATGCACATGTAAATGATTATTTCCTTCTTTTCCTTGATAATATATCTATGTAATGATTAATTATATGGAATGAATGCAAAAAGTATAATCTCATGTTTTTATTGTAGAAAAGATGATATTTGAAGTGATGTTGTCCTTGTTGTTTTGACCTTGTTGATGATGTTATGTACCCCTTTTTTGATGCAAAATGAAACCCTTGGGAAAAAATGCATGTGCAATTAATCTAACATGAGAATGCATTTAACCTTTTATGAATGCAGCTAAGTGTCACTAGCTTTTAGCAAATAAATGCCTTGAGGATATATTTTCATCATTGAGCATTTGGGACCGGAAAGTCAATACAATCACCACTGCCCACTGACATGATGATATGAACATCGATTTTTTTATTGCTCATATGGTAACCTCTGTTTTGCTTTCCCATCGGTCTCATCGATACGACTATCACTGATTACCCACAATCATGAGAGTACGAATACCGATTTTGTCAGATTCTATGTTGCAAGTGGATTTTGTCATTTAGATATGAAGAATCTAAATATCCAAGGTATCCGGTTGCGTAAACAAACAAAGGTTAACTCATTGTTTTATAAGATAATCCTCGATGGTTCTTTGATGACCATGTCTTTAGATGAATTCTCATAAGGCAATGAATCTTCCTCCGAACAGTCACTTCATAGTCAAGAAAAATATCATGTCTCCATCATTGCCAATCTAGTCGAAACATCATTGATTAGCTAAAAAGACTTGATACAAATTGAATTAATGTAAGTAAACAGATTTTTAACCAACTTTTCAAAAGAATCTATCTAGGTGTTTTGCATTGTTTTCTGATCTTCAAAAAAATATTTCCAAGTGTTTTGATCATGGAATGATGTTTGATTTTTAATCCTGAATAATAAGTCAATTTAGGCTCAAAGATTTTGTTGTGGTAGTCAACTTCTTGGTTAGTAAACAATGATATCAATCAAAGGTTTACAAAAATCTGATCTCTCTTCTGAAAATGTTGATCCTTTTCTGCTTGTGACTGAATGTTGCTCATTTGAACCCTTTTTGAGGTACCCACTTTCCAATCCATTTATGCTGCCCCCAAGTGTTTGATGTATCAGTTTTGACAACTTTGGGCAATGCAAAGGATGATGCTACAAAATGTTATTATGACTATGTACAAATGACAGATGCAATGAAGGTTTAGACAAATGGGATGATGAGATGCATTATGTACACATGTGACTAGGAAAGAAATGACTTAAGGGAACCAAAAGTGCTTGTTGCCAAGTTTTCACCTTTGGGTGCTCTCATTTTTTTTTGCTACCGAGGCGCCTATTTGCTAGGTTTTCACCAAGGCACTTTTTCTCTTTTTCATTTTTTTTGTATTTTTCTTTTTTTTTTTGCTTTTTTTGTATTTTTCTTTTTTTTCTTTTTTTGTATTTTTCTTTATCACCTTGGCGCCTATTTGCTAGGTTTTCACCAAGAGATAGTTTTTCAAATGTTTTTGCTTTCTTCATGCTCAATTTTCCACTGTTTTTGATCTTTCTTCTTTTCCAATGTTTTTGTATTTTCAAGATCTCTTTTCAACTATGTACAATAATTATGATGCTCTCTCATCTGATACTCTTTATACTCTTTCATCTGCTTTAGGTGTAGAATCTCTTCAAATGAATGCTGTTTATGGGTTCTTGTAATTCTTCACCATTACAATCTGATAACTTATATGTTCCAGTTCCAAAGGATGACACTATCACAAATGGGCCTATCCAATTAGCTTCCCACTTTCCTTTCTTTTCCCTTTCAGCTTGATTTTTGGGATTTTCTCTTAGTACCAAGTCTCCTACTTGAAAAGTTCTTGGTTTGATGTGTTTGTTGTAATTGCGTGAAATCCTATTTTGATAAACTCTTAAATGCTCATAAGCTTGAGTCTGATATTCCTCTAACAATTCCAATTGTTGTAGTCTGGCAATCCTATAATCCTCATCAGTGATCAATCCTCTTAATGAAACCCGTAGAGATGGAATTTCAACTTCTAATGGTAGAACTGCTTCGGTTCCATAGACTAAAGAGAATGGGGTGGCTCCTGTAGGTGTTCTGATACTAGTTCTGTAAGCCCATAGTGCGGGATTTATTTGCACATGCCAATCTCTTCCTGATTTGTTAACTGATCTTTTTAATATTTTGAGGATATTTTTGTTCGTTGCTTCAGCTTGTCCATTGCCTTGTGGATAATAAATGGATGACGAATGATGTGTAATGTGAAATGTCATGCAAAGTTCATCAATATCCTGATTTTTGAATTGTTTCCCATTATCCATGATAATGGCATGTGGAATACCATAGCGACAAATTATGTGGTTCAAAATGAACATTGAAATTTGTTTATCGGTTGCTGTTGTTAATGGAACTGCTTCCACCCATTTGGTGAAGTATTCTGTTGCTCAATCATACTAGAGAGAGGTAGTTAGCACAGTTGTATATGTTTTGAACCAAGTACAATTGAAGAAGGACACAAACAAAATACCCTATGAGTTATGGTTTGGTCACAAACTGACTGTAAGTTTAAAATTTTTGGTAGAAAATGTTTTATTCTAAAAGATGATAGAAATGAGAAATTTGACTCTAAAGGGGATGAATGAATATTTCTTGGATATTCTACTAAAAGCAAAGCTTACAAGTGTCTGAATAAAGTTACTAATAAAATGATTGAAAGTACTAATGTCAGAGTTGATGAATTTGATGATACAAATGGTGAAGAAAGCACTAGAGAGCTGGAAGACTTTGGTAGATTCACTTACATTGAACATCCAAAGCACCTACCGAAGCCATAGGTTGAGTCAACTGAGCATCAGGAAGAGAACACCGAGGAAGAACAAAGGGAAATCAAGGATCAGGAAGGAGCTATCGAGCAAGGAAATGAACCTGAATAGGATGAACAACAAAGAAGAGATCAAGTGCTGGCAAGATTTTTCAGAAGACATCATCCTGAGAACCAAATCATTGGGGACAAGTAAGCTGACATGTTGACAAGAAGTAAGTTAAGACAAGGTACATGCTTAGTTTATGAGTTTGAACTAAAAAATGTTAAGGTTGCACTAGAGAATGATGAATGGATAAAGGTAATGAATGAAGAGATAGAAGAGATAGAGAAAAACAAGACATGGACTTTAGTACCTAGGCCAAAAGATAAGAATGTTATCGGTACTAAATGGATTTTTAGAAATAAGCTGAATGAGAATGGAGAGGTTACAAGGAAAAAAGCTAGACTTATTTTCAAGGGACATGCATAAGAGGAAGGTATAGATTATGGTGAAACTTTTGCACCTATTTCTAGACTGGAAGAAGTCTGCATGTTAGTTGCATATGCTGCACATAAGAAGTTTAAAGTCTATCAAATGGATATTAAGTTTGCTTTTCTAAATGGGATATTAGAAGAGGAGGTCTACATAGAAAAACCATAAGGATTTGTTGATCCAGATAAGAAAGACATGGTATGTAAACTACACAAAGCTTTATATGGTTTAAAGCAAGAACCAAGAGCCCAGTATGAAAGGCTGCATAATTATCTTTTGAGTATTGGTTTTGTTAGAACTAGTGAAAATAGGAATTTGCATATGAAAGGAGAGTCTGATAAAACTATTTTGATTGCTGGAATATTTGTGGATGATATAATTTTTGGAGGACAAGATCATATCTGTAATCATTTGTTGATGAGATGAGAAAAGAATTTGAAATGTCTATGTTTGGAGAGATTAAGTTCTTTAGAGGCTTGCAGGTTATTCAACAGAATGATGGAATATTCATCACACAATCAAAGTACATAAAGAAAGTATTGAGAACATTTGGCATGGTAGATGCTAAACCAGTTGAAACATCGATGGTCACAGGCTGCAAACTAACTAAAGATGATGAATCTACAGAGGTAAACCATACATTATACCAATCTATGATTGGTAAACTGATGTATGTAGTACACAGTAGGCCAGACATTGCACATGTAGTGGGGATTGTTGCCAGATTTTCTGCCAATCCAAAGGATTCACATATGACTGCAGTAAAAAGAATCTTAAGATACCTGAAGAAAACAAAGGAATATGGATTATGGTATCCTAAGGAATGAAATTTTGAACTAAGAGTCTACACCGACGCAAATTGGGCTGGAAATATAGATGACAAAAAGAGTACCATCGAAGGAGCATTTTTCTTTGGTGAAAGACTTGTTACTTGGACAAGTAAGAAAAAATCGTGTATTTCTTAGTGTATTGCTGAAGTAGAATATGTTGCTCCTGCTACAAACTATTCAAACATTGCTTATATCAAGCAAGTGTTGGAAGGGATGAACGAGGTAATCACTGAGCCGGTGATTATATATTATGAAAACACTAGTGCAATAAATATTTCTAAGAATCTTGTAGTGCACTCAAAGACCAAACATATTTCTATTAAGTATCACTACTTAAGAGAACAAGTATAGGAGAAGCAAGTTAAACTGGAATATGTTACATCAAAAGAGCAACTTGCTGATATTTTTACCAAGCCTCTACCGAAGGACATTTTTGAATACTTGAGGACTAGACTTGGGGTCCATCCCCTGTCTACCGATCACTAATGTGATCTAGAGGTTGCATCAGCCTAATCTTATCAGAAGATCATTCATGTTGATGCAACATAGCTCACACTTTAGATTTTGTCTAAGGTTGTGAAAGATTTGAGGAACCAAAATAGAGATTTGCATATCAGTATACCAAGATACATTGTTTGCACCAAAGAACAGAGAGTTACTCAGCTATTGCAGAGTTGTATGTTTTATGTTTTTCTTTGGCATTGTTGTCAAAGGGAGAGATAAACAATATGATAACCAAAAGATCACTGGAACATCTATCTAGGGGAGAGATAATCTAAGAGCTGCAAATATCAAATCTACTGAGGAAAGTCTGCACTTGCAATGCTGTCATGTAACGTAGTGATTGTACATATTAAATATCAAGCTAGGGAGAGCTTACTGAGCTACAAAATTTTCTTACATAGCTGTATAATACATGTTTGGTATGTGTATGTTATATTTCATATTTCTTGAGTTGCCATCAATGCCAAAGGGAGAGATTGATGAACTACAACTGATTGAGTACTTGAGTGACAAGAAGATCAGTGATTAGAGATCACCGAGTATTGAATTGATATGTAAGATAATTGAATCAATCATTATTTTGTCATTGATGTCAACTAGTTTTGACATTATTTATCATGATAGTTGCAAATATCTAAACATCTATAAAGAGGAGAGAAAAGATGAAGAACTAAGATATCTACGTGGAGAAAGATGGATATGACAAATGAGGATAAAGAATACTTTGGGTAACTTATTGATGAGTCTATGACTTCATATGGTTGATTTGATTATGTTGCATTAATCTGTTATGAAGAAGGAATCAAATTGTTACAAGGAAGTGTGGTTGGTTAATGAAGCATTTCAGTATACACCGAGCTAGTGTAGTGTACACCAAGCGACAATATCAATCGAGCTTGTATTCACTGATGCATTTCTTTGTTAACCGAGTATGGATAAAAGAACTAAATAATTAGATTAGCCGACAGAAATTGATGAGCTGTAAAGTGTTATGATTTTGAGGTTGAAGATAAATTTTATTATGAGATCCAAGGCTAAATTTTTTTTTGAAGATCTAAAGGATGGAATTGAAACGAGTTATTGACACATCTACCAATCGACAAAATGAACGAAGGAGATTAAGCGGTAAAATCTGATGGACGAAAATAAAATGATTTACTTGTCTATATAAGAGACATTGGTTTCATTGTTATAAAGGATGTTGGAAGAAGGAGACTGTAGAGATATCACGTGAACATAGCTTCATGCATGCCTAATCAGACTGGTTGAAGGAGAACTGAACTGGAGGGTTAACCAAGCGTCAGAGATCTATTATTGAGTGACAGTAAGTTATTGAATATTGAAGAACTGAATTGAAATATTGATTAGAGGATTCTATGGGCTTAGAATAGATCTGAACATTTGCAAAATCAAGTTGTATTGTAATCAGATCACCTACTGTTTCAGTTTAACCATTGTAATAGAAAAATCTCTTAACCAAGTGGACTTAAACATCTTATGATATAGCCCATGTTATTCATAGGATGTACATTGTTATCCTGTCAACCCCGTAGTGAATGTTGGTTGGATGATAATTGTTAGTCTTAAATCCTCTAACAAGGTCACACCTTACAGTGTGTTTTGTAACCTTTAACAAGGTTGGCTCTTCTCCGAGCTCACTTCAGAAGAGTGAAAAATATTTTGGGTTACCAGTCCCATGTGTTTTTTCCCTTAACGGGGTTTCCACATTAAATCTTTGTGTTATGTGTTTATGTGGTGATTGTTTGGATATCATACTTTACATGTTGCATATTTGATTTGATCGGTAATCATTGTGAGTAATTAACTGGTAATCGGTAAAGATACAAACATTTTAGTATTTGATGTTACCGAGTTGCAAATATTTGCTGAATTTGTTTTAAGTGATACATTTTGTAATTGGGACTATTGGATAATTGATCTAACTGATTCATCTCCCCTCTCAGTTATTCTAACACTTACTAGCCTAGTTTTTCCAATGGGTGATCCATGTATTCACCCTTTTTCCTCAACAACCTCTGAGATCTTCTCCTCTATCCCTGTCATCATAAATCCTTGTTCCCTTTGTCCTTCTTCCCAAAAGAATCTTCCCACTCTGATAGGAAAACCTTCTACACTGTCATGCAAACCAACCAATAAGTGAACTTATCATGAAGAACATATGGTGAAAATTTCACAAAATCTGTTATGTTTTCTTTTTTTTGAAATTTGGTCAATGGTACATTTTCTATTTAAGAGTTCCTGAGTGATTTAAATATTTCATGGTCTAGTGAGCATGATTTGTGTGTGTATTTTTAAATCTTGTATAATCTTGTAATATTATATTATTTTCGATTATATACAAGATAAAACTAATGCTTGTATGTTTATATTTTGTATATTTATAGCCTGAATAATTGCCTGTGAAGAAAGTCCACACTTGGCAATATGAACCTAGAACAAAATAACGAGACAATTGCTAGATTGTGGTCTCACTTCCAAAGAAAAGTTGATATATGTAATTGTCCTTGAAAAAAGTGTAAGGGCTTAAAGAATTGAAGAATTTTAACCACAATAGTCCAGAGTCATTGTAGGCAACATGGTCACATTGAAGGCGGGCACAATTTTTGTCGATTGGTGAATGTGGATTTCCAACCGGAGGAACATGGAGGTGTGAATATCCAAGCTGAGGATAAAACTCCCATGGAAGAAGATGATCATGTGGTAGAGAACACATTTGGAGATGATGGTATTGGCATAGCTAATAATGTGCCAGAGGACATGATTGAAGAAGATGATATTGGTGTAGCTGATCAAGATGATCATGATGATGGTACTAGCCAATCTAATAATGATGATGAAGATGGCCTTGATATACCTATACTTGAGAAGGCATACGAGCCCCTATACCAAGGCTCCCAAACAACTCTTCTCTTCGCTATAGTGTTATTGGTGAACTTGAAGGTTATGAATGGTTTATCCAATGTAGCAATGTCGTGTATGCTAAGGTATGCCATTTTTTTCATCTTCAATGTTAGCATACCATTACTATTCATTATATAAACAATTCATATTCATTATATTAGTATTCATGGGTTTGGCATCCAAGTCGGACAACCCAAATATTGTGACCAACATTTGTCAAAATTTCTACTAATTTTGGTCGGAATCTACCATCGTGGTTTTGGCATCCTGGTCGGACGGGCCAAATATTTTGACCAACATTGGTCTAAATTGCAACGCATTTTGGTCGAACTTTAGCGTCATGGTTTTAGCATCCTGGTCAGTCAGGCTGAACATTTTGACTGACGATGGTTGAATGTTCGACAAATATATCCTCCAATTGCTAATGTTGGTTTTGACCAAGATTGGCATAGAACATTCTATAGTAACACCAATATGTCAAAAATTCGACTAGGAAAATAGTGACAGGACCATTCGTCGATCATTCGACCAAGATTGGTAGAAAATTCGACCAATGGCTTGTCAAAAATAGGTTCCAATTGTACTAGTTTCCTAATATTGATTGGAGTAAAGATGAAGAAGATCAATCCAAATTGTAACTTTTATAGTGATAAGGAGGACCGAACAATGACTAAGAGAGTTGAGATTTGGGAAAATGAGGATTGGTGATTAAGAAGCATTAGAGAAGATAAATAATAATTCCCTCTCATGGGCTCATGTAATTTATTCTAATGCACCTATTGACACTTGTTTTGCAGGTAATACCAAAGTAAACATTGCAGGTTTAGTTGCTAAGAGGTCAAAGAAGTCTCCTATAAGTCATTCACCTATTTGTACTAATCGGTCAATAAGTAAGAGAAAAGGAAAGAAGATCCCTATTAGGAAGGTGATTATGGACTTAGATAACATGGAGGAGATTGGTAATACAATGGGAGACTAGAGCTCATAGGTACCTATGATGGAAAATATTGACACAGTAAAACAATCTGAATTTTTGTCGAATTCTACAAATACCATGGTAGTATTGAATATGACACCTAGTCAAGTTCCTTTAGGAAAAGGTGATTCAACTAGTACCCCTAAATGGTTGGAGACTTTAGTTAGAAAAAAGAGAAATTTTATTATAATCTCCCTACCAATGGAAGATATGGTGAGTAAGTGCTTGGGAAAGACTCCCAAATCTAAGAAGGTAAAGATTACTTCCAGGGTAGACTTCGACTCAGATATAGACAACAAAGTTCAAGATCTTACCATGAAATATTTTGTAGTAGAAAAGGTTGACCTTGGGACTTCTTTGAGGGACATAGATGCATATCTCTTGGAGGCCTCTACTAGAAAAATGGTTAGCAAAAAATGGAAGGATGAAAAGGATAAGAAATATTTGAAACAAACCTTGCACCTTATGGCTAAATGTAGAGAAGTTATCCATCATCCCATCCCACAACCTCTGTCTCAGTTACCTATATCATTTGATCCTAAAAACCCAATCAACTAGAAAATACTTGATCAAATTCAGAGGATAAAAATGGTGGCTAAATTTTTCAATGACTGGTTAGAGGGGGTAATCAAGGGAGGTACCAAGTATATCACTGATCTAAGAAAAGTGTATGATGACACTATAGTCAACATTAAAGAACTGGAATTAGAGATTTCCTCTTGGAAGAAATAGGAAACCAGGTGATGGCGGTCTTTACCCAAATGAACAAAGTTAAAAAATATGTTGTGATCAAGTTGTTAGCAGAAAAGGCTATGGCTGGTTTAGATGATAGCATATTATGTTTTTAAAAAGAGTATTGAATGGAGAAATTCAATAGTAAAACAAGGCCACAAATAATATGTCAAACTGTTGAAGGAATTGACATAGCTTACTCTGTCTATGCAAAATGATTTGAAGTGCATCAATGTGAAATTCTTTAAGGATGATGGTAAAATTGTGGAAGCTACAAATACCATAATTTGATCTTTCAAGGAAAATATTGATCATGTCAAAGAAGCAAAAGCCCTGACAATTGAGGATTTCTCTAGGGTATCCAAGATTGAATCTTTTCTAACACTTTGTGTCGATCAGCTCAAAATTCAGGGGAATAAGGTGACACAAGTCAAGAGAGATAAGGAAGTATGGAAGAAATAAATTAAACACATTGGGTTTCCTAATTACATGGTGATTTAGGATTTCTCTACTGTGCAGTTGGAGTGGAAAGCGTAACATGCCACCATAATAGGAAAAAGAAAAGAGAGAGGTTCCACGACGTCACAAAAATCATGATTGTGTCATCGGATTTCTTTGTTTTGTTATTAGTTTCTATAGATATATTTAGTTTGGGTTTTAGTTGCGTAGAAATTGAATCTTACCCTTAGGCATAGTTATGTTAGATAACTAAGAGGGGAGGTGAATCAGTTAGTTCCAATTATCCCATAGTCCCAAATCTCCCAAATGTATATATTCAAACTTTTCATAAAAAATATCAACTCGGTAAGTTATTAACAATAAATTTCTCTTCATCTACCAATTGATAGTCAATTCAATACCGTGTTTACCAATAAGACATAATATTCAATGTGTAAAGTAAGATAATAATCTAATCACATAAAAAACACATGACACATAGAATTTTAACATGGAAACCCTGTTAGGGGAAAAACCACCTGGGATCGATAACCTAAAATAATTCACTCTTCTAAAGTGAGCTCAGTTAGGAGCCAACCCCGTCAAAGGTTATAAAGCACATTGTAAGGTGTGACCTAGTTAAAGGATTTATCACTAACAGTTAACTCTTGACCATCATTCATTATGGGGTCAACAAGAAAACCAACAACATTCCTTGAATGTCATATTGAAATACAAATAAGACTGTTAAGTCCACTCGGTGAAGATATTTTGTTGTAACAATGGTTAAACTGGTACAGTAGTGATCTGATTCAAATATAACTAATATTTGTAGATTTTCATATCTATGCTAAGCTTAAAATACCATCTTTGATCAATAATCACTTCAATCCTTCATATCCTTCAACATATTCGGCTCAGTGAATAATACCCTAACACTTGATAATGCCTGGAGCCCAACTTAGTTCTGTTTGTAACCAGTTTGATCAGTGGTGCATGAAAATAGTCCTTTCACACAAATTCTCCTGCAGTGTCAATAAGCTCCAGAATCAATAATGAATCTCATGTCTCTTTAAATAGAGTTCATAAACTATTTTCTTATCATCCATTAGATTTTGCCTCTTAATCTCCATCATTCCTTTTGTCGTTTCAAGCTTCCTCAACATATGTGTCTATAATAGGTTTCATCCTTCTCCATTCGATCAATCTTGAATTTTGATAGCTATTAGATCATCATAACAAACTTTATCTTTTACCTTGGAATCATAAGCAATCATCCAACTCATCAATTCAGTGGGCTGTTATAAACTTTATTTATTTATTTCACTTGGTCAATACTAGAATGTGTTGGTGATAACTTAGTTATTATTGATACTCAATATACACAACACATAGCTTGGTGTATACAAAAATCTTCAATTATCGATCACATTAACTTGTCTAGTTATGATCTTCAATACTTAAGAAATTCATGTAATATAATCAAGTCAACAATATGATGCCATAGCCTCATCAATAAGTTACCCAATGTATATCTTAGCCATATCTTCCATATCCATCTCATCTTCATGTAGATATCTCATTCCTTCACCATTTTTCTTCTTCAGATGTTTGTAACTATCATGATAAGTACAATCAAGACTAGTTGACATCAATGACAATACATTGACTAATTTAATTTCCTTACATAACACTTTAGTAACTCAGTAATCTCTAATCATTATCTTTCACTTGTCCATTCAGTTCATCAATATATTCAATCAGTTGTAGGTTAACAATCTCTCCCTTTGGCATTGATGGAAACACAATATGAAATATGCCATAAAATACCAAACATCTGTACTACAACTTTATAAATAAATGTTGTAGCTTGGTAAGCTCTCCCTAGCTTGTACATTTTATATGTTTAGTCACTACATAACATTTCAGGTAGACTCTCCCTATGGATTTGATCTTTTTCTTTCCATTTTTTATTCTTCCCTCCCACTAGATAGGTATTTCATTGATTCATTCTCTCTCTTTGACAATAATGCCAAAAAGAATAAACAATTCTATAATAGCCAAAATAATATCTTTGGTGTTTGGTTTAGATCAAGTACCTTTATGTACAAATATACAATTTTCTTCTGTTCTAGCTTTCACAACCTTAGGAGACCTAAAGTGTGAACAATATGCATCAACATCATTTGATATTCTGATAAAGTATAGGTTGATGCAACCTCCTGAACACCTTAGTGACCGATAGACAGGGGATGGACCCCTAGTCTAGTCCTCAAGTACTCAAATGTATCCTTCAATAAAGGTTTGATAAATATGTCTGCAAGTTGTTCTTTTGATTTCACAAACTCCAATTTCACTTGATTTTCTTATACTTTCTCCCTCAAGTAGTGATACTATATAGATATGTGCTTTGTCTTTGCATGCATAACTAGATTCTTGGAAATGTTTATAGTACTTGTGTTGTCACAATATATTATCACTAGATCGGTGATCTCTTCATTCATCCCTTCCAAAAGTTGTTTTATCCATGCAATGTTTGAATAATTAGTAGCATCAACAACATATTCTGCTTCAACAGTAGACTGAAAAATACATGCTTGTTTCTTGCTTATCCAAGTAACTAATATTTCTCCCAAAAAATAGTGCTCCACTAATTGTGCTCTTTTGGTCATCAATATTTCCAGCCCAATCTGCGTCGGGATACACTTGTAGTTCAAAATTACCCTATTTCTTGTACCATAAACCATAATTCTCTATGTTTTTCAAGTATCTCAGAATCCTCTTAACAATAGTCATATGCGATTCCTTAGGATTAGCAGAAAATCTTGCTACAATCCCAACAACATGTGCAATATCAAGTCTACTATGCACAACATACATCAGTTTTCCAATCATTGATCTGTATAGTGTTTGATTTACCTAGGTTGACTGATCATCCTTTGTTAATTTTCATCCTGTGACCATCGGTGTACCTACTGGTTTTTTATATTCCATTCCAAAGGTCTTCAACACTTCTTTAATATAATTTGATTGTGTTATAAATATCCCTTCATCTTGTTGTAGAATTTGCAAACCTAGAAATAATTTAATCTCTCCAAACATTGACATTTCAAATTCTTTTCTCATTTCATCAGAAAATGCTTTGCATAGATTATCATATCCTCAAAACATGATATCATCAACAAAAAATTCAGCAATAAGAATCTTGTCATCAATTTCACCTTTCAAATACAAATTATTGTTATCACTTGTTCTTACAAAACCAATACTAATAAGATAGGAATGCAGTCTTTCATACCATGCTCTCGATGCTTGTTTTAGTCCATACAGTTCTTTATGCAATTTACATACCACGTTTCTCTGATTTTGATCAACAAAACCTTCAAGTTGTTCAATGCAAACCTCTTCCTCAAGTATCCCATTAAAAAATACAGATTTGACATCCATTTGATATACTTTGAATCCTTTGTAAGAAGTATATTCTAGTAATATTCTAACTCCTTCAAGTCTTGCAACTGGTGCAAAGGTCTTACCATAATCTATATCTTCTTCTTGTGCATATCCTTTACATACAAGTCTTTCTTTGTTCCTAGTGACTTCACCATTCTCATTCAACTTGTTTCTGAATATCCATTTGGTTCCAATAATATTTTTAGCATTTGATCTCAGTACCAATGTCCATATTTTATTCTTCATTATTTGCTCAATTTCCTCATTCATTGCTTTAATCCATTCATCATTCTCAAGTGCATCTCTAACATTTTTAGGTTCAAATTCACAAACTAAACATGCAGTGTTTTGTCTCAACTTACTTTGTGTTGAATCATACCAACTTGCTTGTCTCCAATAATTTGGTTTTGTGGATGGTGTCTTCTCACAAATTTTGCTAACACTTGTTCTCTTCTTTGTTCATCAATCATTGTAGGATCAATATCATCCTCGATAGCAATTTCATGATTCTTGATTTCTATGGACTAATGCTCGGTGTCTTTATCCTGTTGCTCAGTAGCTTCTACCTGTTTCTCAGGTAGAGGGTCAGGTAACTTAATGAATGTATATCTACCATAGTCTTCTGGTTCCTTTTTTCTTTTTTCATCATTTTTCTCAGCAAATTCATCAACTCTCACATTAGCACTTTCAATCATTTTGTTAGAAACCTTATTCAAACATTTGTAAGCTTTACTTTTAGTAGAATATCTTAAGAATATTCCTTCATCACCTTTAGAATCAAATTTTCCATTTCTGTCATCTTTCAAAATGTAACATCTATTTCCAAATATTATGAAATAGCTTACATTCACTGTGTATCCAAACCATAACTCATAAGGTGTCTTGTTTGAATCTTTCTTCAGTTGTACTCGGTTCAATGTGTATATTGTAGTGCTAATAGATTCTCTCCAATACATTTGTGCAATATATTTCTCAATCATCAGTGTTCTAGCACAATCAACTATGGATCTATTCGTCCTTTCAATAATTCTATTCTGGTGCGGTGTTCTCAGTGCAAAAACTTTTCTTTTAATTCCATGCTCATTAAAAAAGTTAGTGAATTCATCATAAATAAACTCACCACCTCTATCAGATCTTAAGAATTTTAATTCTTTTCCACTTTCCTTTTCCACTTTTTCTTTATACCATTTAAACATTTTGAAAGCTTTAGATTTCTCTTTCAAAAACATAATTGTCATCATTCTAGAATAGTCATCAACAAACAAAATGAAATATCTATCACCATAATAACTTTGAGTTCTCATAGGACCACATAAGTCGGTGTGAACCAACTCCAAAATAGCTTTAGATGCATAGGTCTTTCTCTTGAAACTAGATTTTGACATTTTTCCCATTTGACATTGTTTACACATGACATGGTCAGGTTTAGATAAGCTTAGTAAGCCTCTAACTTTTCTTTTCTTACTGATCTTAACCATGTTGTCAAAATTCACATGACATAACTGTAGAAGTTGAGAAATCCAACTTCACAATTCACCAAGAACACCTGCATGCAAATAACCTGTTGTTGAAAGGAAACCAAAGAGACAAAAGCAAAGGCTTGGAAAATCTCAGCGGTGTGAGAGAAATTGTATTCCAAGATAATGAAAACTAATTACAAGAGTTCAACCTATAAGGTGAACAAAACCCTAAAACTAGAAAAACTAGGTTGCACATTATAATTAATAAAGATATTAATTATAATGTACCTAAGAGAAAGCTTAAGTAAAAAAGAGTAATAAAACTAACTAATTACTCTAACACCCCCCCTTAAGTGAAGCTCGGGAGGTAAGCTAACCTAGCATAGCTATGAAAGCAGGAAATGGGTCCCGGCAACAAGGCCTGATCAGGTACCCAATACAAGGAAATCTCTGTATATTGGAGACAAAGGAGAAAACCCAGTGGGAAAAACTCCTCTCAAAAAAGAGATATAAAAGCAAGCAAAAGACAAAAAATGACTTCAAGAGACTCTCTCAAAGCCATAAGTACAATGCGTGCTGCCAACCCCCCATGAGAGAGGGTCAGGGCTCCAAAGCCCCCCCAGAATGAAAGAACCCCTGGAACAATGAATGAACCACTGTGACTCCAATACAAAGGAGTGAAAGATAGTGAACACTAAAGAGGTACCCTCAAAAGATGAGGTGTCACTGGAAACCGAGCTGATGCTCAAAGGAGTAGACATGAGGATCCTGAAAGGGAATCCCCAATGTAGGTGGTATGACAGGTGTGCTGACACTGTCAAGAGAGAGAGGAGATGAATGTTCTCTATAGAATCCTCAACAACTACACCTGGTGGCTCAAGGAATGGAGCTGGAGGGTCTGGCAGTGCTGAAGAAGAATCCTACTGAAGAGAAGAAACCCTAACAAGATGAGGTGAGGCTGTCACAGAAGTGGTCTCAGGAACAACATAGAGGTTCAAGTGACCTGACTATCCCACATGATGCTCTCATGTAAGAGGAGAGTTGTGCTCCGATAATGGAGCTGGTGGACCGAAGTGTGAGAAGGTGTAGAGACAGGTGGAATGATCAACTGTCCCTGTAGCGACAATGCCACTTGTCGCACTATCCCAGATGAAGACTGAATCTGGCGTGAATTCAATTGTCTTCCCTGACCACTGAGTGTAATATGATAAATTGAGAGAAGGTTTGCAGATAGAGATGGAACATACAATACATCATTGAATGTGCCATCTTGAATGCATACTGAACCTTTCTCGCAGACTGTCATAATAGTGTTATTCCCCATGAGAATGTGAGGAATAGGAGAAGCCTCAATAGACGAGAAGATCTCTGAAGAAGATGCCATATGGTGAGAAACACTAGAATCCAGTATCCAAGGGACCTGTGAAGGGGATGCAATAGAAGCCCATAATGCATGACCCTATCCAAAATCCTGTCCAGCTGTTGAAGATGAGGCAAAAGACTGAAAAGAAGACCCCTGTGAGGTGGAAGAGGATGGAGAGGAAATAGTGCTCTTCTGAAGGAGAGCTTGCAAATCTGAAATCTATTTCTCATAGCCATCAAATCTCTTCTGAAAATAATGTGACTCATCATGAGGCCCCTTTTGACAATAGGAACATGTAGGGCTCTCAGTCTTCGGTTTCTCCTTCTTAGAAGAAGATGGTGGGCCAGTAGAGTGCTGAGAAGAGGAATCAGATGTCTGCTTCAACTTTTGCTTCTGTGTATCCTGAGGTGTCTTGGTAAGAAATGCCTGTGACTATGAACCTGTAAGTGAGTCCATCTGATTGAGCTTGGACTGCTCATGAGTCAACCTGTCACAAAAGGTCTCAAAAGAGGGCATAACATGTCATGCACCTAGTGCATCCATAGTGGAGTAGAAGGTAGAAGTGAAAATCTGATAAGGGCCATGAAACTTTGAGAGTATCAGAAAGATACACTCATCATCTGACTTTGTCTTTTCAACAACCCATAAAATAGAACGAAGAGACTTGAACTTCATCAAGAAGTTCTCAATGCTGATGAATGATTCAAGTACCAAGGAGGTGAACTCTGCATCTATTTGTAGAACCCTGAACTGATTCATTGTGCCAAACAAGGTGGAAAACTTGTCCCACATAGCCCTAGGTGTGGTCAAACCATCCAGGTGGAACAACAACCCATCTAAAATGTTCATTGCAATGAGGCCCATTGCCTCATCATCCTATTTCTCTGTAGAAGAAATTCATAAGGCCTCTGTAGAACTGGCTGAGCTACATCGAGGCATGACCATAAGCAATCTAGTCATTTGTCCTTTCCAAGTGTGATAGTTGTGAGGTGTAAGGCGGGCGACAGAAGAGTCCACCATTGAGAGAAAGAAGACATAAGTAGAAGGATCTTTCTGAAGTAAAGTACAGAAAGTAAAGAGCACACCCCCATAAAGTATAATACTATCCCCTATACACAACAAAGTACTATGAAAGCACAAGAAATGAGAAAAAAATTGAGTTCCAAAAGTAGAACAGGAGCACAAAAGAAGGTGCATCTTTGACTACAAAAATTGGTAGTCAAATGGAGAAATTAGGAAGTGAAACCTACACAAGAGTGATGGGCTTAGAAAGACCTTTCCAACGATATATCATATGTCAAATTTCAAGTTCGTATGAGCCCTGTAGGACCAAAAATGCCCAGGTACCCCCAAAATGCAAGCTCCCTGGAAAAAACTAGTCCCGAGAAAAAAATTGATGGCTGTCTGCACGCCACAAGCTAGTCAATGACATCATCATGACCAGGGCTGATGTTATCACAAAAAAAAAATAGTTGCTGAAAAATTCAAAATTTGGCTGGAAAACCCCACCGAATTTTTTTTCCGGCAGGTGACATTACTTGCTATGCCAGGTGGTGCAGTGGTGGCTGGTGGGTGGTGCGGTAGCAGGCGGTGGGTGAAGCGGCAGTGGGCGGTAGGTGGTGTGGAGGTCGGTGGGCAATGCGGAGGTGGTGGGCAGAGCGGAGGCCGAGCGGGGGTGGCATCGAGGTGGCGTAGCGGTGGCGCCCCGAAAAACCCCACAAATTGCATGAATTTCAAGATTAAAATTTTTTTTTTTCTCATTTTGCATGTCGTATGGTTTGAATAGGCTATAAAATTCACCCAGAAGCCTCGGAGGCCAAATGGGTCGAGTTTTATATGGAAATAGGAATTTTTAGGCCTTCTGAACACAACCACGAGGTTGGTTTTTGCCCAAAGTGCTCCAAAAAAAAGAGACCCCCCAGATCCAATAAAAAACAACAGAGAAAAGACCAGAGGAGCTATGACTTTCATCTTCAAATCACGGCTCCAAAAGCTCAGACTAGGTAGCAGCAAGAAAGCTCTGATACCATGTAGAAGTTGAGAAATTGAACTTCACAGTTCAACAAGAACACCTGCATGCAAATAACCTGTTGCTGAAAGGAAACCAAAGAGACAAAAGCAATGGGTTGGAAAATCTTAGCGGTGTGAGAGAAATTGTATTCCAAGATAATGAAAACTAATTACAAGAGTTCAACCTATAAGGTGAACAAAACCCTAAAAATAGAAAAGCTAGGTTTCACATTATAATTAATAAAGATATTAATTATAATGTACCTAAGAGAAAGCTTAAGTAAAAAAGAGTAATAAAACTAACTAATTACTCTAACACCTTTTATGCCACAACCACACATCTTCAGTTCTAGCCATTAAACAAGAAGTTTCAGCATTGTCAAGATAGAACATATTACCTTTTGATTGTTCACCAGTACCGATCAACTTTCCAGTCTCATCATAGATTTTTACCTTTTTGTTTTTAAATGCAACTCGGTGACCTGAGTTATTCAACTGTGCTACACTCAACAAATTATAGTTAAGTCCCTTCACCCAATATGCATTCTCACATCTAATCTTATTGTTCAACAAGATAGATCCTTTTCCCTTTACTAGACAAGGTGCATTATTTCCCATTTTAACAGATCCTCCATTATAATGTTCAAGATATTCAAATTTATCTTCATCACCAGTCATATGATGAGTACAACCACTATCAATAATCCATGTATCATTCTTGCTAACTTTAGAGATAAGTGTTGTTTCAACATACCTTTCCTCTTCTTCTAAATATTCTTTCAAAGATACAAATACCACCTCAATGTCTTCATTGGTGTTAGTGCCAGTGTCATTATCCTCATCTTCAACAAGGTAACATGCCTTCTTTTCTTTATCTTTGTAGTCTTGATTACTTCTTCTGTCATACTATCAGTTTCCTCTGCGAGCTCAGTTATCTCTTCTGTCAAACTTTCTTTCACCAGTTGGTTCATTATCTTTGTCATCATCTTTTTGGTTAGGAAACCTAGCTGCAATGTGACCGATCTCTTTCCAGTTAAAACATACCAAAGGTAATTTCCCTTTGTATCTTCCTTTACCTTTTTGCAGTCTCGGAGCCATTAATGCTTCAAGTTCATCAAGCTCATCCTCATTAGTGTCATTGTCATGTTCATTCCTTATCATGTGTTTACTGCTTGATTTACCAATTTTCAAAGATGACATAAATGTAGACTCAACATTCGGTATAATACTATTATCATAGTTATTCAGCTCAAAATTAGTCAATTTACCAATTAGGTTATCAAGTGTAAGAACATTACCTGATGAAAATCTCATTTCATGAATTGTAGAAATTCCAATAGCATAGACATGTAGTAAAGTTCTAAGAATTTTACGCACAATAGTGTCTTCATCAATAATACCTCCTTCTCCTCAGATAGCATTGACAACCTCCTTGATTCGGTTACTATACTGAGAAATTTTTTCTCCTTCTTTCATCTTCATATCATCAAACTTTCCTTTAAGACTTTCAGCTCTTTCTCTCATCACATTCACATCTCCTTCGTAAACTAGTGTAAGTTTTTCCCACATTGCTTTGGTAGATGTACATGTCTTGATATCTTCAAATTCAACATCTGTTAAGGTAACAACAATTTCAGTCATTTTCATGTTATGTTCATGTCTATCTCTTAGCTGATCAATAGTCAAAGGTCCAATCGACAGTTGAATGTAAGCATTGTCTAGGTAAAATACTGCAGATTCTCCAATTCTAGATATGTGCAACCTCATTCTGATTTTCCATGTTGAGAAGTTGTCTTTGTTCAGCTTTTCCACCTCTCTCTTATATATCTTGTGATCTTTAGCTTAAGTCCCTTAAACTTTCCTTCCAAGAAACCAATATGATCTGATACCAATTGTTAGATAACTGAGAGGGGGGGTGAATCAGTTAGTTCTAGTTATCCTACAGTCCCAAATCTCCTAGATGTATATATTCAATCTTTTCACACAAAATATCAACTCAGTGAGCTATCAATAATAACTTTCTCTTCATCTACCGATTGATAGTCCATTTAATACTATGTTTACCAATCATACTTAATATTCAATGTGTAAAGTAAGATAACAATCCAATCACATCAAAAACACATAACACATAGAATTTTAACATAGAAACCCTGTTAGGGGAAAAACCACCTGGGACCGTAACCCAAAATAATTCACTCTTCTGAAGTGAGCTCAGTTAGGAGCCAACCTTGTCAAAGGTTACAAAGCACACTATAAGGTGTGACCTGGTTAAAGGATTTATCACTAACAGTTAACTCTTGACCAACATTCACTATGGGGTCAACAAGAAAACCAACACCATTCCTTGAATGTCATATTGAAATACAAATAAGACTGTTAAGTCCACTTGATTAAGAGATTTTGTTGTAACAATGGTTAAACTGATACAATAGTGATCTGATTCAAATGTAACTATTATTTACGGAATTTTAGATCTATGCTAAGCTCAAAATACCTCCTCTAATCAATAATCACTTCAATCCTTCATATCCTTCAACATATTCAGCTCGGTGAATAATACCCTAACGCTCGATAATGCCTATAGTCCAGCTTGGTTTTGTTTGTAACTAGTTTGATCAGTGGTGCATAAAAATAGTCCTTTCATGTGAATTCTCTTGCAATGTCAATAAGCTCTAGACTCAATAATGAACCACATGTCTCTTTAAATAGACTTCATACACCATTATCTTATCATCCGTTAGATTTTGCCTCTTAATCTCCATCATTCCTTTCTTGCTTCAAGCTTCCTCAACAGATGTGTCTATAATAGGTTTCATCCTTCTCCATTCGATTAATCTTGAATTTTGTCAGTCGTTAGATCATCATAACAAACTTTATCTTTTACCTCAAAATCATAAGCAATCATCCAGCTCATCAATTCAGTCAGTTGTTATAAACTTTATTTATTTCTTTCACTCGGTTAATACCAGAATGTATCGGTGATAACTAACTCAGTTATTACTGATACTCAGTATACACAACACTTAGCTTGGTGTATACAAAAATCTTCAATTACCAACCACATTAACTTGTTCAGTTACGATCTTCAATACTTAAGAAATTCATGTAATACAATCAAGTCAACAATATGATGTCATAGACTCATCAATAAGTTACCCAATGTATACCTTAGCCATATCTTCCATATTCATCTCATCTTCATGTAGATATCTCATTCCTTTACCATTTTTCTTCTTCAGACGTTTGTAACTATCATGATAAGTATAGTTAAGACTAGTTGACATCAATGACAATACATTGACTGATTTAATTGCCTTACATAACACTTTAGTAACTTAGTGATCTCTAATCACTGTCTTTCACTTGTCCATTCAGTTCATCAAGATATTCAATTAGTTGTAGGTTAACAAGTTATATAACTCTAGGTTTCAAAGACAATTCACCTTATGAGGCTATCTATATGTTTTAAAAAGATATTGAAAAGGTATAAGAATTTTTGGGGAGAATATAGACTTAAAACTTATATTTTGGGATATATGGTACTTGGAAAAGAAATACTTTATCTATGAATAGAGTTGATAATTGATTATTACCAACTTAAATCTATGTGTTTGAGTTGATGAAAGTTGATTTATGTGTGAATTTATCTTTTGAAGTAGTAATTGCTTATCTTTTTGGGAAATATATCATGCATCACAGTGGATATGGTTAGTTTATAAGCTCGCTTTAGTTAAATTCACTAGCATTAAAAATAGAGTCTATGAGCGCTATTTTCTGGAATTAATCATACTAAAAAATCAGATTCATTTCATGGTTATGTGTGAATGTTAGCTTGCCTTTATTACTTTCAGGTTAAAAGTATATTCAGAAATTTGATTAGCATAGTATTAATTCATTGAAAAACATTTAAAGGGAGCTGTACCTTAGATTCAGAGGGAAACTAATTTCAGTTTGCCCAACTGTGGTTACATGTTTTTTCTTAAGAAAGGGGGTTACAAAGTAAAATGAAGTGTTATTTTAAGGACAAATATGTTAACCAACACATTCAATACACACACACACACATATAATTTTGATTTCCTATATTATAGGAAACACCTTAAACAACTTATCTGAATATAATGAGTTGTTTTAACAATTTATTATATAATAATAATTAATTACTGAGACACCTAGAATAAATAGGTGAGTTATTATTAAAACTCACTTTTATTTTGACATACCAAATAATGTATTCTAATTGACCATACTAATAATATTATGTTGTTTCTCAATAATTTTATAGCTAACCTAAGTACCTATGTGAATACTAATTTCCAACAATATTCTCATCATGTATATGTAATTGTTGTCATATGTGAGTTGGTTCTTTTTGTTGTTGTTCTCAATTTTTGTTTTTCTGGAGATCTATACTCTCAATGTGATTGCGAAAGGCACACATCCCCAATTGCAGAGATTGTTGGGGTCCAATATTCTTGTCATATAATTTTTTTGGCTTGACTCCCTTTTTTAGTATTTTTTCACAATCTCTCATAAATATCCAATTTGAATTTTCTCCATGACCTTAGTCATTTACTTGATATTAAAAATCTAAAATTTGACTTTGTTGTTGGGTATTGAGGTTTTGACCTACCACTTACCTTCTTTTCCTTTATCACTAGTTTCCTTTTATCATTCCTTGCAAGTCTCAATCCTTGACACCCTATTCATACCCATATAAAATGCTTAAGAGTTTCAAGTCTTTGACCTTTGGGTTTTCCCCTTATTGCTTTGCATCTCCCTTCTACATCCATCCCTATCTCCCTAATCTTTGATGCCTTTTCCTAAAATGATTAAGGGTTTTGATATTCTCTTATTGAATATGTGTCTAGCGTATAATTATTTTCTTTATATGTTATATGTTTTTCCCTATCCCCAACCACAATGTCCCAAGCTTTGAACTTCAATAATCAGATTTCCTTTCTAGCATCATTTTCATAATTTTCTTTTGATTCCCAATCCCTAATCCATTTCCTTCACCTCTCATTGAAATCTTCTAATTCATCCTTGAACATTTCATCCTTTTGTTTACCTCTTTACCAATTTTTTATAAACCATAAGCTTGACTAATACAAGAGGATGCTTGTCAATAATTGATCTCTTATCGGTTGTCAAGTGAGGTGAGCATTAGAGGCTAGACCTAAGGCTTGAAACTAGACAAAAAGACAACAATATTATTTTCCACCTATTTCGTTGCCCTATTTAAGATGTTAGACTTGATGGTCGAATTACAATATGCTCGATATGAATGAATAAATGAATGTTTTTAGTTATGTCCTCGAGGCCAAATAGCTTATGAGACCCACAAATAGCCACCAAACATAATAACATGCAAATCCCAAAATAATAATAAAATCCTAAAACAAAAAATCCCAACTAATTTTCTTTTTCCTTTGCATCTTGGATCTCCTACTATGTATCTTGATCAAGAAATTCACAAGCCTTGTTATCTTTTCTTCTTCAAATATATTAATCAAGGTATTCATGTCTAGTTTCTCAATGTAATTGATTTGAATATCCTTGTAGGTTGAACACTCCATGATGTAATGACATTTTTCCTCCACAATCTCTTGAGTGCACGATGACCATGCTAGAGAATGTCAATAACAAAGAGGATCCTAGAACCCTTCAGAGGGAAGATTGTATGTTCGAGGAGGAGATGAACATAGAGGAGAACAGGGACTGGAAGAAGGAAATGCAAGAAAAAAAGATCCATATTCAGGATATGGAAAAAACCATGAATAACATGAAGACTAAGATGGGAAGAATGGAAAATAAGCTTTTTGATAAGGTTAAAAATAAAAATTCTATAGAGGATGGTACAACTGAGTTGAAAAAGAAAGTAAAAGAAAAGATGAAAAATTTAGAGACTGAAATCAACTACCATGACAGCATGATAAGAGGAGTCCTGAATCATAGTAATGAAGGTTTGAAGGTGACTATAATGAACCTGAAAATGTTGCATAATCATCTGGAAAGAAAAATGCTGGAAAGAACCACAATAACTATTGAAGAGGAAACTAGAAATACAGGGTCAGGGATGAGAACTAGAGGACGCACTCAGAGAAAGGTCCCTTAAAAACCTACAGAGCTGAAGGAACTGCAAGAAACTATCCAGAAGATGGAAGATGTCCAGAATAAGGCTAAGGAGATGATTAAAGAAAATTAGCTTGTTCTGGTTGGTAGATGTTTTGCTGTAGGTTTCGTCTCTAGTTTTTTCTTTTGAACTATCTGTCTTTTGTTCACTGCTGTGGTTTTCCAGCAGATGTTCCTTTTTGTTTTTCTTTAATGCTCTATCTTTTGTTGTATTAAACTCTGGTTTCGGGTCCATGTAAAACCTGATTTTACCTTAATCAAAAACATCTTCTCTCACATTTTCTCATACTTGTTTTGGGGCATGTTTGGCATATGATAGACATCAATCTCAAGGATCAACAAATCCTCTTGTTAAGGGTTCATGATATTTAATGCCAAAATTTTCAAAGGCCTGCTAATGTAAAAATAACTTTTTCACGGGTTCCAAGAATGTGCTTCTCTTCCACTCATTTCTTCAACTAGCTTTAATGATGGACTTATCCATTTACTATAATTAAATGCAAAAATGTCTTCTATCAATCTTAGTCACTCATTTTGGGTGATATTCTCTTTCAGTCATAGATTTTGAATTACTATGATGTGCAAAGATTAGGTTTTAGCCCTGTTGTTTTGAAGGGTGTTTTGATAATTTTTTAAGAAGGTTGGTTTGTGGTAATTTCTAGATGCACAGGAAGTTGAAAGGAAATCAAATTAATGACAACTCACTTTATCTCGTGGATCCAAGACATAATAATAAAAGAAGATTATTATTGCAAGTTAATTCTAATGCCAAATGTCTCTAGGATATTAGGTGTATGTAAAGGAAGATATTTTGGTCATAACCATACATTTTCCTTTACCACATTTATCAGTATGAGTGTAATTTTGGGTCATATATATGTAAGATTCTAAAAATGTTGTAAGTATTGTAACAATTTATCTCATTTTTACAGATGAATATATAAAGATATGTTATGGATTACTAAGTATTTTTTGTTCCAAACTCCATGATCATTGTTATATGGAGCTTCATGGCTTCACATTCTCTTTTTTCATTTTGCTCCTTCTTAATGTGTTGTGACTTTGTTGCCCAATAGATAGGTATTGATATGAAAAAAATCACTAGTCTCAAATCATTCAAAACATGAATTAGTAGTTTAGAAGTAGGAGTAGTTTTTATATATGCATGACCTTGTACCACATCTATTGATTTATCTTCAAAGATCGATTAATGAATTTATTTCATGTGGGTTATGTGTCCACAATTATATCTTAACTATATAGGGGTTATGTGTAGCTAGTTGTTCTTGGTTTAATGAGAGTCTTTGGGACCAATACATCAAGTTGAGTTTGGTTGTAATGGTTTCTTGATTGTATATTTTTTACATGAGTACACTATTTTTTAGGGTATGTTCTTGGAAACTCCCTCCCAAGCCTAAAGTAAGCTTGAAACCTAGGAGATATAGAACACTCTCATAAAGTTGGTCATTAATCTATCATAGTTTATTGATGATTTTATTTCACTTGTATGATGAAAACCCAAAACATGTGAGTGAGACTTAGTTGGAATTGAAGTAACACTTTTTAGACCTAATACACTCAACATACCAAATTTACCATATTGGGGTTGCAAAGATAATTGAGTTATCCCTACAAGGTGTATCTATTAGAGAAATACAACATCTTGAAAAGATTTTTGCTTCCCCACATGATGTATTTATTAGAGAATAATAATATACTAAGAAAATTGTTTGTTCAAGAAAAGTTGATCATGGGTTTAGAATGTATAAGTTTCATGATTTTGAGTTATCTTGTGAATATTACACATTGTTTGTGTAAATTCTTTGAACATATTTTGACAAGAGGATTTTAATAATTAAATACATAAATATATGTTGTACCATGTTAGAACAACTAAAAATAACTTATGAGATCAAACCATTCCACAAATAAAAATATACAAGATACCAATATTATCACATAAAATTTAATAAAATATATTGAAGATCCTTGCAGATAAAGGCAAGGATGAAGTTGTGAGAAAGGAGTATGAGTTGACCAACTCTCCAAACATGAAACACATGTGGGACACTTAAACCAAGTGTGGGCACATGCAAAAGTCAACATGGGACAAATGGTAAAATGTCTCTCTAAGTGATCCTAAGTATGGTGTGAACAAAACCAACCAAATAGAAAAATAACTATTAAGGTAATACAACTTTTCACATGAGCCAACCTAATATTTTTAACAAACTATAAAAAGAACCAATTAATTTTTTATACATTCCAAAATATATGTAGTTCCCACCCATAGTTTTCTTTTCATTTTTATAATGTCAAACTCTTTTAGGCCACTTTTATGTGTGCGCCGATTATTTTAGTTATTATGTGTTTTTGGATGTATGACATTACATGGTGATTTCATGATTGAACAATTATGGATATTATATATTTACAGTTAGATGATGTTAGTTATTTTGATGATGATGATTACATGTTTAAAATGATGTTTATGGTTATCGTTATAGTTACCCCATACTTGCATGTGTATGGTTATCATGTATACTTTTACTTTCATGTTTGATGTGTTTGATATGGTTGAGGGACGAAGTCGTAGTTACCTTCTTGCAAGATCCACATGATGTCTTGATCCCCACCATTGCTTGTTATACACACGCACGCACGCACACACACACACACACATGTACAAGCTCATCTTTTATGTAGGTTTGTAGGTATCAGGCATCGAGTTCCCTGAATTTTTAGGTTCAGTGTGCCCTATCACAAGTCTCAATGGTTAAAGAGGGAAGATAATATTCAAATCCAAATCCCAACCTAAGCCATTCTATTGTCCTGTAATAGTGGACAAGATTATGATATTTACCCTTCCTGAATTCGTCTAGGTGACGTGAGTTTATAATCCTTTCCTTGAGCATGGTTATGGTTCTTAAAGTTCAGTTAATTTCTGGTTGGTTGATATGATTGCTATAATTAGATAATTTATTTAGATTAATTATGTAATTTAAATAAATTAGATCTTGTTATTTTTAGCTATTTAAATGTGGGAGTATTTAATTAATATAAATTAATTAGATACATTTATTAAATTTAAAATTTTAATTAAAAGGCTTATTGTCAGGATAAAGGTATTTAATTAATGAAGATTAATTAAATACATTCACTTTAAAATTTAATTATTTATAAAATTTAACTTTTCAAATAAAAGATAATTTATTAATTGAAAATAAAATAACATGTAGAAAATAACATTAGACTAAATGTTATTATTTAATTTAATTTAAATGCAATTTAGTTGCACAAATTAAATTGGAATAAATAAATAAATAAAAGGAATTAGTAAATTATGAGTTAAGTGGGTTAACTAAACAAGGAAGGAAAAAAGAGACTTAGTTCAAATCTAAAATTGAAGGAATTATAGAATTGACGAAAACAAGGCTGTGAGCAGAGTTGAGTTCCAAACTTTGCATGTGGAATTCAATTTCTATATTGGGAAAGTTTGACCATTATTCTCAACACATAGGTTTGGAGAATTTTGGTGAAGGATTCGAATTGGAGATAATTTTTGTACAAGCTTGGATTTGTATTCGTTTCTGGTCTTCGTCACATTTATTCATTTGGTGGTTTGGGGTAGGATTTAGAAACCCTTGTAGATATATTTCTATTATTTTTGAAATGAGTGTTTTCTTCGTGCCTATCAAATTTGGATATTTTGGTTATTTTGTGATTTTTTTTCATGTTGAAATTCTAGAAAAATGTTTGTGAGAAAATGGGTGTGTGTATGTAATTCTTAATTCAATTTTTGTTTTAAATTCAATTAGGTAGGGGTTGAAATTAATAGTAATAATTAAACTTAGGATTTTGTTGCATGTTAAATTTCATGAAAAGAAACTTTGTGTGGAAACTCTAGGTTGAAATTTTTACAATAATTATTTTAAGCAAATTTAGATTTGTACAGGTTTTAAAGAAAATATCAAATAAACTTTAGAAAATGAATTTAAGTATATACCCAGATTATCATTGCAATTGAAACTTTTAAATTGTCCATGAAACAAATATATATATATATATATATATTCTTTATTTTTTTAAAATATGTCTCTACACATATATATTGGCATAGGTTTGCATATCATTATTTTTTTATATTTTTAAAAAAAATTTATGTTCTCTATTTTCGGCATAGTAATTTATTGTCCAAAAAAAAGAATAAAAATAAAAATAAAAATATTAATTGAACGGAGGAGGCGAGGCCTTCCCCCAACCTCCCCCTGACAGCTAGGTTGTCGACGATAGACCCTAGGCTGTCGTGCGGTAGTCTAGGCTGTCATGACAACAGGGGGTGGGGCCAGTGGTTCCCCCCACTTTGATTTATGTTTTTTGAAAATTCAATATATATATATATATATATATATATATATATATATATATATATATATATATATATATATATATATATATATATATATATATATATATATATGACATAATAAAATAAAAATAATGAAATAAAAATTATTTTATTTAAAAATTATTTTATTTAAAAATTATTTTATATTAGTTTAATATGTATGATTAATATATGTGGGTATTTTTAACATATGTGTATAGTTTAATTGGGCATAATTTTCTTTTAATTAGTATTTGTTATCAATTGGGTTAATTATTTAAATGATTTATTTTTGTTAGTTGTTAATGAAAAATGATTTAAGGCAACTTATTTTTAGGATGTATTTGTTAATAAAATTGGGCAATTTAATTTAATTTATTAATTAGACTTATGAAATTATAGTATTTTAGTAATTTTAATTCCTAAACTCAATTTATTTTAATAACGTAATAAATTGATTTGTTAGGGTTAGAATTTAATTTGTTAAATGCAATTATAGTTTATTAGTGATTATTAATAGATTAATTTCATAATGGAATTTTACAAATTAGCTTATTTATTAAATTCTATTATTGTCTATTTTATTCCTTGTGTTTGGGTTAGAGGGGAATCTTTTACATCAACCTAATAGGACTGTTACTAGAGGCGGGGTTAGAGTTATTGTATTTATTTTGTTTGCCTTGCATACTTAAATGACAGTTGATCATGTTGTGACCCAATCTTATGGATTTGATTTTTATGATGAAATTTATTGTTGTGTGTTCATGTTATTCTTTGGAACCCCATTTGGGGATTATGAATTATGTTGACCTTGAGTCATGATTTTGAAACTATGAATCTAGGGTAGGTTATCTAAGAATTAAAGGAGAAGTGGCTTTCTTTGGAGGCACTAGAGCCTCGAAGTGGCTACCTGGGTATCCTTAGTAGGTTACTTAATCAAGTGATAATATAAAACTAAATGGGGTTAAAATGAATTAATAAGATAATGGTTCATCACCCATATCTTGAGTGCTAGTATAGGCTAAGGATGGGAGTGAGAGAATATGCTTTCCCATCTAGTAGGATGGTGAGTCTAGCATGATCAGTTATCCTTGTCTAGATGAGAGGATTTCAGGTTTTGCATATGATCACACTTGGAAGTCAGAGTCTAGTGTGATCATTCCAAGGGTTGACTTATGTGATGACACTTCCTTGATTTCATTCTAGGTCTCCTACATGTGTTGGTTGCCTCTGGGTTAATATGTGTATCTTTGATTTATGAGTTGTACCTTTGAGATAGGAGCTTCTAGGATGTTTGCTTAGTTTACCTAATTTGATTGGTATTATTTATCTAACTGGGATTTGATGTTATCTCCTGAGCACTGTGGGAGTGGAACCACAAGTTTCCACGAAGTTGAGAGGTAGTGATTCTTTTACCATTTGAGACTCCGACGTCCTTGTTCTAGTGTTGGATGATCTTGGTTGTAGTTACTTCCTATCCTATCTTCTTGGAGACTTATTTCTTATTCTCATTCATGAAATTGAACTCTATTTTGTACTTTGTATTTTATTTTAACTACATACCCTGCATCATGTGCAGTGGATGTTGATGATTAAGTATACTTTATTGTTCAGACATAATTCTGATGTAATATGTAGTTGAGTTAGGGGACAAATGTAATTGATAAATGTAATTGTATTTGTGTAGTTTCTACGTCAAGGAACCCTTGAGATGTGTAAACTAATATAGAGATTAGTTTATGTTTATGTATTATGGACTTTATGTTTTACTTCTGCTTGTTTATTCATTATTGTTTGTAAACATTTAAGAAAAAAATTATTCTGCAAACTTAGTAACATGTTTTAGGTTAATATCCCTTGGGTTCCCTGGCGGGGCATTACACTATAGAGCATGTCTTCCTTCTTTACTAAGCCCACCCTCCACAAAAATATTTTTGATCCCTTTGGTTGTCTTTGCTAAGTTGAACCACTCTTAGAGTGGGGATGACTTCTTGAATGCACAAAGCTGCATTAGATCAAGATATTGAAATTGTGACACCCAACCATGAGTTCAAGATAACCTTGAATGATAACATCTCTTCCATTAATGATGCAAAATTCCAACTCCATATTACATTATTTTTGCTTCTTGCTAATAAAATATGAATTAAAATATAAACTAAGAAATAATTTTTCAAGAAACATTACAAATCACAAATTAAACATGTACAGATTGAAAAATATAATATGAATTTCAACCTATAAAGTTTTATACAAATAAAATCTAATAACTTTAATATAGTTTTACAAAACATAAAACTAACAGTTGCTTAGAGGAGGTTCAAGAATAAGCTAATAGGAAATTATAAGTAAAATTTAAATGTATTTTATTACATATTTAATTATATAATGTAATATAAATTTTTATATGTTATATAACTATATATATAAATTTTGATGAGGTTGCACATAATTAATGACAAGATTCAACGAGATGGTTGTAGGATCAAGTGTCAGGTTTTTATAATGGATTATGTATTAGAGGTTCGCTTGATGAGGATCCTACACCACAAATTCGTCATAAAGTGTGTCTCCTTTACCTTTTTCTGTCTCTCTTTAGAAAAAAAATATAAAAATATAATTATTCTATAATAATTAAAATATTAATAAATAATTTTATAATTAATTTAATTCGAATATCTTTTAATATTAATAATAATTTCATAAAAATACATGAATAATTATCTTTTAAAAAAAGAAGAAGAAGAATATTTAAAATGAAACTAATTTTTTTATTTTAAATCATTTTTCCTTTTTCTTTTTTGAAACATAAAAAAGAAGATAATAATAAATATAGATTTTTCCTTTTGTGCACATTCTTTTTCTTATTAATCATATTTAATTAGTCAATAGGCTTTTAATTGTGGGCTTGCCCTTGAACTTTTATGTAGTAAACTTGTCTCACATTATAAAACTACCAAAAAAACCCGCAAAACAAGTTTTCCCAAACCACCAAACCTCTTCACAATTGTTGGCAAATCTCTTTATGGGAAAGCTATCCATAGGTATTCTTTATTTTTAGTCTGATTTAGTCATCAAACTTTAAAAACTCATACATCTGTTTCATTCCCATTTTATTTTTTCTTTGAACAAAAAAACTACTTATGCACTCTCTCTCTCTCTCTCTCTCTCTCTCTCTCTCTCTCTCTCTCTCCACACACACACACACAGATATATATATATATATATATATATATATATATATATATATATATATATATATATATATATATATATATATTATCAATAAGAAAAAAAATGCGAATAATCTATATGTTATTATTATCAAGTCTCCCAATAAGAATACCTTTTAATATATTTTTTTTTATTAGGATATTCTATTTTTTGTTTCAAAAAGCGAAAAGATAAAAAATATTAAAAAGGAAAAATTAGCTTTATTCTAATAATTCTTCTCATTCTTTCTTTTAAAGGATTATTTTTATTAATTATGAAATTTATTTTATTATTTATGTATTCTTATAAAATTAAAAAAAATAAAATATAATAGACTTTTTTTTAATTAATATTTTAATTATTATAGAGTAAAATTATACATTTATATTAAAATATCTCTTTAAAAATAAATGAGACATACTTTATGACAGTGATCCCTAAGGAGAGACCAAAGTGGTTTTGAAACATGAGACGTGTTTAACTAGTAATTGTGGAAAGTTAAACCTACAATATAAAGCCTATCAACTGATTATCCAGCTAACATATTGTGTAAACCACATATTATATCAATTTGTAATCTAATTCATAATGATGGATACTACTAGTAAAGATGAAAGAAAAAAATGGTAGCTATATGATGAAATGACATAACCAAAACACATAAATAATCAATACAAATAAACCTGCAAGAATTTTGATTAAAAAATGAAATAAAACCTATTGACATTCACAATTTTTCTAAACAAGCAATTAACTTTATAGGTTATGTAGATCCAATTGATTTTACTAGCAAGGGAAACCAATATAGGAGATTTTCAAGATCCAATAGGAACCATGAAGAGTTTCTAAAATAATCTCAAAGAAGCCATGGTCGAGCCTTGCATTTTCTAGTATTAAATGTAAATGATTTACTCTAATCTTTAAAAAAATCATTACAAGAATGAAAATGATTATATGTACTCCTTTTGACATGACTTAAACTCTGCTTCATAGTTTTGTCAAAGTGTTTTGACAATACACTGAGATAGGGTAGAGAAATCTATTGAGAAAAAATATGTTCGCATGCAACTTGTATTTGGATTTCAATCATCTACAACTTGTGAATGGGGTTGCATTCGTCTTGAATCATTTTTAAGTCTCGAATTAAAACAAACGACAAAAATGCAAGCAACACATGAAAATGTTGGTTCCATATGTTATTCAACGGAAATGATCACTGAAAATGGCAGTAAAAGAACCATAACTAACATTTCATTGTGATGAAAAATGACAACTACATATCGTTCACATATAATTTTGTAGGGAAACTATGGAGAATAACAAGATATTGTATGTTAAAATCATGATGCTTCAGACATTGTCTATAAATACAACTAAAGAAATCCTTGGGAGTCTATCTCCGAAACTAGGGGGGACCTATTAACAAGCTCCAAAAGTTAAAAAAAACTTGGAGACTCAATTGTTTTGTACTAGAACATGATATTAATCACTAAATTAAGCTCTGATACTTACAAATGTGTAGCATCATTTATAAAATTTAATACAAAATACCTCAAAACCTATACCTCACCCTCCATGACTCCACCTTCAAACCTACCCATGAATTTTTTAGGGCAATACTAGTATGCAACCGATGTGACCCTACTCACTGTCCTCATGCTCCTCGTTGACACCATATTGCTCCAATTTTTCTTCTTTGATATAGTTCTATAGCCATCCTAGTCCCTCTTAGAGGACTAGTTCAATGATTCTTTTCAAGGACAATGCACTCTTGCTCACAACCCTCCTGTGCCATCGTAGGGATGTGTTTCATGTAAAAAATACTAGCGGGAATTTATTTGCTTCTCGATACCAAGCCTTGATAATGTAGAATTCATTTAATAGTGGTATACTGATGCCTGTATACACATTCTCTAGAGTGTCAAGCAACTTTCTTAGGAACTTCTTCCATATAAGCCTTATGTAGAGCATACTCACCATTCCTTTTGTTTCACCCATGCTCAATAATGACCCCAAGAACATCTACAAGATATTAGTGTTAACTATATATCAATTGGTCCATCTTAGAAAATTCCTCACCCAAAACTCCCTTCATTGTGTGTATGATCAACCCATGGTGCATTTTAAAGACACACTTTAACTATTTTCTCTAAAATATCCCCTAAAAATGTTATCAATCTCCACTTGTAGGTAAGCCTCGATAGGGTCTCCATCTCTCTTGGGAAGACACTTTTTTAGAATGCCTCTTTGGCAGCCATAATCACCTTGATGTAACTCCTGCACATCCCACTTCCCTCACACAACTATTTCTTAAAATGTGGCAATGCCCTCTATCCAATACCACTTATTACATTTAGTCCCCCTACCTCAACATGTATGATAATGATATTGCATCTATCCTTGGATAAGTGCACAAAGATGGGAGACCAAAAATAAGGGTATGAGTTGCCACTTTTTTTTTTCTTATGAAATCAACAAACTCTGAACTTTGACCAGAAAATGAGGATAGCCAGAAAATGAGGATAGTTAGACTCAAGATTTGAAGATGTCACAACAAAAAGAGTTTTAGTATCCCAAATCTAGTTTCTAAAATAATTTTTAAAAAATTGGTTGAGATTAAGGGCCTGAAAATGAGGGAGCACACAAAAATTGAATCATATCCCCACTGTGTCCTTGGTAAACCAAGAACAAAGTCCATACTGATATCCTCCCAAGACTTCTCTGGTACAAGTAATGGTTGATACAACCCAGTATTCTGCTTCACTCCTTTCGCCATCTGACATACTCTGCAATTCTATACAAACTTCTTGACATCTTGCTACAACTGTGGCCAATAGTAATTTTCACTAACCAAAGCAAAGGTTTTATCACGACCAAAATGTCTAGCCAATCCTCCGCTATGCTTCTCCTTGATGAGATTCTCCCTCATAGAACTTCTTGGAATGTACAATGACTCCCTCTGAATAGCATATCATCTTGAATGATGAAATCCAGCCACTTCGTCCTATCTAGAGTAATAGGTTCTATACAAGCTTTCCAAGCTTCACCAAAATTAGGATCCTTTGGATACAAATTCTTGAGTTCCTTAAACCCAACCACCTCAATCTACATCTCTGTTAGCAATAGTTGCCTTCTGCTAAGCGCGTCTGCAACCTTGTTAGACTTTCCACTTCTGTGTTTCAAAACAAATGTATAACTCTGCAAAAACTCAACCCATTTTAAATGTCTTTGATTCAACTTTCCTTGACTATTCAAATATTGCAAAGCTTGATGATCAATATACAAAACAAACTCCTTAGGAAGCAGATAGTGTCTCCACTTCTTCAATGCCTGAACTATAGCATAAAATTCCTGATCATAAATAGAATATTTTCTCTTGGCATCATTTAACTTCTCACTGAAATAAGCAATAGGTTTACCTTCTTGGCTCATAACAGCTCCTATTGCAGTACCACTAGCATCATAATCTACCTGAAACACCTTATTAAAATCTGAAAGTGCTAAAACAGGTTGTTCTGTAACTTTCTATTTCAACAGTTTAAAACTCTTATTCGCCCCATTAGTCCACTTGAACTCTTTTCTATCCCCTCTCATTGTTTCAGTCAAGGGTCCACAAATACTGCTAAATTTTTTGATAAACTTTTTGTAAAAACTAGCCAAACCATGAAAAGATCTTACCTCAGTAGCACTCCTTGGAGTAGGCCATTCAAGGATAGCCTGTACTTTCTCTGGGTCCATTTTCAGACCTTCTACTGAAACTACAAATCCCAAATACACTAATTCATTTTTCACAAAACTGCACTTCTTCAAATTAATCAACAATTTCTCATCTCTCAGCTTCTCAAACACCATACAAATATGCATCATATGTTCCTCCAATGTCTTGCTAAAGATCAAAATATCATCTAGTAAACAATGACAAACTTACCCAGAAATTCTTTCAAAACCTCGTTCATGAGCCGCATGAAAGTGCTCGATGCATTGGTTAGCCCAAAAGGCATGACTAACCACTCATACAGTCCTTCCTTTGTCTTGAAGGCAGTCTTCCATTCATCTCCTTCTCTGATCCGAATCTGGTGATATCCACTCTTCAGATCTATCTTTGAGAAATACACAGCTCCACTCAACCAATCCATAATATCATCCATTCGTGGCAATGGAAACTTGTACTTGATTGTGATCTTGTTTATTGCCCTGGAGTCTGTACACATCCTCCATTCTCCATTCTTCTTTGGTGCTAATACTGCTAGTACAACACATGGACTCAAGCTCTCCCGAATCAATCCCTTCTGTAACAACTCGTGTACTTGTTTGTTCAACTCTTCACTTTCTACTGGTGTCATTTTGTGTGCTGCCTTGTTTGGCAAACTGTCTCTTGGAATCAAATCCATCTGATGACTGATCTTCCTTACCGGTGGTAATCCATCAGGTACATTATCAGATACAATATCCTGAAACTCATTCAACAAATCTGCAACCTCTACAGGTACATCCTCTACTTCCTCTTTACTAACTTTTGGAATTAAAACAAAACACACATGCTCATGCCTCATACCATCTAGGAATTTCCTTCCATCAACAAAAGTTATCCTTGCATTACCACATACCTTTTCTTCGGTCTCCTTTAATGACTTTAGCTTATGTCGCACTCCATCTTTTGTAAGGGAATAGGTATTCGCACGACCATCATGTACAGCACATCTGTCAAACTGCCACGGCCTACCCAACAACATGTGACATGCATCCATAGGTATGATATCACATAGTACCTCATCATGGTACCCGCCAATCTTGAACTTTAGTAGGCACTGTTCACTGACCATGACCTTGTGGTCATCCTACACCCAGACAATCTGATATGGATGTGGGTGTTTCTGTCTCTTGAGCTTCAAGTTTGTTACCATCTCTTTTGACACCAAATTGTCAGTTCTTCCACTATCAATAATCACATCACAACATTCACCCTCACACTTGCATCTAGTGCGAAACAGGCTCCTCATTTGTTTAGGTTCATTCTCACCACCCAGCAGGACTCTTCTGTTAATCAACGTTTCTCCTCTTTCAGCATCTTCATAATTTGAGGATCTGACATCTTCATCTACATGTGCCACTATGGCCTGGCCTTCATTCCTCCTATCTATCCTTCCTTGGCATTGAGGACATTCAAATGCCCTATGACCTTCTTCTCCACAGTGAAAACATGTTCCACGGAAGCCTCCTCTTCCTGAACCTTGTCCTCTTCCTCTTCCTCTCTGATCTCTATTGTTCTGATCTTGGAAACGATTGGAATTGTTTCCTCTTTGATTTTGACTGCTACTGTCCTCATCCTTCTTTTTTGGATCTTCATTTCGGCCTCCATATGATCGTCCACCATGACCTCTTCCATTTTGTCTGCTCTTGAACTTCTTGTTTAGCTTTTCCTCTACTTTTAGGGCAAACTGGTATGCCTCTTCAATACTGTTCATTCGAACCAGATTCAACTCCTCCTGAATGCTTGACCTCAACCCATTAAGGTAACGAGAAACTTTCTCCTTATTAGCTTCCACATGGCCTGTTCTGATGAGGATTTGATAGAAATCCTCTGTATCCTCCTGAACAGATCGTCCCGCTTGCTTCAAACTTTGCATTTTCTTTAGTAGGTCAAGCTCATAATCAACAGGGATGAACTGTCGCTTAAATTTATCCACCATCTGATCCCATCTTGTGATTTTATCTTTCCCTCTTCTATTTCGCTCCAATTGAATCTCTTGCCACTAGATCTTCACATGACCTTTCAGTTTGGCCTTCGTGAATTTGACCCTATCAGGATCCTCAATATATTCATACTCAAAACATTCTTCACATTCATTGATCCAGTCGATCAACTCCTCTGGGTTAAGATTTCTTGAAAATGCAGGAACCTCAATCTTAGGTCTTTGCTCGATCTTGGAAATGGCTTGAAAAAGTCTTGCTTCCTCCTGGTTCACAATTTCAACTTCTCTTTCTTGATCTTCTTCTTTGGCTTCATCCTCGCTTTCATCTCTGACATTAAGATTCATTCCTCTGTGAATCTCTTCTTACAATGCTTGCACTTGTCTCTACAGTGCCCTAACCTCAGGTGTTACAACACCGGCTCTTCCGCCACGTTCTCTTTGTGGAGGCATTTTCACGTGTATCATTGAAACCCTAACCACGGTCTTGGTGCAAACTGCCTCAGTTGACGATCTGTTTACACAAAAACTCTAACCCACGGTCCTGGTGCAAACTGCCTCACAGTCGGCGATCTATTTACACACTCAGGAACTCCTACTCTGATACCACTTGATGAAGGGTGCTCCCCTTAATACCACAAACACATAACAGAAACATAGAAACAACAACAATTTGCATGAATAGAAAATAGGCTTCTTATTATCTCCACAAATGTAGAATTACAAATTTCAGAATTACAATATGCAAAGCCACATGGGCATTCCCTTTACAATATTTTGTAGGACAAAGCCTCGAATCATTACCTAGATCTACCCAGAACTATTCTGAACTGCCTAGACAACACTACGGGCCTTCTTTATATAGGCAATTTCCACCGCCCGAGAGGGTTCCAAAAATTTAGCCCTAAGGGCCGACCAAACTTAGAATTATTTTATTTTTCATTTTATTACATCATAGTCAGCTCAAAATAACTTTTGAAACCCAAACAGAAATTTTGAAAGAAATTTATTTTCCGCCATTTTAGGTGACCTAACTTTCGGAGACCATAAGTCATCACCCGTTGACCCGATTGACTATTATAACCCCATTTCAGAAAGGGCGCGAGGAGCTCTACAATGCTTGAATTAGCAAGCTTCATTTAATTGAAAATTCGACCTCATCCGGGACCTCTAAAGCCTTCAAAACTGAGTTCAAAGTTTCTGTACCCTATTTCCAAAATAAAATTTTTTCAATATCTTCAAAACTAGACTTGATCTAGCAATGAAACTTTACTGGCAGACTTATATGACTAAGATGAACCTCCACATGTGAAATCAGAACATTCCGAGATCGTATGACCAACTTACTAAAAATAACAAGTTTCCATAAATAGCAGCTCTACATAAGATAGCCCTTATTGAAAAGAAACCAGAAATATATATTTTTTGGTTGATGCAAGATTGCTCTTACACCCAGGATGCTCCTGCATCAGAAATTTGAATGTGCTCCCCCTAGAAATTGATGAAAACTCTAGTCAAACTGAAAACTTCTTTTTTTTCTAGGTGTGTAGAACGAAGTCTAGTTTTTAAAAATGTAATTTATTTTAAAAAATAAATTATAGATGGAAATATTAAAATAATTAAAATTCAAAATAAATTATATGGTTATGTAGCTAAAAAAAGAGCTTAACAACATCATGGTGTTTGATTTTATCTACATTGAACCATGTGAATACCTAACAAGGAGCACATGTAGAAAAATTGAGAATTTTTTCTATGGTTTTTGAAAAACATAACTTAAGCTCGTTATAGTCATCCAAGCCTTTAGGTTGGATGCCAAAGGAAAATTCAAGCCTAAGGTTTGGTTTTTCCCAAGCTAATTAATATGGCACACACCCTATTTGGCATGTACCATATATGGCATGAACCATAGATGGTGTGCACAAAACATAAAAATGCTCTCCATATGGTGTGCACCAAATGAAAAAAGTGCATTTTTAACTATCAATTCACAACCAATCCCTTAACATGAATATATAGATGAAATATAAAATTTAAGTTTAAGTCACATTTTAATATGTGTTTTTATTTTCTTCTACTTTAAGTTATATTTCATGTATATATTTTTAGGATGTTTGAGAGTGGTTTCAAATGTGTAAGAGCTACAATGTAGATTATGGGTTTTTGTTGATCATATAAATTTTTAGACAGTCAAATTTTAGCAATCAACATGCTTCTATCAACATTATCTCATTCTCAGTATCTCACTCTCTTTATCTTCCCCAAACTCTAAACCTATCTCTCTCCCTCTCTTCTCTCCCTCTCTCTCTTTAATCCCTAGCTCTCTACCACCCTCCCACCTTCTCTATCTCACCTTCCCTTTCGAGGGTGCATTGCTTGTATTGATATATCCTCTATCTTTATCTCCATCTCCCTCTCTTATCTCTCTCACAAATATCTGCCTCCCTAGGTCCCTCCCTGCCTTTCTTCCTCCTTCCCTCTCTATCTCCCCTCCCTCTTTACCCCCATATCTTTCTCCTTCTCCCACTCTCTCTTATTGTCTATCTTTTTTCTCTAGGTTATTACCTCTCTCCCATCTCTAGGTTTCTCTCTCTATCTCTCTCCACCTCTATACCTCTCCATCCATGTCTTATTAGAAACCAACCTCTCTCTCTCTCTCTCTCTCTCTCTCTCTCTCTCTCTCTCTCTCTCTCTCTCTCTCTCTCTCTCCGACTCTCTTCTCTTCCCCTTGTCTCTCTCTCCTACTCTATCCCCCCCCTCTCTCTCTCTCTCTCTCTCTCTCTCTCTAGAATAGGGGAGAGTGGGAGAGGGGGAATGATAAAAAGTGGGAAATAATTTAGGCTTTAGATCTTATAGATATAGGGTTTAGCATTTAGGATTAGGATTAGGATTTAGGGCTTAAAGTTCAAAGACAAAGATGGGGGAGATGTGGGGAAGAGGGAGAGGTAGGAAGATGGTGGAGAGAGGGATGGAGGAGGAGAGAGAGAGGGAGTAAGAGAGTGGAAAATATAGAGGGGGAAAGCTAGAGTAAAAGAGGGAGGGAGGGAGATGGGGGAGATAGGAGAGAGAGGATGTAGAGGGAGATGGGAAGAGAGAAAAAGAGTGAGAGAGGGGAAGGGGATAAAGATCTTTAGTTCTCTCCATTTTTCACTCTCTCCCTCTCTTCCTCTCTCCCCCATCTCCCTACCTCTCCCTCTTCTTGTCATCCTCCATCTATCTCTCTAAAATCTAAACCCTAAATACTAAGCCATAAACACTAAACCCTACAACCATAAGTTATAAACCATAAATCATTTTTTCCTTTCTCTTTTCCACCCTTCACTCTCTCTCCCATTACCCTACCTCTCCCTCTCCCTCTCCCTCCTTCTCCCTCCCCTCTCTCTCCTTAAATCCTATTCCCTATGCCCTAAACCCTAAATGATATAACCATAAACCCTATAACCTTTCTCCCTTTCCCTCTTCCCCCTTTTTCTTTCCTACCATCTCACTTTCCTCTCCCCATATCCCTACATATTTCTCTCTCCCTTTCCCCCTCTCTTTCTTCCTCTCTCTTCCCCCTTTTTATTTCCTCCTCTCTCACTCTTTTCCTCTCTCCCTATCTCCCTCCTTTCTCTCTCCCTTTCCCCTTCTTCCTTCCCCCTCTCCCTTTCCCACTTTCTCACTCTCCCCCTCTTTCCCTTCTCTACATATTCCTCAACTTTCCCCTATCTCTCCCTCACTCTCCCCCTAAAACCTAAACCCTAAACCCTAACTCTTAATCCATAAACCATAAACCTTATAACCATAATCTCTAAAACCTATACTAGTCCCTAACACTAAACAAACCTATACCCATAAGTCCTAAACTCTAAATCCTTTCTCCCTTACCCCTCTCCCACTCTCTCCCTATTTCCATTCTATCTCTACCCCTAAACCATAAATCCTTTCTCCCTTCCTTCTATCGCTCTCACTATCTTCCTCTTTTCCTTCTCTCTTTCATATCTTTCTTTCCCCCTTGTTAACTCTCTCACTCTTTTCCTCTCTAACAAATCTCCCCCATTTCTCTCCCTTTCCCCTCACTCCTTTTTTATCTCCCACTCTCTCCCTCTTTCCCTTCTCTATCTTCTCTACCTCTCCCTTATATCTCCCCCACTCTCTCTGCCCTAAGGCTAAACCCTAAACTCTACCTAATCACAAAACCTTAACCCTATAGCCATAAGCTCTAAACCATATACTAGTCCCTAAAACCTACACTCTATAACCATAATCCCTAAACCCTACATCCTTTATCCCTTCCCCCCTCTCTCTTTCCTCCTCTCTAACTATTTCCCTATCCTCCATCGTCCTCCCCATCTCTCTCTACCTTTCCCCCTCTCTATTTCCCTTATATATTTCTCCCTACTTCACTCTCTCCCTCTTTCCATTCTCTCCATATTTCCCACCCCTCCTCCATCTCTCCCCTCCCTCTCTCTCACCTAAAACCTAAACACTAGCTAAACCCAAAACCCTAAACCTTGTAACTATTTAAGCTCTAAACCCTATACTAGTCCCTAAACCCTAAATGCTAAACCATATAACCATAAGTCCTAAACTATAAATCCTCTCTCTCTCTCTCTCTCTCTCTCTCTCTCTCTCTCTCTCTCTCTCTCTCTCTCTCTCTCTCTCTCTCTCTCTTCCATATGCCCTAAACTCTAAACCTTATAACCATAAGCCCTAAACCCCCCCTCTCTCTCAATCCTATACCATATGCCCTAAACTATCAACCCTATTACCATAAGACTCTCTCTCTCTCTCTCCCTCTCCTATTCCATATGCCCTAAACTCTAAACCCTATAGCCATAAGCCCAAAATGCCCCCCTCTCTCAATCCTATGCCATATGCCCTAAACTATCAACCCTATAACCATAAGACCTCTCTCTCTCTCTCTCTCTCTCTCTCTCTCTCTCTCTCTCTCTCTCTCTCTCTCTCTCATATGCCATATGCCCTAAACTCTAAACCCTATAACCATAAGCCCTAAGTCCCCCCCCTCTCTCTCCCCACATATCTCCTCTACCCCCCTATCCATCAACTCTATCCCCCATCCTCTTTCACACTCTCCCTAATATATGTGAGGGACGAGGGAGGGGAAAGATTTAAGAACAAAGAGAAAGAGAGGGCTAAGGAGGAATGGAGTGACTGATATATATATATATATATATATATATATATATATATATATATATATATATATATATATATATATATATATATATATATATATATATATATATATATATATATATATATATATATGAGGGAGGGGTCGAGAGCTATAGATGGAGGTAGGGAGGGACCTAGGGATAGAGAGATATAGGGTGAGAGTGAGATGTAGTAATCAAGAGAAGAGATAGAGAGTGGAGAGAAATAATAATAGAGGGAAAAAGTGGAAGAGGTAGGGAGAGAGGAAAGCATAAAGATGGGGGTAACAAGGGAAGGAAAGGGAGCAAGGGAGATAGGGGAGAGAAAGGTGAGAGAGAGAAGAGAGGGAGATATATACCTTTAGAGTTTGGGGGAGATAAAGAGAACTCAATACAAAGAGAAAGAGAATCTGATAAAAGAATGTTGATTATTAAAATTTGACCACATTTGAAATTTTATACGATCTTGAAATATCTAGAATCTAAATTATAACTCCTAGAGAACTAAAACCACTCTCAAACATCTTGGCAATATATTCATGAAATATAACTTAAAGTATAAGAAAGGAAACCACATATTGAAAAGTGACTTTAGATTAGGGGTTAGGATTTGAGATTCAAAAACCTGCAATAACGAGATTAGAACAACACAAGCCTATAATATGCAAATAATCCCTAACATGCTAGAGAGAAAATATATAATAAAGAAAATGCATACAATAAAATTTAATGAATTCAATTCAAAACACAGATATGCAAACCATATTCATCTCCCTTGTTCTTCTCCTTCTTGATGCAAATTATGGGATCTCAACTTGTGCTCACCTAAACAACATAAGAATTAAAAGTACGTGGTTCTAAATTATGAGAATTAGCTCTCATTATATAGACTTTTAGGTTTTAATCAGTGAAATGGGACTAATTGCAAGTGAAGTGGATGCATGATTAAATCAATTGACTAGTTAACTCATTTGATTACGTGTGAACTAAAATTGATTGGACAATTGACTAGATTGTACAAATAGATTGAATAGAGAACTAAATAGATGGATTTGTCAAAAAAGATGATCAAAGAGTTAGGAAAAGTAATTGAAGAGTTTGATTGAGACTTAGTGTTAGTTAGAACTAGAAGAATAAATCTAATTAAATAAACTATAAAATTCATTTAATTGCACATGTGGAACATAAATAAATAAAATCTATTTATTTATGAGAAGAATAACTAGTAAATTAAATAAAATGACATTGATTTAATATTAGGAGGAATGATTAATTAATTGTAATTATTACATAAATGTAATAAGGACAATGAAGAAATATTAATTAAATAATTTAATTAATTGTAAAAACACAAGGAATACTTAAATAATAATAATTTAATTTCCTATAGAAGAATAAATGATGAGAATTATAAATGTTTAATAATTAAATAATCGAGTTACTTAATTATAGAATTGAGAGAAATTATGAATTTAAATTTAGAATGTAGGAGAAAGAAGCAAATTAATTAAATAATAAAGATTATTTAATCAATTAAGAGGAATTTTAGTGAAATTATCAATTTATGTATTCTTATAAAATTATAAATAATAATAAAATATAATAGACTATTTTAATTATTATAGAGTAAAATTATATATTTTATAAAATCTCTCTTTAAAAGCAAATGAGGCATACTATATGACAACGATCTCCTAAGGAGAGACTAAAGTGGTTTTGAAACGTGAGACATGTTTAACTAGTAATTGTGGAAAGTTAAACCTACAATATAAAGCCTATCAGCTGATTATCCGACTAACATATTGTGTAAACCACATATTATATCAATTTGTAATCTAATTCATAATGATGGATACTACTAGTAAAGATGAAAGACAAGAATGATGAAATGATACAACCCAAAACACATAAAAAATCAATACAAATAAACCTGCAAGAATTTTGATTAAAAAACGAAATATGACCTATTGACATTCACAATTTTTCTAAACAAGCAATTAACTTGATAGGTTATGTAGACCCAATTGATTTTATTAGCGAGGGCGACCAATATAGGAGATTTTCAAGATCCGATAGGACCCATGAAGAGTTTCTAATTTAATCTCAAAGAAGCCATGGCCGAGCCTTGCATTTCTAGTATTAAATGTAAATGATTTACTCTGATCTTTAAAATAATCATTACAAGAATGAAAATGATTATTTACTCCTTTTGACATGACTTACACTGTGCTTCATAGTTTTGTCAAAGTGTTTCGACAATACACTGAGATAGGGTAGAGAAATCTATTGAGAAAAATATGTTCGCCTGCAACTTGTATTTGGATTTCAATCATCTACAACTTGTGAATGTGGTTGGAATCGTCTTGATTCATTTTTAAGTCTCGAATTAAAACAAACGACAAAAATGCAAGCAACACATGAAAATGTTGGTTCCATATGTTATTCAGCGGCAATGATCACTGAAAATGGCAGTAAAAGAACCACAACTCGCATTTCATTGTGATGAAAAATGACAACTACATATCATTCACATACAATTTTGTAGGGAAACTATGGAAAACAACAAGATATTGTATGTTAAAATCATGATGCTTCAGACATGCTAATTTATATGGAGAATAGCTGGTCGCATAGGTTCGTACTTATTTTAGGACAAAGTAATCTGCCAAAGCTTATGAGGATATTCATATTCTGTTTGAAAACACTATGCAGGTGGACACACATTTTGAATGAGATCTTTGAGAAGACAAGGCTCCACAGTATCACAAATTTCTTAATCAAGATACACAATAGAAGAGCTGACTTTGAAAATACCTGAAAATGGATTGATTCTGCTTTTTTGGTCCTTGAGGCTGCATGGTCTCGTGGACGTCATTCAAATTCACTAATCCATTCTCTCTTGGTCCATAAGATTGCATGATCTTGTGGACGTCATTAAAATACAGTCATCCATTCATTCAGACATAGAATTGTACTCCAGTCTAGATAAAGAGTTCAAAAGATAATTCTTAACAAATAAAATTTATATATTATTTTTTTATTATTTACAGGTTGCATCGAGGAAGCTCTGTGATGCTTGCTTTAACCCTGCATAATACCCCACAAATTTCACATTGGAGGGTATGCAAGACCATACATACATATCAGAACAAAAAAATTACATATCTGAAGATAGACTGAGCATAAGCTATTCAGTCGCCCCTGAAGTATGGAGTGTAGAATGCACTTGGAAAAGTGCCTGCACCATTTGGGAAAAGGGTGAGGAAACATATGACAGCAAGAATATAACCCAATACATAACGCTCATCACCTAACGGCGTGATCTCATCCTTTGCTGGAAGTTCTTCACCTCCTCTAAAGAAAGTGGCAAACAACCCCCATGTTAAGCAAAGAACACTACCACCTAGTCCTCCAATTCCAAGTACGAGTGAAGTTGCAAAGGAAAGTAAAGTTGCAGTTTTTCTTCCAAACAATGCTTGAGCTATCCTCCCTCCTTCAAGTCTCCCACATGGCAAAAGGTTCAATGAAGTTATAACAATACCTGAAAAAATACACATGCATTACCTTAGATAAACAGTTCTTGTGCCAATTTTATTTCCAAACTCTCTTACACTTATGACAACCTTGGACATCTTAAACCCTAGTTACACAGAAAGAAGAGAAAATTTAAATTCTTATCCAAAGTAATACATGACTTGATTGTCATCCATCCTAGCATTTATCAGTTTTTCCCAATGCCCACTTACCTAGAAGTCCAGCAAAAGCAAGGGGATCTACAGGAACTCCAACTCCCTCCACTGCTCGAGGTAGAACATTTCCAAGCTCATCAGCATATGGTCCAATAACAAACTGGATAAACGAGAGCAGTGGATTATTATAGAAAAATTGAGGCCTTATATACCTGTCAAAGAAAAATCATTCAAGTTGGTGAGTGCAAATTCAAACAAAAATAATACTGTCTTTTCCTGCAAATTGTTTTGAAAAATGATTAGTAAGAGACTCACAAGGCATTGTCACCTCCATTAAAGCTACCATCAAGGAAGAATGCTGTGGCTACTAAGAAAAGAGAAGTGACATAGGCAGAGGTTATCCGAGCAGCAGGAATATCAAAGAGTGCCTTTTTGTTTGGCAGGAGGGACTCGTAATTGTTGACCACTCCAAGACAACCAGTCCAGTTAGACGGAACTAAGAATGATGGGCTTAACCTCACCCCATAGCTAGCTGCCGTCCATCGTGTTGCAATCTGTAAACAGTAAATAAAAGTTCATAACAGTCAACTGTGAGAGTCTTCATGGAATTGTATACATATTTTGAAGGCCAAGAAGAAATACATGTAGATATATACATCCTCATTTGATACACAAATCTAATCTCATGGGTGGTTGTGGTTTCAATCCTGATAACAATTTGTGTTTAAACTTAGATATAGTTGTTCACTAAATTCAACTTTGAAGTGGTGAAGTCAGATACATTTGACATTAATGTCAAGATGAAGGTAACACTATGGAAGCTCGTTACATTACATTTTCAAAGTACAATGGAATAACATTATTTGGCCTGTTTAACATAAATATATTCTTCGGGCTTAATGCCTTTTATCAAAAAAAAAAAACATTATTTGCCTTGAAGACAATGTGACTTTATTTATACCAAAATAAAAATAAAAATCAGCTTTCAGTAAGAAAGAATGCAGGAAAATGATCTAAATGGAGAAGAATAGTTTCATTTGCATGCCTCCTTTCAAAAAAGTTATGCCACAAATCAAAAAAGAAATGAGTTTCAATCATTCAAAGTAACCAATTCTCTTAAGCTGTTACTGAAGTTGGCGATCTATAGAATGCAGCTCAAATTTTCTTGGACAATATAGATTGCCTCAGATTTCTTGTCAATGAAAGAACAGGACAAGAAGGTTTCTGATTGAAACAAACTCAAACATTAATAATTGAGCTCAGATCTAGATCAAATGTGATCCTACTTCCATCCAAGGATTCAACTTCCTGAAAGGAGGAATATTTCTGCAGATGAAAGGAGATGCCAAGTCTGCATATATGTATATTTTTTAGCCTCAGCAATTCAGATTCCAGAATATGTAGCAGACAACAAAGTGAAACTGAAAGAGAATTCTCCCATAATATAAGGGTGGATACTAGAGTATGCAACACATGCAAACAATATCTCATCAGAAGGTCCAGGGCAACAAAAAAAGTGTTTCAAGATCTGTATATCATCAAATTCAAAATCAATTTATAAATAAGCCCCTGAATACTTCAAGCAAACATAACACTTCCTGAAGGACCCACACAAACAAGTCAAATATAGTTAAGAGTCCTAGGAAACAGAGTGAAAAAAATAAAAACCATCTAAATCATTTTACGCTCAACCGATAGAGTTGCTTGGGCCATCTTCTTTGTGCATTTCTACTGACCTCTTTCAAAAAATGGAGTGTCCTCTGACAAAGAATGGTTTTGTGCAACCAGACTCTGAATTAATCCAAACATGCATTTGACTTTGGAATTTTTTCCAATCATATTTACAATGCTTGGTCTATAATTACTTCCCTGGTCATCACCTGTAATTGTTTGAGATTTGGTCTATAGGCTCTTGCAAGAGACTTAGACCTAGAATCAGCAATCTGGTTGTGAGAAATCAGATCATGTGTCAATATTATTGTTACTCGAGTTCAATATACAAGCATCTGATTCTATGTAGTTGTATTTAGAGGTCTTTCATAAGACTGCAAAATTGAATTAGGAAACCTGCTACTAAAGCCTCTGAATATCCAGGTTATGTCCCGCTCAATTTTCTAGTTTCATGCTGAACTCTGTAATTGAATCTGTTTGCATTTGGGTGAGAATCAATCAGATCCACAATACGATTCTTAACACATTTATAAGAAACTGTTAAAAAAAATGCTTCACATTCTTAGCTGCATAAGGTTAGATAGATGCTAAGGGAACAAGTTGCAAAGCAGCTGCCAGAAAACATATCATTGCTGAAATTCAGTTCCTCTCATTCAAAACAGAAAGATGATTCTTAGATCGATGCATCAAACTGCTGCATGCAAAGAAGCCAACTCAAAAGCCGTATCAGCTTTGCTCAATCGTTAGCCAGCATGTTTTCAAACTTACTATCCCTTTGAAGACCATTTCTTTCCCATTAAAGATCATATAAGAATGAGGTGCAGAAAATTACAACAGATAAAGAAGGCAAATATCTGCAGAAGCAAAGCAAAAGAACAAGCACTGAAAATAGTATGTATTTCAAACAGACATTAATCCATACACATTGTAACCAATCTACCAAACATGATTTGGCTTAAACGAAAGACAGAAATAGAAATATTCAATTTGATCATAAATTCTGGGGTGAAGGAATGATGCAACTATGTCATGACATTATGGAAAAAATTGCATATACAAATATTTTTCATTCCTTAAACTTTTCATTCATTCCTCTTCTCTCCTTCAACTTCTATTTAGTTGTGTGATAAATTGAAGTGTTCAAACAATAGACCTTCAATTTCTAACTGAGATGTCTTGATGAAATACTGAGAGCTCTATAATTGGGCAGCCCAAGCCTTCAACATTCATAAGGAACATCATTCAAACTTGGGTTGTGAGATATTTTAATAAACTTGATAGAATTTTAAATTAGTTTAAGTTAACTTGTTTAATCGATAACTTTTCCCTTATATTAGTAGTGGTGGCAGACAAATGGTAACTTTTAGTAATTACCAAGCCTCTAACCATGTTAGTTTCATTGAGAGTTTGTAGAATAACTTTGAAATGCAATTGTCTGATTCTTGTTAAGTACGTCAAAATAAATTCTCTTCTGGGAATTTCACAGAAGTTTGGTACCACATTAATCATCAAAAAACAAGGTAACTAAAATGAAACATTCTTACACCGATCAAATCAATTATTTTTACACTGTAGAAGTCTATGAAACATATTAATGCATTTTCAAATAACGCTCATAGTGGGATGAAACATACCTCAGAAATTATGAGAATGGTGACGAAGCCACCAAAAAGTGGCAAAACATTGGCAATGTAGTCATCAAAAGTAGCATCTGGCTTTACAAAGAATCCACTCATAATAGCAGTTGTCCCAAAAGTTGTAACACCAAGAAGTGTTGCACTAATATAGCCCCAAGGAGTATTGAGTTTCGTGTACTCAAATTGGAGATCTATTTCTGATTTTGGTTGCACCATGCAAACCTGAAAATATGAACAATTATCATTGTGGTTTTAAATGTCAGGAATAAGGAATTATTTAACAGCTTCAACACAATATTCAGACTACAACCTCTTTTATAAATCTAAAAATTAAAAGAACCGAAACTAAGTTCAAGCTCAAATACAGATTCTTTACAGCTAAATACATCTATAGCATGAAGTGTGCTCAAGCAACCAGTGCCATACAATTTACGAAGTCTGCTGGAAAATTCACAAAATCAGAAGATTAACCTTACAGTAAGAAACATTAACTCTACATTACCTGTTTTTTTATATCATTACTTTCCTCTTCCATGAACCATAGGACAACTTCCTCACCCACAGCATCAGCTATCTTCTTCTCCAGTTTAGGTATGACTTCTTCTATGGGCTTTCTAAGATTTCCAATAAAAATGCCACCATCTCCAAAGCGGCGAACATCAACAGCAAAGAAGGTATCAAAACCAAAACAGCTCTTTAACTGCAATTGATAGAATAGACATGTTATTATTTGTGCAGGATTCAGCATTTCACTATCTCTTACTGACATAAGTTTACATTTCTTTTGATTAGGAAAAAAATGTAGTGCTCCCTTGTTCACAGCAGGCTACTAAATTTTTTTTTTTCCGAAGCACATATAGAACATTATCAGGAAATCTGCCAGGATGCACATTTTTAATGGAGTCACAGACTTTGCTTGACAATGATAAGTGGCTTTAGAAAGTATATATCTTAGGAGATAAGAAATGCTGGTAGCTTTAAACTATGTCCTCTTGGCAATATATTCTCTGGATAGGGGGGAAAAGCATATTTACTTCTAAGAAAAAAGCTTCTAAAGAATGTAAACAGTTGAGAAGATATTAGGACATTAGAAGTCATCATTATCATCATGAAGGGGATGGACCACTTTAGGGAGAATATTGCTCTTATTTATACTATACAAAAGCAATTAAACTAAAATTGTGTTTCCTGTGGATGTAATTCATTGTTGGTTTTGGTTTTCCAGTACACATTCTAGTCTCTTGTGTCCCTCCACAGAAGTAGTGTCAGCAGCATGCTAGAGTTTCTAAGTTGAGTTGAGAGGAGCAACCTGAGTGATAAGGTTGTGGCAATATTAGTTCCAAGACAGGCTTATTAATTTTGAGAAGACTATTTGAGCAAAAAATGTGCATTGTAGCAGCTTGAAGAAAGATATTATAATTTATAGCAGAGCCATAGAGAATAGTTAAGAAAGGGGCTCACTCAAACTGGGGAAGAGGGAGCAGAAGGAACATGCGAACTCAGGAATTTTCAGCAAGAAACTATTCAGGAGACTATATGTTCTTGAATGAAGATTGCTGACGAAGAAAAAATTAAGTACTAGCAAAGTCAAATTGGAAAATTGAGGATGCACAACACTTTCAATATGTCTAAAAATTTTTGGAGTTGGGGATTTGAATCTGTCGGCTCTTAAGATGGAAGCATAATTTAAAAGAATGACGATGGAGGATCCACAATGTCTAAATGTTTGCAGCCACTAAGTTGACAAAGAATATATCATTTTTGGAGAAATTTGAAAAAAAAGTTAAAACAGAGAATCAGAGAGGAAGGAAAAGCTTAGGGCATTGGCAAAAAATATGAAAAGCATGAAGGAAAATTCTGGTGAGAATAAAGACATACCTTCCAAGAGAGATTACCAAAGGAGATGGACTACCTAAAACAGAAGATAAAGTGATGAGAGAAACAAAGAGATTGAAGGAAAGATTTAGATTAGAGAAGCAATAAAGTTTATAAAACAAAGAAAGATTATATCCATTAAAACATTGGCTGAGACATTACTTCATGACAGGCAAGAAGATCAAGATGAAATTGTCAGACAAGAACCAACTATAGGGGAGGGAAAATATTTGTTATCTGAGGATGGAGAAGCCCCTAGTGAAGAGCAGATTTCATTACGACATGACTGTAGAGATATAAGAGACAATAAAAGCAACAAATAGAAATTGTGATTACATTTGAAGAAGAGGTACAGGAGATTGAGGCTCCTATTTTTAATTTTCACGCGATTGAAGTTATTAATATAAATGCTGGTAAGGAAGAACTGATAGACAATAGCAATATAAATTGAAGATTGCGGAGACAAAAATAGAAGAGGCAAAATGTGGTTTTGTATAACTATTAGGAGCAAATATCAGTAAAAAAATATGAATACATTTTAGGGAATTGAAAAAAAAATGCGACATTCGTAGATCCTAAAGAGAAAAGTATATTAAAAGAGGAGGTGAAGATTGAAATGCAGAAGCACATTTAAAGATATAATTAAGAGATGGGATTAAAGCAGATACAAATAGAAGTGTTATAGAAATGCAATTAATGTAATTTGTGTAAGTACAAAGTGAGTATATATGAACAGACAAGACCAATGAGAATGTTACCCCAAGTTTCCTTGACAGGTACAGCAGGAGACGGGGACGAGTTTTCGGGACTGGAAAATGTTTTGCCAATTTTGGAGACGGCTAGGGTATGGCAAAGGGGACAGCTATATAAAAAATAAGAAAAAGTAAATTATGTATGGAAATTTAAAATATTCAAATGAAAACATGGATAAAGCATGCACTTGTACATTAAAGGACCATAAAGTATTAAAATTGGGCAATTAGCAGATTTCTTATGCCAAATTTGTGTTATTTTGAGAGTCAAAGTCAAATTTCCTCTAGAATTCAAAGTCAAAGTCCCTTTGGCCTCACCTGTCCCTGAGACATTTCTGGGATGGAGACACCTTAAAAAAAACCGAGGACGTGTCCCTGGGTAACGTAGAATTGAGAACTTGTCCTCTTTAGTGGGGAGGCAAAGCAAACCAGAAATAGGATATACATCTTGTTTAAGCTAATGATGTGTCTATTGAATATGTGTTTGAAAATCAATAGCAACACAAATTGATTGAGATATAAGAATTACTAACACTAAGCCAAGTGGTTCGATTTTTTTCCAACAATGGGAGGTTTTGACAGCTGGAGAAAGAAGCAGAAGAAGAGAAATAATAAATGATAATATTGAACCAGGTGATTCAAAATTTTCTTCTAGACAGGAAGAATGGTGCAGTAGCATAATATTGCTTATGAATTAGTAAATGAGCATTTAAACTGGAATTCTGTCTCCTTTAGACGCGAGTAATTGTTGGTTTTGATTTTCGTATGTGCATACTAGTTTCTTGCTTCCTGTTGCCTTCAGCTTATTACAGGTGCGGAGGAGCTGAATAGAGGCCAAGGGTGAAAATTGGCTTAAATGGGAGTGCAGCTGGATCTGAATAGAAATAGATTATTCTAGATCTTTAAGTTCATGGGCATGGTTAGATATAGTTTAAATAACTTTGGTAAACTGGGTGAATCAGGTGGTTATAGTTCTGAATTAGGTATAGCCAAAGTGACTGCCAAAACTAGTGCCTAATTGGACAGTAAATGGTAGTCCATCTTCCTATCAAAGTAGAACACGAAGAACAAAAGAGATGCAAAAGAAGAACTAGAGCAAAGCAATGAAGCAGAGAAAACCCTACACAACTCAAAGAAGAAGAAGCTGATAAAAAGGGTAACAAGAATACATGCCTGAAACATCTCAGTTGATGAGAGAGTATGCTACAAGTCATGCGGATCAGTTTGGTATAGCACAGCCACAGAATGTACCAAACGGTTAGGGTAAATCCGCATGTCTGATATGCCAAGATTGGACTTTCAAGGTTTTACCATTTGCATTGTATTCCCTCAAACACCAGAATTTCCTGCTCTATCAGGAAAAAAGTACATATCCCCTGCAGGGAAGTTGCTTTGTATCTAGGCTTTGAGCTCAAGTGTCAAAAAAAGTTGGAATCATTGTTTGACTCACGAGCCTCACCAGCTCAGAATTTATGAAGAAATAGTTCTTATCAAGTAAGAGTATCAAAATTTTGGAAGGTCAATCCACACTGCCTAAAACAGAACATATGAAGGTCTAGCGATTCACTAAACATTCTAAGGCCTGATGGTCAGCACTACAGCACTCAGAGCTCCTAGGTTTGATTTTTAGATGGTTCTTGTCATCATTGCAGTATTAGAGCCAGACTTGCTAAGCTCAGACTGTGAATGGCTCGTTGTGGCTTGAATGGTTTTTGGAGGTAAATCCACACTTAGAAAGCACTGAATGTGAGAAAAATCTTTATCTCAGTGGCAGGGCAGTGAGATATGAAGGTCAGCAGTACAGTGCATCTCGGGAGATCTAAGTTAGTGTCATAGCTGGTTCAATCTCTTCACGAGAGAAAATAAGGTTACTAAATATGCTACAGACTAATAAGAGCAAAGCAATGAAGCAGAGCAAGCTGAAGTAGGTTAAAGTTAAAAAAAATGATAGATAGGTGCAGAGCAAAAAATTTTTACAGATGTAGAAGAGAAAAGGGAGCAAAGTAATGAGACAGAGCTACCCGCGATAGCTGGGATAGGTTAAAGAAGACCAATCTGAACAAAAGGACAGCCCCTCAAAACATTGCGGCCAATAAGAAAGCATACAAAGCATATCAAGGAGTAAGAATCGGGAATCAGATCAAAACTTACTTTATTGAGATCAAGGGCTTTAAACTTTCCTTCTACCTTCTCCAGCCTCTCCTTTTCCTGAGCAACAGAGCTTATGAGCAAATTTGAAATGAATTTCTGAAAGACATTCCCCGAGGCGTCCTTTTCCAATTCCTTCAGCCTCCTTTCAGCTCTCTTTTTCTCCAGCTTAACTGCTGCTTCAATGGAGGGGTTGCCCATAAAGTTCTTGAAGTCCTCATCCGCCTTCCAGTCACTCTCTTGCTGTATGTTAGTCTTCTCCTCCTCCATGGTAGTCTTCTCATTCTCTGTCGGTCTGTCTACAAGGCCAACATTCCCACTTTCTCTTGCACTATCCGTATTTTGATCAATTGAAGATTCCTCTTCACTGGACTCGACAGAAAATGCTACTGAACCCAGAATTCTCCTTCTACTTCTCTTGATAAAAACACCATTCTTCTTACTGAATTGACTATAGATACAAACACCATTGTTCGTATTGAATTGACTACAAACAATATTGCTCTTATTGGATTCACTACAAATACCCCTGTTCTTATTGAGTCGACTACAAATTTTTCGACTTGAGAATTTGAAACTATGTGAGTTCAGCCTTGGGCTTTTATAATTGCCTGAACTTGGTGGCAAAATGCTGCTCAGCATCGCTACTGCCATCTAGGTAATTTCAGGTGATGCAATCTGCGTGTTGAATGCTGCTACAGTTATAGACCCGTTGCAGTCTCCACATTGTCTAGAAAGTACTGGAAAGAAAGACTAGAATTGATGTGAGTTATTTATCTTGTTTTATGTGTGAGTTGTCTAAAATTTCAAATTTCAAATTTCAAATTTATTATTATTATGTATAATTTATCATTCTAGAATAAGATAATTACTTTCTGTTGTTGTAGGCAGTAATTTAATACATTTTTGGATGTCATTTTTTTAATTTATCTAGTCAATTATCATATAGAATTAGAAAAGTTAGTGGTTGTTATAATTTTTACCTAATTTTCTTATTTATTTATTTTTAAAAATATATTTTTTCTATTAATTTATATTATGAACATTTGTTTACAAATAGTTCGATAGAATTTCAACTATATCATTAAATTAAGTCTTGTCAATATGATGATAATTTTTAAAGATTGAATGAATATATAAGTACAAAAGTAGAAACAATATTTTGATTGATTTTTTTAATTTTTTTAAAAAATAGATGAATCAATATTCACAATTGAAATAGTTATAGAAAAAAAAATTATATATTTATTTTGAGTGCTTCAAAGTTTTTTTTATATAATCTACCTTTTTTTATTTTGAGCACCTCAAAGTTTATTTTGTATTTATGATTATGTTATTAAAGTTTTATTTGTATTTGTAGCTATATTATGATGTGAAATGAAACACCTATTATTCCTTCAATTTTATTTTAGATTCTCAATCTTACTTTTGTGGCAAATAATAGGCTAAGGTGGTTGTATCTATCATGTTAAAGATAATAGAATATTTACATTGTCTATAGATACAACTGAAGAAATCCCTAGGAGTATATCACCAAAACCAGAGGAGACCTATTAACAAGCTCCAAAAGAAAAAAAAACCCTGTGAATTTTTTGGGGCAATACTGGTATGCAACCAATGTGACCCTATCTATTGTCTACATGCTCCTCATTGATACCATATTACTCCAATTTTTCTTCTTTGATATAGTTCTATAGTCATCCTAGTCCCTCTTGTAGAACTAAGTTCAAGGATTCTTTTCAAGAACAATGCACTCTTGCTCACGACTCCCTGTGTCTTTCTGGGGATGTGTTTGATGTAAAAAAATAGTCGCGGGAATTTATCTTCTTCTTGACCCCAAGCCTTGATAATGTAAAATTCACTCAATAGTGGTATACCAACACTTGTATACACATTCTCTGGAGTGTCATGCAACTTGCATAGGAACTTCTTCCATATAAGCTATACGTAGAGTGCACTCACCATTCCTTTTGTTTTACCCATGTCCAATAATAACCCTGAGAACATCTACAAGATATTAGTGTTAACTCTATACTGATTGGTCCATGTGCAAAAATTCCGCACCCATAACTCCCTTCATTGTGTGTATGATCAACCCATGGTGTATTTTAAAGACACACTTCAATTATTTTCTCTGAATTATCCCCTAAAAATGTCATCAATCTACACTAGTAGGTAATCCTTGACAGGTTGTCCATCTCTCTTAGGAAGACACTTTTTCAGAATGCCTCTTTGGCAACCATAATCACCTTGATGTAACTCCTCTTGCATATGTCACTTCCCTCACACAATTATATCTTGAAATGTGGCAATACCATCTATCCTTCACCACTTATTACATTTATTCCCCCTACCTCAACATGTATGACAATGATATTGTATCTATCCTTGGGTAAGTGCACAAAGATGGGGGACCAAAAATGGGGTATGTGTTGCCACGTTTTTTTATTCTAAAATCAACAAACTCTAAACTTTGACCAAAAACTGAGGATAGTTACACCCAAAAATTGAAGATGCGACAAGTACAAGGCTTTTAGTATTCTGAATCTAGTTTTTAAACTAGTATTTTTTTTTTCAAATTGGTTGAGATTAAGGGTCTCAAAAAGGGGGAGCACACAAAGTGGTTCTGTTTTTGGTGAAAAAACATAACTTAGCGTCTGGTGTGCTCTTCCTAAAATGTCAACCTTTTCATAATTTTTTTAATCGTTCCAATGAGAAGTTAGCTAGCACCACATATTTTATCCTACATTTTTTAGCTAATTTTTTTTATGAACGTATGATATTTTTACAAATTTTCAAAGTGGACACATCCTAAAAACATGAAATTTGAGTGTGATTCCCCTAGAAATTTATGAAAACTAATTAAAATGAAAACCTCTTTTTTTTAGGTGTGTAGAATTGAGTCTAGCTTTTAAAAATGTATTTTTTTTTTCAAAACTCAATGAACAAGCCAAAACCTATGGCTGAAATACTACACTTTGGTTTTTGACAAAAAATGGACCTACTTACAAAATAAATTAGAGAGGGAAAGCTTAACATAATCAAAATTCAAAATAAATCATATGGTTAGATAGCTAACAAAGAAATTAGCAACATGATGGTGTCTGATTTTATCTACATTGAACCACGTGTAAACCTAACAAGGAGCACAGACAAAAAAATAGAGAATTTTTTTCTATGTTTTCTGAAAAACACATCTTAAGCCATCTATAGTCATCCAAGCCTTTGGTTTGGATGCCCAAGAAAAATCCAAGCCTAAGGCTTGATGTTTCCCAAGGAAATTAATAATGGTGTGCGTCCATTTGGCTTGCATCATATATGGTGTGTGCAAAACATTAAAAATGCTCTCCATATGGTGTGTACCAAATGCAAAAAATGCATTTTTAACTATTAAGTCATAAACAATCCCATAACATGAATATACCATTTAAGTTTTAGTAACATTTCAAAATGTGTTTTCCCTTTCTTATACTTTAAGTTGCATTTCATGTATATATTTTCAAGATTTTTGGGAGTGGTTTCAAATATATAAGAATTATAATATAGATTCTAGATTTTTGATGATCATATAAATTTTCAAACTTACTCAAATTTAAACAATCAACATGCTTCTCTCTCTCTCTCTAACCTTCCCTTTTGAAGGTGCATTACCTCTATTGATACATCCTCTATCTCTCTCACAAATCTCCCCCTCTCTTGCTTTCTTCCTCTCACCCTCTCTATCTCCCCTCCCTCTTTACCCCATATCTTTCTCCTTCTCCCACCCTCTCTTATTTTCTATCTTTTCTCTCTAGATTTCTCCCTCTATTTTTCTCCCCTTCTATTTATCTCACCCCTCTCTCTCTCCATCTATTTTACTTTTCAATCTCACTTTATAAAGGTGTAATAATTTGAGTAAGAATTTTTTGACATATTTAATATCTAATATGAGATTGTTACGCTAAGTTTTTCAAGTTTCATTTTTATTTCAACTTTTTTAATTTTAAGTTAATAATTTAAATATATTAATTTTTTATTATATTTAATTTGTTTGTAAGAGACATGTAATATTTTAATGAGATAATTTTCTTATTTTTTTTATTATTTATATATTGAATTTTAAACCAATATTTTTTATAATTAGATTATTAATCAATCATTTTTAAAAATTATTTTTATATTTAATTTTGAATCAGTATTTTATTTTTTATTATTTTTTCATTTAATTTTAAATCAACAATTTTTAATGATAAAATTGATTATCAACTACTTTAAAAATAGATTTGTTTTAATAAAATTAATACGACATACATTTATTTTAACTTACATGTATATGTCATGCAATTTTATATAATTTTTTTTATATTTCTAACAAAATTGTATATATATAATCCTCACGATATCATCTTGTTTCGAAGAAAAACATCATATGTTTCCTCCACATCCTGCATTTGGGTGAAGCTACAGTTATAGACCCGTTGCAGTCTCCACATTGTCTAGAAAGTACTGGAAAGAAAGATTAGAATTGATGTGAGTTATTAGCCGATAGGCTATTCAGGGTGGAAACTCCACCGATTTCGTCATATCTCGCATCGATTTTACATATCGGGAAACTTTCCGGGTTGGAGCGGTTGAAGATATGAATATAGATTGCAGAGTTTAAAAACTAAAACATAATGCACAGCAGATAGCAACCTCTGCAATGATTTCTTGCATGCAAAGTAGGTGAGTTGTTCACTTACAAATCGCAGAAAGTGTACGTTTTTTCCATCAGGTGAGTTGTTTGTATTAAATACGTTTCTTGGTTTTCAAAGCCAAGATGCAGAGCCATAAAGAATGGAAATTTCAGAGCTCTGTTAGGGTTAGAAATCACATGACTTCCAGTTGCTTTGGCCGAAGATTTTCAAAACCTCCCATTTTATCACAGGCAGCGAGGAGGCTGGCAAAGGTTGTTGAATCGGGCTATACAGTTTACATCTGCTGGCTGCATTTGTTTGAAAGTTTCATAAATTTCTGTGTTTCCTACACCTGTTCTTAGATTTCTGTGTACTATATTGTGCTTCAGAAATGCCAGTGTTTGCTTCCCTTGGCAGACTAACTTCTTATTGTGAGAAGATGCATTGAATCACTTGCTTTCATGGCTTGCATGGAAGTTCTGGATCCAGAGCATACAAGGACTAGGTCTGGAATGACGACTGAATGTCAGTTTTTTAGTGAATTAAGTACAAGTTTCAGAGAAGCTACAACCAAAGACTGCTGGATTAAGGACCTGTTGGTACTTCCTTTCCAGCTTTTCAAAAGGATAATAGCTTCTATACGGAGACAGGGGATGAAAGAAAAATATGCCAGCCCCGTTATAATCATGTATGCAAACAAATAGATTCTCTCTTACAGGCGTCATAGTGGGAATAGTGCACTGAAATGTAGATTGTTGGAAGGTATTCTAAGGCTTCTGCCATTGGGAAGAAGATCTAATGTAATACGGTATACCCATTCATTTTTTGTTTTCCCTGTCCTCTGAAGCTTTGATTTGTGGATCTAGCAATGAAAGGAAGGCCCAATTACTAGATAGGATTGCTTCTCAGCTAGACCTTGCAACTATAGAAGACTTTCTATTGCCCGTACCCAGAGAAATCAAGAGTAATATCAGTATTGCATTCAACCCTAAAGTTGAAAGCATGAGAAACATATTTTCCATGTTCATTGCTCAAGAATATATCAATTGCAAAACAGATGAATCTGCTAAGTTAAGTTTGGGGTCTGAGGAAGCACAGGAACAGAGCTCTAATAGTTCTTGTAGCTTTAACAAGAACACAGTATCAACTGTTTCTAATATATGGGATGAGTATCTGGTTCACATAGCATTTGATGCAGGGTTAAGTCCAAGCGAGTTTTTGGAGCTTTTAGAAATCATACCAGCATCTGCTCAGTGTACTCATGATATGCTGCATAAAGAAGTTATGGTAAGGAAATCTGTTTGACCCTCAAAACAATATCAGCAAGCATTCTAAGAATTTTATCTTTCTTAAAGATTAGGCATACAGTTAATCAGCAATATCGGTGGCAGAAATTTTTGTAGAACATACAAAGAAAATTATAGCAAACTTCAACATTCTATTTCAGATTTTTCATTCATATGCCTTGAAGTCTATTGTTATGCAGGAAATAAAGAGATAGAAGATGGAAAATCAATCAGGGCACACTTCAATAGTGTTTAAATATAGAGTGAACTCAAATGTTGATTTTTTTTTTCTATTATTATTTAAATTTTTCATAGTTGTACAGTAAATCAGAAATCTATCATTTTTATTGCATAAGAAATCTAGATTCAATCGTTATATTTTTATGATGCATCATAAAGTATGATCTAAAATATTGATGTAAGTATTCACACAATTGAATCCTAAAAAGATAACAGTTAGCATTATAATTGTACAGCATAAGGATATCAAGTTATGAAAAAAAAGACAAGACTTATTGAAGAGGCTTTTGGAGACTCCTAAGCAAATGCAATTGGCTGGTGTAAACCCCAGGTGTAAACTCAAACTCCACAACCATTGTCAGCATCTTCCCAGCATACATGCCAAAATGGGAGCTTTAGAACAGGGTATAGACATCCATCAAAGCATAATTGACTATTATCAGATGTTGTAGGTATTAGTGCCCTGATAAACTGCAAATAAGAAGGAAAAGTTGTTGGGCATGTAAAATTCTGAATCTCCGTACCAAATCTTGGGCATCTGTTAAAGGATTAGACCAGGTCTGAGACAACTCTATGCCGATGGGAGGCTTTCCTTGATGTAAATGTGGATATTTATGTGTGTGTGAAAAGTGTAAGTCTGAAACTTAATGCTATTCAAAGATATGGGAAGTCTCCTTCATCAAAGTCCACACAATTGTTAGTTTGATGCTCAAACATGTTAGAGATTATTTTGTAAACTCTTTTATGTGTCTGCTTTGTACATTAAAATTATAATCTGCTTCTTAAGTGAATGCGAAATCTGTTTGAGTTTGTTTGTTCTTATTTATAAATGTTGAAGTTAGTTCATTGCAATACAACCATTATTCTATTCAAAAGACATTGATTAATCTAGAACATGAGAAAGTTTGGAAACTGTTTGACAATATGCCTGAAAGTCTAATCATTGAAAGGTGAAAGGGGAATGCAAAATGTTTTTAGCAAACAGGACTGCATACTACATTGTCCCTCTTATAGAGTATAATAATTGTTTGTACGACTAGAGTTTGTAAGGTGGTAAAGTTGAAGATCTTGTTGCATGATAAGCTTTTGGGAGTAGCACATTGCTTGAATTGCTGAGCAACCACTAAAAAATCGCTCCCCAGCCTTTCAAACTTTAGGATTCTCCCAATTGAAATAAAATAGTAAGGAAAAAAAAAGTCACCATTTTTATCATTTTTCAGATTGGCTTTTGGGTTTTTGTATTAGAGTATTGAACATTTGTGTGGATGCATTTGGAAGTGAGGATTGATCGAGATTATCAAACTTGTTAGCTTTAATTCAACTAAATTTGATGGTACATAACACTTTTCTATTTATCTTTTGCCTTTGTTGTCATTCTACATTTGTAATGCTAGGGTTTAATTATGTAGTGTTTATTTCTATTTTTTTATTATAGAGATTGTAGGGTATGCAAAAGCACTTTGAAATAAACTTCAACCATGTTAGCTTTTCTTGTATTTTATTTGAATGCAACCATGCATGTTTAGTGGACAAGGGCTGCAAATATTTTAATGGCATGAGTGACTCTTATTGTATTACACCTATAATTGATCATTATGTGTGTATGGGTGATCTTCTTTGACATGCTGACTATCTTGAGAGAACTCTATATTTTATTATCAAAACGCCAACTAAATCTATGATGGTTGTGTGTAGATTTTTTTTAATACCTATAGATCACATAAGAACATAGGATTAGGAGTATTTGTAACTAATATTCTTTCTAAGCTAGACTTAAAAAATGTTGCAATATACGTACTCGTGTCAAATATGAATGCGAAAGTGGGCAAGTGGGATGAGGTTCAAAAGGTAAGAAGACTGATGAAAGATGAGAGAATAAAAAAGATATTTAGATGTCGCTGGATTGAAGTTCATAAAATGGCATATACTTTTTGTGTAGGAGACACATAATGTTGTAGAGATATGCACTTTTGAAAAAAATATCTTGGGAGATGAAGGTAGTAGGATATTCTCCACATTCAAGACATTTGTTGAAGGATGTGGAGGGAAACAACCATGCATCATCATTTATGGTAAGAGGTTGGCAACTGTATCTGGATTATTAAGAAAATCCCATGGAACAACTGTTAGATTTGTCTAGAACTATTAGATGTGGAGGGAAATAATCATCTATCATCCTTTATGGTCAAAGGTTGGCAATTGTATTTGGATTGTTAAGAAAAACCCTTGAAACAACTATTAGATTTTTCTAGAACTTGTGGACTACTATACTGCATTCAAATTTATCTGCAAGATTGTTGCACAAGAAAAATTTATTGGGAGAGACGCAGATTGGTTTTGTGATTTCAAATAAAGACAACAATCTTGTGATGATTATGGGTAATGCTAAGTGAAGAAACATGTATAGATAGGTCTGCATTATGACAAGGTGCATTGTTTTAGACCTGTTGTGGTAATAATGGATTAGGTTTTGCTCATTGTTTCAAATTGGTTGTGGTTGGATATCGACCATATTGTTGACTTCATAAAATTAGATGTACAAAATGCAACATGTGTCACTTCATATATCTACTGATTAGGTATTTGTTATGTCCCATTTTACAAAACCATAAAGGTGCCATGACATTTTTTTACTTTTTTTTAAGACCTCTACCCATCTCTGGAATGAAATGGTGGAGGATGGATATTTTTAATTATTTTTCAAGAGTGTTGCACATCTCTTGAATGAAAAGATGGAGAATGGTGTTGATAACAAACAAGGAACACCTAAAGGAAATATAGAGATTCATGGCTAGCAATAGGAAATATGAGGACATGACTTAGAATAATTTGAATACTTGGATTTGAGGTGAGTGAATATATCTTGTAGTTATTTACTCCAGCCTTTGTTATGTAATCAAATAGCATTATCACCTGCACTTGACTCAACAATATGAATACATCATTTTCGTATTGTTCTTAAAGTTATTGAAGGATGTGGAGGGAAACAACCATGCATCATCATTTATGGTAAGAGGTTGGCAACTGTATCTGGATTATTAAGAAAATCTCATGGAACAACTATTAGATTTATCTAGAACGATTAGATGTGGAGGGAAATAATCATGCATCATCCTTTATGGTGAGAGGTTGGCAATTGTATTTGGATTGTTAAGAAAAGCCCTTGAAACAGGTATTAGATTTTTCTAGAACTTGTGGGCTGCTATATTGCATTCAAATTTATCTGCAAGATTGTTGCAAGAAAAATTTGTTGGAAGAGACGCAGATTGGTTTTGTGATTTCAAATAAAGACAACATTCTTGTGATGATTATGGGTAATGCTAAGTGAAGAAACCTGTTTAGACAGCTCTACACTATGACAAGGTGCATTGTTTTAGACCTGTTGTGGTAAGAATGGATTAGGTTTTGTTCATTGTTTCAAATCGTTTGTGGTTGGATATCGACCATATTGTTGACTTCATAAAATTAGATGTACAAAATGCAATGTGTGTCATTTCATATATGTACTGATTAGGTATTTGTTAAAGCGCCATTTTACAAAATCATAAAGGTTCCATGACATTTTTTACTTTTTTAAAGAGCTCTACCCATCTCTGGAATGAAATGGTGGAGGATGGATATTTTTAATTATTTTTCAAGAGTGTTACACATCTCTTGAATGAAAAGATGGAGGATGGTTTTGATAACAAATAAGGAACGCCTAAAGGAAATATAGAGATTCATGGCTGGCAACAGGAAATATGAGGATATGACTTAGAATAATTTGAATACTTGTATTCGAGGTGAGTGAATATATCTTGTAGTTATTTACTCCAACCTTTGTTATGTAATCAAATAGCATTATCACCTGCACTTGACTCAACAATATGAATACATCATTTTTGTATTGTTCTTACACTACAACATTTGGGGTCGAATTTCAACGCCAATTTGCGATGCCACTACAATTTGTGTTTGTTTTTTATGTTTTTTTTGCAAGTGCCCCCAACACTATTGTAATACAGACAATGACATCATAATTGCGACACCCATTTGGTTATAAACAAAAAAAATAAAAAGAAAGTGTCATTTATAATTTGTGAATTCGAAGAGCTATCAAGAAGATGACACTACACTTTTGCGTGGCACGAAGAGAGCATTCGAGTTTGGTGTGTGCGAAGAGGCCGACACCGTGTGAAAAGAGGGCATTGGCACTTGAGGTAGGCATTCAAGCTTTGTCTTCTCATTAACTCAATTTCATTTTGATGGCATTTATTGATTTAATGGCAAAATATGAATGTTAATACTGGCATTGTTTACATCTTTGCATTTGGAATGCTCGATGACCCACGAGCTTTGAGAGCTAGGGCATCGTTGCTATTACCTTCAAGGCATTGTGTGAAGTGTTTGATCTCTCTTTATTTTTTTTCTGTTGATATTCACTATGTGGTACTCCCTGTTTATGATAATTCATGAGGAAAAGTCTTGATGGCTCGCGGGCTGCAAGCTAGGGCATCATACATTGTTTATGAGCTCACTATTGAATACTGGCATTGTTTACATCTTTTCATTTGGAAAGCTTGATGACCCGCGAAGCTAGAGAATCATTGCTATTACCTTCAAGGCATTGTGTGAAGTGTTTGATCTCTTTTTATGTATTTTACTATTGATATTCACTATGTGGTACTCCCCGTTTATGATCATTTCATGAGGAAATGTCTTGATGGCTCACGGAATGCAAGCTAGGGAATCATACATTGTTCATGAGCTCACTGTTTAATACTGGCATTGTTTACATCTTTTCATTTGGAATGCTTGATGACCTACGAGCTTTGAGAGCTAGGGCATTGTTCCTATTACCTTCAGGGCATTGTGTGAAGTGTTTGATCTCTCTTTATTTATTTTGTTGTTGATATTCACTATGTGGTACTCCCCGTTTATGATCATTTCATGAGGAAATGTCTTGATGGCTCGCGGGCTGCAAGTTAGGGCATCATACATTGTTCATGAGCTCATTGTTTAATATTTGGCAAGGCCATGTAAATGGTACCACGCCAACCCAATCAGCCCAACAAAATGTGTCATGTTTATCTTTGTCAAATACACTCGTACACCATTTTGTTCTTTTTCTTCACACAAATATTGCATCAAAAGTAATTGTATAAATATTGTATAATTAAGCCTCAAACAAAAAAAGTGAAAACCCATAAACTTACAAGCTATATACACCACCCTAATCCACTGAAAAAGGTCTTAGCCTTCTTCTCCCCTGAAGTCACAATAGGAAAAAATAAAATTCAATACTCTTAGTTTTTATTCAAATCTATTCGAAACTCCTATCAGCTCATTGTCCAATAGTTAAACTAACATATGACTTCAAAGGAAGAATTATGAAATATAGTTGTAGGTAGTTATCTCTTCTATAATGACGGAGGAGTCAAAGGTAATGATCAATGAGGTTACTACTATTAGATCATTCATTAATACACTTACTATTTTGAATTTGAGCTCGGACATCATGCAATGTTATTGTTGTCATTGCATGCTTGCTTCTATTGTGCACCATATATTGTTTTATACACAATTTATTTCATTGAGACCATGAGCTTGGCTTTTGTAATGTAATTTCTGTTATTGGATCAATGCTACCATGTTGTTGAGTCTGTGTATGGCTTGACTATGCACATGCATAATTGTAGATGAGAATCAGTAATAGGGTGCCAAGCAATGTTTAGATCATTTGGATCTAACCCCATATTTTCCTTCCTTGCAGGTTTTGGATCATACAAGAGCATACTGGATTGAACCTTGGGTCAACACTTCATTACTTCAGGCAATGTCTGGTACCTTCATTATTTATGTTCATCCACTTATGTATGTTTGCATTTATTCATATTCTTCTAAAAGTTGGCTATTAGCGACCATATATGACGATTCTTGATGTTTTTGGGTTATTTGATGAAAAGATGTAAAAGTTTCTTAAAACTTTATATTTTTATTTCAATTTTTAAAATCATAAAATGAATAAAATTTAAAGATAACAAACTAAGATAATCTTTATCTTCACTTTAAAAAAAAACATAAAGCTCATAAAGCAAGGTAAAAGACCGGCCTAACTGTGGTAAAATGAGAAAGTTGCCACCTTGCACTGCTCTTCATATGACAACTACTAAGGAACTATGTTATAAAATTTTAAGACATGAAATTTTATACTTTTTGACATCATACTTTTTTCTCCTTAGCATTGAGTTTACAATGTGGGGGTGTCAAAGAAAATATATGTACAGTTATAAAATTTCATGCCTTGAAATTTGGCATGAATTTTTATAACATAATTCCTTAGCATTTGATCTTTATATGACAACTATGACTTGAGGTAGGCATTCGAGCTTTGTCTTCTCATTAAATCAATTTCATTTTGATGGCATTTGTTTATTTAATGGTGAAATATGAATGTTAATACTGGCATTGTTTACATATTTGCATTTGGAATGCTCAATACCCGCGAGCTTTAAGAACTAGGGCATAATTGCTATTACCTTCAAGGCATTGTGTGAAGTGTTTGATCTCTCTTTATTTGTTTTGTTGTTGATATTCACTATGTGGTACTCCCCGTTTATGATCATTTCATGAGGAAATATCTTGATGGCTCGCGGGCTACAAGCTAGGGCATCGTGCATTGTTTATGAGCTCACTGTTTGAGCACCTCATGTCCCTATTTGATTGGTCGGTGCTCTATTTGTTATATTGATGCTATTAGATCAAATAGGGATATCAGTAATAAAATAGGGACATCAGTAATAAAATAATACACTTACTATTTTGAATTTGAGCTCTGGCATCATGCAATGTTATTGCTGTCAAAACAGTAAGTGTATTAATGTATGATCTAATAGTAGCAACCTCATTGATCATTACTTTTGACTCCTCCATCATTATAGAAGAGATAACTACCTACAACTATATTTCATAATTCCTCCTTTGAAGTCATAGATTAGTTTAAAATGGAGAGGGGTCTCGAAATATCATAAGTAAAAACATTACACAATGACATTCAGATTAAGTACAATATGAATTCACATTCCTTTAATTATGATACACTTTTGAAAATATCACTCATTGGTCATTTGACAATTCAAGATATAAGTATCAGAATATAAACTGTTGTAAAAGGAAGAAACACATATATTCATTTTAAAAGTGTATGGCTTGACTATGCACATGCATAATTGTAGATGAGGATCAGTAATAGAGTGCCAAGCATTGCTTAGATCCTTTGGATCTAACCCCATCTTTTCCTTCCTTACAGGTTTTGGATAATACAAGAGCATACTAGATTGAACCCTGGGTCAACACTTCATTACTTCAGGCAATGTTTGGTACTTTCATTATTTATGTTCATCCACTTGTGTATGTTTGCATTCATTCATATTATTTTGAAATTTGGCTATTAGTGACCATATAGGACCATTCTTGATGTTTTTGGGTCATTTGATGAAAATCAAAAGATGTAAATAGGGATATCAGTAATAAAATAGGGATATCTTAATCTTTATGAACTCAAATTCAAAATAGTAAGTGTATTATTTTATTATTGATGTTCCTCTTTGATGTCTTATTTTATTAGTGATGTCCCTATTTAATCTAATAGCATCAATATAACAAACAGAGCACCGACCAATCAAATAGGGACATGAGGTGCTCAAACAATGAGCTCATAAAACAATATATTTAGTCTTAATAAAATCTTATAAAACAACATATATTGTGTGAAGTGTTTGATCTCTCTTTATTTGTTTTGGTGTTGATATTCACTATGTGGTACTCCTCGTTTATGATCATTTCATGAGAAAATATCTTGATGGCTCACGGGCTGCAAGCTAGGGCATCATACATTGTTCATGAGCTCACTATTTAATATTGGCATTGTTTACATCTTTTCATTTGGAATGTTTGATTACTTGCGAGCTTTGAGAGCTAGGGCATCGTTTCTATTACCTTCAAGACATTGTGTAAAGTGTTTGATCTCTGTTTATTTGTTTTGTTGTTGATATTCACTATGTGGTACTCCCTGTTTATGATCATTTCATGAGGAAATATCTTGATGGATGGTTTGCGGGCTACAAGCTAGAGCATCATGCATTGTTTATGAGCTCATTATTTGAGCACCTCATGTCCCTATTTGGTTGGCTGGTAATCAAACAGTGAGCTCATAAACAATGCATGATGCCTAAGCTCAAATTCAAAATAGCAAGTGTATTATTTTATTAAGACTAAATATATTATTTTATTAAGATTTTATTAAGACAAAGTATTTTGGGTTAGTTTTATGTTGTTTTATAAGATTTTATTAAGACTAAATATATGATGTAAACTCATAATTATACTTGATACACACACACACACACACACACACTTCAAATGAGGAATTATGAAATATAGTTGTAGGTAGTTATCTCTTCTATAATGATGGAAGAGTGAAAGGTAATGATCAATGAGGTTGTTGCTATTAGATCATACATTAATACACTTACTGTTTTGAATTTGAGCTTGGACATCATGCAATGTTATTGTTGTCATTGCATGCTTGATGCTGTTCTGCACCATATATTGTTTTATATACTGTTTATTTCATTGAGACTATGAACTTGGTTTTTCTTTCAGAAGTGTATGGCTCGACTATGCACATGCATAATTGTAGATGAGGATCAGTAATAGGATGTCATTCATTGCTTAGATATTTTTTTATCTAACCCCCATCTCTTTTTTCTTTGCAGGTTTTGGATTACACAGGGGCACACTAGATTCATACCCAAGTAAAAAATTCATCACTTCAGGTAATGTCTGGCACCCTTATTATTTATGTTCATCCTCTTATGTATGCCCGTACTCTTGCATTTTCTTCTGAAAGTTATTTTCCTTATAAATATATACAAGCTATTTTTCATATATATACATGTAATCTTTAGATGCAAAGCTTTATTTTCCTTTCCATGTATCTTTGCATGAAATGAACACAAATTAAACAAGATCATCTAATAATGCAAACTAGGGTACTGTAGTCACTCATCTAGTAACTAGTTCCCCAAATCATTATTAAGGATTGAACATAAGTCTAAGTCTCCAAACCTATTGTTCTATGTGTATAAAACAATATATGATGCACAACAACAACAAGCATGCAATGACAACAATAACATTGCATGATGCCCGAGCTCAAATTCAAAATATTAAGTGTATTAATGTATGATTTAATAACATCAACCTCATTGATCATTACCTTTCACTCCACCATTATAGAAGAGATAACTACCTACAACTAGGGAATCTTGCTTTGTTTATGAGCTCACTATTTGAGTACCTCATGTCCCTATTTGATTGACCAGTGCTCAAATAGTGAGCTCATAAATAATGCATGATGCCCTAGCTTGCAACCTGCAAGCCATAAAGATATTTTCTCATGAAATGATCATAAATGGGGAGTACCACATAGTGAATATCAACAACAAAATAAATAAAAAAAGATCAAACACTTCACACAATATATATAGTGTTTTATAAGATTTTATTAAGACTAAATATATTATTTTATGAGCTCACTATTTGAGCACCTCATGTCCCTATTTGATTGGTTGGTGCTCTATTTGTTATATTGATGCTATTAGATCAAATAGGGACATCAGTAATAAAATAATACACTTACTATTTTGAATTTGAGCTCATAAAGATTAAGATATCCTACTGTTTTAAATTTCTATGTGCTTTGAGCCAATGAAATTTTTGTAATTTTATAATTTTGAAAAAGAAAGTGTCATTTGTAATTTTTGTGAATTGGAAGAGCTATCGTGAAGATGACACTACACTTTTGCATGGTGCAAAGAGGGCATTGTTTATGAGCTCACTGTTTGAGCACCTCAGTTTCATTTTGATAGAATTTTTTGATTTAATGACACAATATAAATGTTAATAGTGGCATTGTTTACATTTTAGCATTTGGAATGCTTGATCACCCCCAAGCTTTGAGAGCTAGGGCATCATTGCTATTATCTTCGAGACATTGTGTGAAGTGTTTGATCTCTCTTTATTTGTTGTTTTGTTGTTGATATTCACTATGTGGTACTCCCTATTTATGATCATTTAATGAAGAAATATCTTGATGGCTCGTGGACTGCAAGCTAGGGCATCATACATTGTTCATGAGCTCATTGTTTAATACTAGCATTGTTTACATCTTTTCATTTGGAATGCTTGATGACCTGCGAGCTTTGAGAGCTAGGGCATCATTTCTATTACCTTCAAGGCATTGTTGGAAATGTTTGATCTCTCTTTATTTGTTTTGTTGTTGATATTCACTATGTGGTACTCCCCGTTTATGATCATTTCATGAGGAAATGTCTTGATGGCTCATGGGCTACAAGCTAGGGCATCATACATTATTCATGAGCTCATTGTTTAATACTGACATTGTTTATGAGCTCACTGTTTAATATCTGGTTAGGCCATGTAAATGGTACTAGGCCAACCCAATCAAACCATCAAAATGTGTCATGTTTATCTTTGTCAAATACACTCTTTCATCATTTTATTCTTGTTCTTCACACAAATATTGCATCAAAAGTAATTGTAAATAATGATTCAAAGAAAAAAGAAACAACTACAATAGATCAGACCCCAAAAGAATATAGTCAACTACAATAGCTCACAGTCTCAATGAAATAAACAGTGTATAAAATAATATATGGTGCACAATAGTAGCACGCATGCAATGACAACAATAACATTGCATGATGCTCAAACTCAAATTCAAAACAGTAAGTGTATTAATGTATGATCTAATAGAAACAACTTCATTGATCATTACCTTTCACTCCTCCATCATTATAGAAGAGATAACCACCTAAAACTAGGGCATCATGCATTGTTTATGAACTCACTGTTTGAGCACCTCATGTCCCTATTTGATTGTATTGGATATTGCTAATGCATGAGTGGTGATTGAGACATTTAATATGTTTAATCACTACGTTAATGAATGGGCAATCATACTGTTGTCATTTATGTTTTGTCACTGATGTCAACATATGCTTGTGTGGAGAAACTAGACTGGTAATCATAGTGTACGGGAGGTGTACAAATGTTTCAGATGCTGCGAAGTCATATGAGAGTTCAAATGGATGTTATGATCTTATATCTGAGATCGTATCATTAATGGATGCATATTAAGGAAGTTACAGCTATTTTGGTAAAGATTGGTCACTGGACTGTGACAGTGAAAATTGACAGAGTTAGTCTCTGAGTTTTTGGTATAGATATTAGAGGGATTGGATTCAAGGTATGCGATCTTGAAGGATGATAGAAGATGTACTGAAGAATGATCATTGGTTAGCGCAAGGTACAAAATGGTTGGTGGTGTCATTTGGGACGTGTGCTTTGGCGATGGCTTATTCTAAAGCCGACTTAGAAAATGAAGCGTGTGTTTTGTTTTGACAAGCATAATTCTAGGATGTTAGTCCTAAATTGTTGTAATATAATCATTGTAAACTTGTTTTAGATACCATGTGTATCTTAGCAAAGGCTTATGTAATTTTTTGTAATTTGGAAAGCCTTATGGGCCGACCTGATCTTGGTAAAATGTAATAAGGTATAAATGTAATGTCTTTTCTTGGGCATGGATGGATATATGTGAGAAAAGAAGGTTGCGAACTTGTGTTTGTTGTATGTAGAGCAGAGGATTGTTGGTGGACTTCATTGGAACTGATCAAGCAAAGACAATTGTTGACAAACAGTTCAAAAGATTATGTATTTCTTCATATACACTTGTTGCAAACTAGTGAGTTTAGAAGGTGGACTTAACCTTCTTTTGGGTAGTGAGCCTTGGGCAGTGAGCCCTCTTGTTCTTGACTACTAACAGGGTTTTTCCTCTAACAAGGACTATGTACTGTAATGTTTCTACAAGCTCCTAACAGGGCTATATCTTCTAACAAGGATTATTATACTCTCAGTACATCATTAGTGGGTGCTAATTCCCACCAGGGTTTTTACCTTTGATAGGGTTTTCCTATAAATAAAATATTATGTTATTGTGTTGGCATTCATTGTGTTCATTGGATCTGATATTAATAAGCTTAAAAGTTTAAGTTTAATATTCTATCATACAACTAATTCACCCCCTCTCTCAATTGTATTGTGGATTGTTAATCCTAACAGATTGTCCAATGCTCAAACAGTGAGCTCATAAATAATGCATGATGCCCTAGCTTGCAACCCACAAGCCATCAAGACATTTCCTTATGAAATGATTATAAACGGGGAGTACCACATAGTGAATATCAACAACAAAACAAAAGAGAGAGATCAAACACTTCACACAATATATGTTGTTTTATAAAATTTTATTAAGACTAAATATATTATTTTATGAGTTCACTGTTTGAGAATCTCATGTCCCTATTTGATTGGTCGGTGCTCTGTTTGTTATATTGATGCTATTAGATCAAATAGGGACATTGGTAATAATATAATGCACTTACTATTTTGAATTTGAGCTCATAAAGATTAAGATATCCTACTGTTTTAAATTTCTATGTGCTTTGAGCCAATGAAATTTTTATCATCATCATGAAGTAATAATGCATTAAATGTCTTACTTATATCCTTATTTAATTGGAGGGTGCTCTGTTTGTTATATTGCTGCTATCAAAGTAGAATGACAGTGGTGATTCAATGCATCTACAACCTTAACAATATGGTAGAATTGATCCAATAATAGAAAATACATTACAAATGCCAAGCTCATGGTCTCAATAAAATAAACAGTGTATAAAACAATATATGGTGCACAATAGCAACAAGCATCCAATGATAGCAATAACATTGCACAATGTCCAAGCTCATGAAATTCAAAATAGTAAGTGTATTAATGTATAATTTAAGAGCAGCAACCTCATTGATCATTACCTTTCACTCATCCATCATTATAAAAGAGATAACTACCTACAACTAGGGCATCATGCATTGTTTATGAGCTCACTATTGGAGCACCTCATGTCCCTATTTGATTGGTCGGTGCTCACACAATGAGCTCATAAATAATGCATGATGCCCTGACTTGTAGCCTGCAAACCATCAAGACATTTCCTCATGAAGTGATCATAAACGTGGAGTACCACATAGTGAATATCGAAACAAAAAAATAAATAAAAAGAGATCAAACACTTCACACAATATATTATTTTAAAATTTTTTATTAAGAATAAATATATTGTTTTATGAGCTCACTATTTGAGCACCTCATATCCCTATTTGATTGGTCGGTGCTCTGTTTGTTATATTAATATTATTAGATCAAATAGGGACATATAATTTGATATCAACCTATCATATATCCATTCCAAATGATATAACTCTATTTGAATAAACATACATGCCAACCATTTGACAAAATGTCCATATGAAATCTAGAGCAATACATTAATTTTATAGCGAATTCATGATTTATAATGCCCCTTGATTTATAGTGAATTAATTTTATAGTGACTTCATGATTTATAATTCAGGTGTAGCAGCTCAATGTGTTTGAACTCAAGAATACCCCTTACTTGGTTTCTTACAAAACCTTTGGCAAAATCTGTTAGAAAATGAGAAGCTATGAAAAGGTGACATGAAGCTAATGAAAGGATGCATCTCCAATTTGTTTTGTAGATATACACATTAAGGATCATGTCAGATGATACAAGGGAATTTGATCAAAATAGGGAGACAATTGCTAGATTGTTGTCTAACTTTCAAACAGAAGGCAATGACAAATGTTATTGTCCATGCAAGAGTTGTAATGGCTTAAAGACAAGAAAAATCAAAATCAAAACAACAAAGAGACATTGTAAGGAGAATGGTCACATTGAAGGGGGTTTGATTATAATCTAGTGGTAAGTTGTTTGATATATTATTTTCATAATTAATATACATATGAACCATGGAATAAGGTTTGATTATCACATTGAAGGGGGGTTTAACTGATTATCATCATTTTTATAGGTCGATCTCCCCAGTGTGAATATAGAGGAACATGGAGGTGTGAGTATTGAAGTTGAAGATCATGATTCCATGGAAGATGATGAGCATGCGCTAGAAAACACATTTGAAGATGATGGTATGAATGCATTGATCATTGACACATTTGGTACTGGTGTTGTTGTTATTGTTGCTGATGATGATGATGATTATGATGAGGATGACATTGACGATGTCCATGATATACCTCTACTTGAGAAGGCGGACATGGCCCTTTACGAATGCTCCCAATCTACTCTTCTCTCTGTTGTATTATTGTTGGTGAATTTGAAGGTTATGAATGGTTTATCCAACATAGAGATGTCACGTATGCTAAGGTTTTTCATATATGTCATTATAGTCTATAAAAGGTGAAACATGTACCATTAATATTATTTATAGTAATGACTTATATTATTTGCTGCAGATTGATAGGTGATTTTCTGTTACCACCATCAAATGTTCTCCCTCGCTCATACCGAGAATTATGTGCCACTATAAAACATATTGGAATGGAGTATCAAACAATAAATGCTTGTCCCAAAAATAATATTATTTATTATAAAGAACATGAAAATGCAATAGAATGCCCTGAATGCCATACAATCAAATATTGAGATGATCAAGTGACAAAAAAGGTGCCTCACAAGGTTCTTTGTCACATCCCCATTATTCCACGTCTGAAATGATTATTCAGGTGCAATAGCTTGGCACAATTTATGGATTACCATGCACGCGGCAGGAGTCGAGATGACATTATTCAAATGCTTGTGGATGGTTCATCATTTATGGACATAGAGGAAAAGTGGCCACACTTTAAAGAGGAACCTTGAAATCTCAGGCTTTCTCTGGCATCAGACGGTGCCAATCCGCATGGAGAGATGAGATCCGTTTACTCAGTGTGGCCTATTTTTGTTATAAACAATAACCTTCCTCCATGGATGTCAATAAAGAGGGAGTACATTATGTTGGCAATGATTGTTCCAAGTATCTTATTATTTTATAATTATCTACATGTAATTAGAAGTCTTGGAGTGAAATGGCCACAATAATTATCTGATGATGTTGTTAATTCAACTAGGTAAGTACCAAGTGAAAGATATGAATGTATATATTACGCCTCTTATCGATGAGTTGTTGGTGTTATGGAATGGTTTCACTATGTATGACATCTCTTGACCAATTGGACAAACACAATTTCAATTCTATGCAATGCTTGTGTGGAAAATTCATGATGCGCTAGGGTTGACACATTTATGTGGTATGTTATGGTGAATTTTAGTTGTACACGATAATTCAAATTCTAAAAATATACATATTTAATCTAATTTTTTCGTTATCTTGTAGGTCTTCAAACAAAAGAAAAATTTTCATGTCCAATGTGTGGTCCAAAGATGAAATCCTGTCATTCTAAAATGAGTATAGGCAGTTCCTCTCTAGAAATCATAAGTATCAAAGTATAGAAAGACATCTTTTCAATGGGAAAGAAGAGATTACATCAAAGCCCTGAAGAATGACACCTCACCTATGGCAGTTGGAATATAATAGAATTCGAGGTAATATCATTCCATGTAATGGTCAATGTTTGAAAATTATATATTTTGATTGTGTTTTGTTGGCTAATTATGTAGTTGATGATTTTGAAAGTCGTGAAGGCATCACCGACCAGCTTTCAAAGGGACTAAAATGTTATCTTAGAAAATTTAGTAGGCTTCCCTACTATGAACATCTACAAATTGTGCATTTGTTTGATAGTATGCATATTGGAAATAATGTAACAGAGACACTATAGAAAATATTGGACGGAAGGCGTGACAAAGAAAAACTTGGCAAATTTACAGTGACATTCATAATTCTAATCATGCAATGAAAAATATCATTGAATCAAATAGAAATGGAGACTGGATTAATGCAAGTGCTATTCCTTGGTTATTAACAAAGCAACAAAGTAATGTCATAAAAGAAGTGATCCGATAAATTTGATTTCCTACAAGATTTGTTGCGGATATAAGCAATCTCATATCAAAGAAAAATAATTTTGGGTCAGGGATGAAAATGCATGATTGACATATGTTCATCAAGGTAAGTCATAGTCCTTTGTATTTACAATATATTTGTGTAATTGCATTCAATTTTCATTGTATGAAATGATCAGTTGACACTTGTTGCAGTATTTGCTACCCCTATCTCTCCTAGAGAACTTCGATAATAATATCAAACAAGTGATATATGATCTTGAAAAATACATGAGATAAGTAGTGATATTTGTTCAATATATCAAACAATAATATCAAACAAGTAATATATTATAAAGTCTCGTATTTATATATTTATGTCTTGAATCCCTTGTAGGTGGTTGTCATCTAAAGATATCCATAAAGAAGATATAAAATATTAGAAGAAAATAATTTGTCGATTAATGTGTAAAATGCAAAAGTGTTTACCTCTAGCTTTTTTCAATGCAAAAGAACACTACCTCATACACCAAGTTGAGGAGATTGAATTGTGTGGACCTGTACATGCTAGGTCAATGTGGATGGTTGAGAGACACTTGAAATTTTTTAAGAGTTTGGTATGACAAAGAGCACATCCCAAGGGCTCTATGGTTGAGGGATATATGGTATACCAGATGATGGTGTACGTTACTCAATATCTTCCTAATCTTGCAGCAAAGACTCATACAGATTGCATTTGAGATCTCGACTCAATTAAAAAATTTGAAGGGGAGTACTTGGTGGGCAATGGTAGATTTAGGAAACTAAAAAGTAATAAATTATGAGATGTTATTGTAGTTAATTAATTCTTAATCTTCAAAATAAATCTGTTGTAAGTCATCTATTTACTTTTGTACAGTTGCTAAAGAGTGGGATGCAATACATTTGTTTATTGCAAACAATCAAGATTGGATGATGGTATGGATTGAACAATGTCAGCATGATGGTCATAGATTAACATGGAAATTCATGTCTTCATGTTGGTTATACAAGCTCATCATAATGGAAATCTCAATGTTACACAAAAGGAAATAGATTTAGCATATGGGTTAAGAGATCACCAGGTACTTATAAATTTGTTAATTAATCAACCATATATTTTTCAACTCGTGATGCAATAATTTATACATGTTTGACTTTATTGCAGGTGAAACACTACAAGGCTATGTTTTGCAATAGTTATAAATTTCGCATCAAAAAGTTGGATGACACGAAGAGAACTTGTGATTTTGGGATAAGTGCAGTGTTCCAGGTGACTAATATCTCATCTAGAAATGACCTACATCCTCGAGAGTCACAAAATTGATACTTATGATATTTTGGTTGATATACTTGACTGTAACTTTAATTCCTTCAAATTAGTTCTCTTTGTTGTAAAATGATACAGACTACGACTCAATAAAAATGATCTTGATGGAACTGTTATTGAACATGACAATGTATTTCCAATGATTAATACAAAGTTATTTGAGCCAGTTGGAGAAGAGCCCTATGTTCTTCCAAGCCAATGTGAGTAGTTATTTTACTCAGAGGTTCCACATAAACCAGGTTGGTCATTTGTTGTTAGACATGATCCAAGAGGAAGGCCAATAAAGAATAATGCAATGGAAGAAGATACCGAGGAAGATGAAGAAGTGGAAGATGATGTAGATAATGATCACGATTGAGAGCTAGTCGAAGAAGAATTTGAAGAAGAAGATGACGATGATGCTGCAACTGATGACGATGATGCTACTACTGATGAGGATGATGATGAGGATGATGATGATGATGATGGTGGTGATGACGATGATGATGGCGATGATAGTGGTGGTGATGATGTCATCAATGACAACGATCTTGATGATGAGATAGATGAAGAAGAATATCAATGACATGAATGAAATGTACAATTATACCAGATGTTTGGCATGTTCTAACGATTGTTTTATATGTACTACTCTTATTCACCTTGTTTTATATGTCCTACTTATATGAGAGTTGCTTCTGCTAATTTTCTATTTCCTTGCACATCAATGATGTTAAATCATAGGGGATTCTCTTTGTTCCCTTAAATGGAGTGAGCTAATTTTGAATTGCTTAGTAATTGCTTTTTATTGCATGGTTGTCTTTGGTTTTTCATTTTGTTTTGAGTGTTTAGTGATTTAAACCAAAGACTTTGACTTAGCCAAAAAATGCGCAAGTCTACATTAGTATGTTTATTTTTATTGTAATTATAATTAGTATGAATGAACAAAATAATGACAATGCAATATTTGTGATAATGCAATATTTATCGAAATAGCGTCGATGACTTCGGTCAATGTGCCTATGTGTCAATGTGGTGTTGGCCCATGCATGTTGAAGATGTCACGCACAACAAGTAATTCTGGGCATCAATTTTGGGTTTCCCAAATAGGAAAAAGGTCTGGATACGTAATTATATTTTATGTTTAAAAATAATGTGACAACTAATTAATCATTTTATAAAGAACTGATGTAAATTTGGTATTGCACGGAAATAGTGGATGTTAATACTTTTGGTGGGTCGATCAAACCACATTTACATCTACCCCATCTATGTTTATACTTGATGTAGTAAATGAGTGCAACTTGTGCAAGGCTCGAGAGGCAGCTAGTGCCACCAAGATTGCTTCAATGACGAAAGCAGAAATCATATTTATGCCATGCCTTCTTTGTGTAGTTTGTGCACTACTTTGTTGGGATCATATGCGTAAATGTGGTTAACAGAGGGCTATTGTAGATATTGATTTTTTTTAGAATTTCTAGTAGATACACATAAAGAACACGCACATAAATATGACAAATGAGAAACATAAATGTAGATATCACAACAGCTGAGAAACATAAATGTAGGCATCATGGTCACAATTTTTTGGAGACAACATAATTGAATGGTATATCCAGACGATGCAACACAACTATATATCACTCCTCTGGTTCCAAGTTTACACTGCAGTAAACAAACCCATAGATAAAGAATAAATTTAGAGAGTGGAGGAGGGCCATAACGACCAAAATAATACAGGGTCCCTATATTATTTCATTCATTATCGCTCTCCTCCTGCACTCTCTAAATTTATTTTTTATCTATGGGTTTTGTTTATTGCAGTGTATAGACTTCGAATTGGAGTAGTGATTGTGTTGCATCATCTGGGTATACCACTCAATTATGTTGTGTTTTCAAAAAATTGTGACCATGATGCCTACATTTATTTTTCTTAGCTATTGTGTCCTAAAACCCTTTATGGCCCTTTATGACCATTTACAATCTCTAAGAATACATCTTAGAGTTCTTAAAATGTCATAAAGGGTCATAAGAGGCTCCTAGGAGGGGTCAGATGAGCTTCCAACTTTACGTGGTTGGCCCTCTTAAGTAGAGAATGTTAAACTATTCTCGAAACAAAAAGATGCTCAATAATTTAAGATCTCAATCCATGTACAACAAATATATATCGATCCATCTCAATGGCTACCAAATCAATAGATCTCTGCCAAGAACCTAGTCACAAAGAAACACCACAGACTACACCGCAAACCCACTATGAAGAGGCATCCAATGTCTCATAAGTCACATCAAATGACCCACTTTTTGTAATCTAAGTCTCTCAGCTCGGTTCACCAAGAAGAAGACTTCTCCCAAGTCATCACGGACACCACAATGATCTACGAATCTCCAATGTGCAAGTTCTACATGTCACTCTCTCGACATCACATCTAACTCAATAATCCATGAGCCGCTACTGAATCTACTAAAAAGTCATCTCCAAATGATCTATAACCAAATCATGAGCAAGAACTAGATTTGCAAGAACACCCTTCTGAATTGATACCAACCTGATCGACAAATATATATATTTTTAAAAAAAACTGATTTGTGTCGCAATTGTGATGACCATAAAATAGCGATGGTTATCTGTCAAAACAATCTAACATCCAATTGTCGCATGTACAACATCATTGTTGGTAAAAAACTATAAATGACGGATAGCCATTGTAAAATTCCAATGGGTCTCCGTTGCATGTACAACATCGTTGTCGTTAAAAACTACAAATGACATATATCCATCATAAACTTCTGATGAATATCCGTCGCACTAACAACATCTCCGTCAAAAAATAAATTACAAACGATGGTAACCCATCGAAAGATTCTGACGGGTTGTTGTCATTTTTATTTTTTGCGACGGATAGGTGTCACCATTGGGATGCCCACAAATAGGTCTAATGCCAGGTTCACCTTGTTGGCACACCCTTCTTGTGATGTCCATTGTCATCGTAATTACGACGCAAATCAAAACTGTCAGTTTTTCTGACTACAAAACTGCGATGGTAGGTGGTGTCGTTATATCGACGGTAAACCATCCCAATTCAAATGATCTACTATTAGAAAAAGGCCTCAAATGTACTAGTGTTAAGTTATTGTCCTCTTATATTGGATTAAAATCATTTAAAATTTATCCCCACAATTCAATATATTACCCAGGTATATCTTCTTATCAATGTAACCATTGCACATTGTTGGAGGTGCAATTGCTATTTTATCTTGTTTTATGTGTGTTGTCTAAAATTTCAAATTTCAAATTTATTATTATGTTTAATTTATCATTCTAGGATAAGATCAATTAATCTCTATTGTAGGTAGTAAATTAATACATTTTTTGACGCATTTTCTTTAATTTATCTAGTCAATTATCATATAGAATTAGAAAAGTTAGCGAGTTTGCTATCATTTTAAATTAATTTTCATATTTATTAATTTTAAAAAATAATTTACAAATAGTGTGATGAAATTTTAACAATATTAATAATTCAAGTCTTTTAGATTTCCACAATCCATGCATATACTATATCAGTTTCTGGATTCGATTGTGTAGAGTTTTTTTATCATCAACGTTTCATATCATACTACATGATCCATCATTAGGATGCAAGAGAGCAAGAGGAACATAAGATGATGGATCATGTAGTATGTTCCTCTTGCTCTCTTACATCCCGATGATGGAACATGTAGTATGATCTGAAACTTTGATGATAAAAAACTCTACACAATTGAATCCAGAAACTGATATAGTAAATTCAAGTCTTGTTAATATGGTGATAATTTTTAAAGATTGAATCATGTATAAGTACAAAAGTATCTAAGCAATATTTTGATTGAATTTTTTTTAAAGAAAATAAAAAAAAGATAGATGAATCAATATTTACAATTGAAATAGTTATAGAAAATATTTTATATATTTATTTTGAGTACTTTAACATCTTTCTTTTTTTTCTTTTTTTGTATTGAGGAAGATTTGAACTCAACACTTTTTAGGTGCCTACAGTATGACTGTACCACTATACCATATGTATTTTGACACTTTAAAGTCTTTTCTATAATCTAATTTTTTTTTTAGCACCTCAAAATTTATTTTGTATTTATGATAGGTGTCAATTCTGTTATGAAAGTTTTATTTGTATATGTAGCTATATTATGATGTGAAATGAAACACCTAGCTTTGTGTTGATTTTATTATATTTATCAAGTCTTTTATTATTCCTTCAATTTCATTTTAGGTTCTTAATCTTTACTTTTTATGGTAAATAGCAAGCTAAGGTGGTTGTACCCGTTGTATTAAAGATAATAGAATATTTACATTGTCTATAAATACAACTAAAGAAATCCTTGGGAGTCTATCACCAAAACTAGGGGATACCTATTAACAAGATCCAAAGGAAAAACAACTTGGAGACCCAATTGTTTTGTACTATAACTTGATATTAATCACTAGATTAAGCTTTGATACTTACAAATATGGAGCCTCATTTACAAAATTTAATACAAAATACCTCAAAACCTATACCTCACCCTCCATGACTCTACCTTAAAACCTACCCCTAAATTTTCTTGGGCAATACTAGTATGCAACCGATGTGACCCTACCTATTGTCCTCATGCTCCTCATTGACACCATATTGCTCCAATTTTTCTTCTTTGATATAGTTCTATAGCCATCCTAGTCCCTCTTATAGGACTACTTCAATGATTCTTTTCAAGAACAATGCACTCATTCTCATGCCCATGTGTGCTATTGTAGGGATGTGTTTCATGTAAAAATATTAGCGAGAATTTACTTTCTTCTCGATCCCAAGCCTTGATAATATAGAATTCATTCAATAGTGGTACACCGATGCCTGCATATACATTCTCTAGAGTGTCATGCAACTTGCCTAGGAACTTCTTCAATATAAGCTTTATGTAGAGAACACTTGCCATTCCTTTTGTTCCACACATGCCCAATAATGACCCCAAGAACATCTACAACATATTAGTGTTGACTATATATTGATTGGTCCATCTACGAAATTCCTCACCCAAAAATCCCTTCATTGTGTGTACAATCAATCCATGGTGCATTTTAAAGACACACTTCAACTATTTTATTTGAAATATCCCCTAAAAATATCATCAATTTGTATTAGTAGGTAAGCCTTGGAAAGGTCTCTATCTCTCTTGGGAAGACACTTTTTTAGAATGCCTCTTTGGCAGTCATAAGCACTTTGATGTAACTCTTGCATATGTCACTTCCCAAAAAAAATTATTTCTTAAAATGTACCAATGCCCTCTATCATTTACCACTTATTACATTTACTCCCCCTACCTGAACATGTATGATAATGATATTGTATCTATCCTTGGGTAAGTGCACAAAGATGGGGGACCAAAAAGGGGGTATGAGTTGCCACTTTTTTTTCTTATGAAATCAACAAACTCTAAACTTTTCTAGAAAATGAGGATATAGTTACACTCAAGATTCAAAGATGTCACAACAAAAAGAGTTTTATTACCCGAATCTAGTTTCTAAACTAATATTATTTTTTGAAATTGGTTGAGATTAAGGGCCCCAAAAAGAGGGAGCATACAAAGTGGTCCTAGTTTTTTCAAACATAACATAGCATATGGTGTTCTCTCCCTAAAATGTCAATTTTTTTTAATCAAAACTTTTAATTGTTCCAATGGGAAGCTAGCTGACACCACATATTTTATCTCAAATTTTTTGGCTATTTTTTTTATAAAAATATTATTTTTTTACAAAATTTCAAAGTGGACACATCCTCAAAATGTGAAATTTGAGCGTGCTCCCCCTAGAAATCGATGAAAACTTGTCAAATTGTAAACTATTTTTCTAGGTGTGTTGAACGAAGTCTAGTTTTTTAATATGTAATTTATTTTAAAATTTAACAAATGAGCCAAAATCTATGCCCAAAATACTACATGTCGGTTTTTGACAAAAATCAAACCTACTTACAAAATAAATTAGAGATGGAAAGCTTAAAATAATTAAAATTCAAAATAAATTATATGGTTAGATAGCTAAAAAAAGATCTTAACAACATCATGGTGTCTGATTTTGTCTACATTGAACCACGTGAAAACCTAATGGGGAGCACAGACAAAAAAAATGATAATTTTTTCTATGGTTTTTGAAAAACATATCTTAAGCCTATTATAGTCATCCAAGCATTTGGGTTGGATGCCGAAGGAAAATTCAAGCCTAAGTCTTGGTTTTTTCCAAGCCAATTAATATGGCACATACCCTATTTGGTGTGCACCCTATTTGGCATGCACCCTATTTGGCGTGTTCCATGTATGGCATGCACCAAATGCAAAAAGTGATTTTTTTAACTATCAATTCACAACCAATCCCTTAACATGAATATATAGATGAAATATAAAATTTAAGTTTAAGTCACATTTTAATATGTGTTTTTTATTTTCTTATACTTTAAGTTATATTTCATGTATATATTTTCAGGATGTTTGAGTGGTTTCAAATCGATAGGAGCTATAATGTCTAGATTCTAGGTTTTTGTTGATCATATAAATGTTTAGACAGTCAAATTTCAGCAATCAACATGCTCCTATCAGTATTATGTCATTATTGGCATCTCACTCTCTTTATCTCCCCCAAACTCTAAACCTTCCTCTCTCCCTCTCTTCTCTCTCTCACCTCTCTCTACAATCCTTATCTCTCTACCATCCTCTCACCCTCTTTATCTTACCTTCCCTTTTAAGGGTGCATTGCCTATATTGATATGTCTATTATCTCTATCTTCCTCTCCCTGTCTTATCTCTCTCACAAATGTCCCCCTTCCTAGGTCTCTCCCTCCCTTTCTTTCTCCCTCCCTCTCTATCTCCTGTCCTCTTTACCCCTATATCTTTCTCCTTCTCTCGCTCTCTCTTATTTTTTTTCTTTTCTCTCTTGGTTATTGCCTCTCTCTCCCCTCTCTAGGTTTCTCCCTCTATCTCTCTCCACCTCTACACCTCTCCATCATGTCTTATTACACATCTCTCTCTCTCTCTCTCTCTCTCTCTCTCTCTCTCTCTCTCTCTCTATCTCTCTCCATATCTAGATCTCCCCCTATCCCTTCTTACTCCAATCTCTCTTTGTTCTTATGTCTCTCCCTGCTCCCTCCACCTCACCTCTAGGTAATTATGTCCCCCTCTACTTTATAAGATATATGGTTTAGGGTACATAAATTGTTTAGAATATAGGTTTTTGGAAATAGGGTGAAAGATATAGGGTTTAGGGTTGACGATATTATTATAGAGTTTAGGGTACAATATTTGAGGTACATAAGGTTGATGATATTTCCTATGTGTATTCTTTCCTCCATTTCTCTTTTCTTTCTAATCTGTCTCTCTTCTCTCTAGGTCTTTACTTACCTTTATTCCTGTCTTTTACTATGTTTCCCCTCCCTCCTTACCACTATAGTTATCACCCCTCAATTCTCTCTCTCTCTCTCTCTCTCTCTCTCTCTCTCTCTCTCTCTCTCTCTCTCTCTCTCTCTCTCTCTCTCTCTCTCTCCTCTTCCCATCTTGGTCACTCACATCTCTCTCCCCCTCTAGGATTCTAGCCTCTTTCTCTACCCCCTCTCCAATTCTCTCCCTCCATCCATACCTCCATCTCCCTTCTCCTTACCCCTCTTCTCTTCTCTCTCACATCACCTCTCTATATCCCCCTCTCTCATTGTATTTGGTATAGGGTGCAAGATTGATGGTACATTATTTAGGGTATTTCCTATGTCAATACTTATCTCTCCCTCTCCCTCTCCATCTCCATCCCTCTCTTCTATACAACTATAGATAGGCCTATAATTATTTTTCTTCCTCTCTTCCTCTATGTCTCCTCTTCCTCTCAAAAAGTCATTTCACCTCTCTCTTCCCCTATATTTCAACTCCTCCCAAATATCTCACTCCCTCCATCTCTTCTTACTCCTCTATATCTCTCTTTCCTTCTCCTTATCCACATCTCTCCACCCCACTCTCTCTTATTCTATCTCCATCTTCCATGCCAATATTGATGATATAATTGGCAGAGAGAGAATAAAGTGGTAGGGGGCTAGGGAGACAATGAGAGAGGGGAGAGAGAAATAATGGGGAGAAGATAGGGAAGAGAGTAAGAGAGGGATAAAGGAGGAAAATGAGAAATAATTTAAGGTTTAGGGCTTATCATTATAGGGTTTGGGGTTTAGGAATTAGGGATTAGGCCTTAGGGTTTATGGTTTAGAGAGAGAGAGAGAGAGAGAGAGAGAGAGAGAGAGAGAGAGAGAGAGAGAGAGAGAGAGAGAGAGAGTTCAATGAGCACAACTCATTGAAGGATTTCTAGAGGAATTATGAGGGGTATTATGCGAACCTACTTGTTTAGGCCCAAAATGACGATCAAGATTCCATTCTACTTCTTCTCTTTGGTGCAAGAATCTTTGTAAAGGAATCATCATAATCTAGGAGCGTGATCTAAAGTGCCAATTGATATTTTGAGGAATAAATGTAGGAGGACTTCCAAGAGGAGACTCTTCTTCTTCAGAGATATCCTGAATAGGAGGCACCACAATAGGTACGATAGGTGGATGATCTTGATTAGCTCTAAATTGGTCTCTGTGTTAGAACTTTCAGCAGCCTCAAAAGTGGAAATAGGAGCATACTTGTGGATGACATCAATATCAATGTCAATTGTAGTGTTCGATAGTTGATCCCATTCATACTCATGTGATTGAATTCTATTACTGGTGGATCACCCCAAGTACTGATCTATGGTCATGGGATCCTCTTCATCATGACTCTCTTGATTGGTATTCTGCTGTTGAATCTCATCTAGGTTGAGGTCTATTGAGTCAGATTGGTTGTATTGAATGTCCACTACTTGAAGGGGTGCTTGGGTATCTACAACCTAAGAGTAGTTTCCATAATGCAACAGAGGCAAGAAGGGAATCCTAGGTTGTTTGGACTCTCTGGATGAGTTAATGAATCTAGGAAAATTAAGGATATGTACAATCTAGATGAGTTTTCCCCATATGGGTGTCTCTCCTCAGTAGAGTGTTCATGGTTTTATCTAGGTACTGGTGAAGTGACCAACTCATGCTCACTGAGTATTTCCCTATTTTCTTTAGTAGGTTGATCTATAGGTATGTGTAACATACTTTCACAAGTTATGGGGATAGCAAATTCATCCTCATCATCAGAATCTCCAATTCTAACAAACATAGGACCACTTGCAGATGATGGTGCAAACTTTTGTTCATAGTATCCCACTCTAGTTTTATCTCTAGGATTGTAAAATTCAGCGTGTATGGGTTCAAGGAGGCCTTTACCTTTTCCAAGGTTAATTTTCCCATCATATCCCATTTTTTCATGAGTTGGTAGTCTACACCATACTTCTCAGGGGAAATTTTAGCATACTTTATTTCTTGTTCAGCTTCTTCTCCCTTGTAAAGCAATCACAAAACAAATTTTTCCTCATTTTCTTATTCAAGAGGGACTCTTTCTTTGACCATACTGGTTCCTTCATGAATTTTTAGAGTAGCAACGCTAGTAGGTCAAAAATATGGAGATGGCTTGCCATAGGATCTAGGTGAGATGGGGAAGTTGACCATTAAGCATGAAGCATCCAGTTGATATTCTCCCATTCCACTTTCTTCTATACTTAGCTTCTTAAGAAAGGCATCCAATGTTTCTTTTTTAGAGCATTCATCTTATTGGTTCCTTAGGGCTTCCTTGTTTTGTGGAACCATTCTCTCAGTTTGTTTAAGATTGTTACAAGTGTATACTAAGTGTGCAGGGATAGTAACTTCAATTCTATTATGAGGTAATTAAATGCATTGATGAAATGTGGAAGGTACTACCTACATTAGATAGATCCATGGGAGATCAAGATGTATGTTGTATGATAGAGGAAGGTCCAAGACCTGACAGATGATGTCCTTTTGAGTAGGACCTACTTGGATGGGAAACACCACCATACCTTTAGAATAAGGTTTCTCTTCATCATATGCATTGATTATTATTTTTAGGTGAGGATCAATAGCATGCTCTGAGAAACCAAGAGCTTTCAATACGTTGAAGGTGCAAATGTTCAAACCCACACCTCCATATATCAAAATGTGCTTCACCCTATGCTTATGTATGAGGAATTCAATATGGAGAGGCTGATTGTGAGGGTGACTGACATATTTGTGATCTTCTTCAGAAAAGGTTAGATAATGTGGGGAAGAAATATGACTGACCATGGACTAGAACTTATCTATGTCTAGGTTCTTAGGAATAAATTATCCACTAAGAGGGATTGATCTAGAATCTCCCTATGCGCATGAGATATTTTAAGTAGTTTGAGGATTGATATTTGAGCTGACGTGCACTGAAGTTGATCAACTAGATTGTAATCACATTTTGTAGAGGAGGCAGTTGGTTTGGATGATTGAGTTGTTTTTTTGGAAGAAGATGAGGATGAATTTGCCCCTCACAAAGCGACTTTTCCTTGAGAGTCAGTTATCGTGTTGGACGATTCATCCTGAGTCTTTCCTTTGATCTTGATGACATTGATAGTATGGTCAGAGGACTCAAGTATGTGGATCAAATTGTCATTGTTAGAGTATGTGTAACCCAATTTATTATCTTTTTCCTTGGATGATTCCCCTTTTTCATATTTAGGAAAGGGCTATTTGAAAGCCTTATAATTAGTGTTTATCTATGGGGGATCAATCACAATTGTCTCATTATTGATCAAATCCTGGATTAGATGTTTAAGCTTCATGAAATCATTAGTCTTGTGGCCCTTATTATGATAAAATTTGCAATAGTGGTTATCATTCCACCACTTAGGATTTATCTCAAGATTGTATGGTTTAGAGTTGTCAGGAAAAGTGATCATCTTGTTCGTCAAAAGCATAGATTCAAGGAATTCTCATGGGATTCTCCAAGAGGAGTGAAGTATCTCTTAGCCATAGGGATCAATGGCCTATCTTTTTTATTTTTGGGTCTAGAGCTTGGTTGAGTGTTCTTATGAGATTTTGATGCCTAAATACCAATGGATAGGTTGAAAGCTAGCTCCTTTGGTTTGCAAGATGTAGACACAGAGGTCATTCCCACAATTCTATCATTAACGACATCCTTGGTTTTGGTCTAGAACTTATGCTTGCCTTTGTTATGATAGTTATTAGAAGAGGATCTATGATCTTTTTATTGAAGAGTAATCTCTCCTTTCCGAACAAGGAAGCCCTCTATGTGAATAAATGATTTGATTTTTTTTTCAAATGATGCATGTGTTTTCATTTGCAATGCATAGTTTATTTCAAGAACCAAAGTGTTTATGAATTTATTAATTTTTTCGGTCTCAGGATTTTGCTGAGGGTGTCGACCAAACATTCACCACCATCACTAGAGGAATGTGATAAAGGGCTCTCCCACACACTACCGTGTATTGTAAAAATCAAGCATGGTGACAGTACGAGAGATGTTGTAGGAGTATTCTTGGGTGAACTCTTGGATAATCTCATCAATGGTCTTGATGCCAAGGGAAAGAGAGGTGAACCAACTCATAGCTTGACCACTGAGACTTTGAGGGAAGCTCATCTCATCAGATAACTCTTCTCATGCATAAAACCCATGCCCAAGGCACAAAACACTTGCACATGGTCTTGTGGATACTTATTGCCATTATACTTGTCATATTTAGGGATATCTACCTTTGATGGAAAAGGATGCATGTATAGATTTCTTCCAAAGGGGAAATGAGATATTCTTTCAAGCGAATACTTATTGGAAGGTTGGTCCTTGTCCTTCTTATCTCACAATGTAGATCTTGCAATTGTTTGGTGAGAATTGTGAGAGGAGACTCTTCCTCTTTTTGCAATGAACCATCCACATCAAAGTTAGGGGGAAGCTTCACACCCATAGAAACAAGATGCATGAAATAGTGATCCTTATCTTGACTCATGATGATTTGCATCACCTTGTGAAAATTTTTATCTTCTTGGCACTTTCAAATATCTTTTTGTGTGGGTTCCTCATCCTCTGAGGAGTCAGGATCATGTGTTTTGCATGTGCCCTAATCAAAGTTTGACATGTTGATGTGATCAAAGTTTTTAGCATTGGTAAAGGGAACTGAATGATAACCATAAGTTTGATGTAAAGTTTCTTCATGGAAGGACGGTCCATTAGTATCATAAATGGATTTTCCTCTTGGATCAGCTATAGCCTTGTATGAATGACTATGAGTTTGGATTGGCATGGAGGATGAGGTTAACAAACTGATAGTAAAGAAGTTACTAAGCTAGTCCTAAGATTTCAAGGTAATGATAGCATTGTCTCAAGAATAATTAGTAGCTAACAAAGTAGCTAGAAGAAGGTGCAAGGTATCGAGAATGAGACCTAGATATATCCTACTAAGTGATACTTTCGATCGAGTTGATGTAGCCAAGAGAACTAAGTACAAGGTACTGAGAGTGAGGCATGAATTCCTATTGAGTGCAACTTATGACAAAGTTGAGCAAGGTGTAATTTCAAATAGGGTTCTTGAGACAAGTGCTAGAGAAGTTCCAAGATCTTAAAGCAAGAGCGAAGAGGTACCAAATTACTAACTAAAGGTCAATCAGTCAAGAACACCAGTTGCAGATGGATGATTGCTGATCAGAATGAAAAAAGCTAAGAGGACACCTAGACAACTGAGATTTGAGAACCTAAATGTAAGTTTTGATAACCAGTCAGACACAAGATTGTAAGATAAACTATAGAACTAAGTTCAATGAAAATTTCAACTAAGTGCAATAATAAAGTGAAGGCTTATTATGTCGTATGACAAAAATCAATAATGGGTGTGATATAGTACTTGTATCGTACGATACAATGCTGAAGGAAATGATAGTATGTAGGAAAATATCAAATTGAGGACCAATTTGGAATATTCTAATTTTGAATCCATGCTAAGGCTGAGGGATCCTAGATCAGGTTTGTATCTTTCCAAGCAAGCAATAGTATGATCAAACAAAACTCTCCAAACAATCCACCAAAGGATAGAAAAATTTGGGATGCAAGAACTTGTGAGATCTACAGGGATTTTGCAATATGTCAAAAAAGTGTTGAAGGTGTATGTTCCACAATGATTTCCACAGGTCTCAACACATTCAAAGACACATCAAGCAAAAACTACCTAAGGTCAAGGTTACTATCAAAATATTTTCCCACAACTTGGTATTCCTTCTCCTCACACAAAGTGATGTTGGATATTTCAAGGATAGCATCCAAGGGAATACATATGGTGAGTAGTCTTGAGGTGATTCAGGTAAAGTCCACTTGGATTAATCATTTCACAAAGATTATAATACTTTCAGAGGTAAGTCAGGTAGCTTCTGACCAATGGTGTCTAGTAAGGGCATTCATTCACAACTATCCATTATAGTTTCTCTTACCGTAATTGAGGCCTATATCCCTACAAGTGCTTCAAGTAAGGTAGTCTTGCTAGCAAGATTCAGACCTCTCAACCCTACACATTATCTCACACATGTTCTCCCAGTAAAATAAGTGACACAACACAATTAATAGCTATGTCCTTATGGTTTTGGGCAAGCAAGGCATAAATTTTATAGTGTGTTGGGTGAGCTATATTTTCTTTGTCCCACTCAGGTCATTCCTGCAAGATTTTTACCTCAATGATAGGCCCTCTAAAGGTAAAATGAAAAGAGAAGTAGATAGGCTAATGAAGGTCTAGATTTATGATTTTCCATAAGGGAAAAGAGAACATTCTTCTACTCCATAGCTTCTCCCAAGCACATCAAGAACATATTCATTTACCAAAGACTCTTTGCAAGTGAAAAAACCAAGTAGGTCAAGATTTTTGATTCACCCTCTAGTAGGTGAAGAGCATAATCTCCTACTACTCAACTGGTCATAAGAAAAGAAGCCTCCTAATTAAGCTAGATGCCTAGAAAATCAAATTTATGAAAGCACAATGTTGATTTGTATCTCCAAGGAAACATGCAACACAAATAGATTTAGTAATCTAAAAAATATGTCTTTGGCAAGCATCCTACAATCACAAAGAATTAGTAGTGTAAAAATAAAGACATGTAGATGACTTTGATAAGCAAATTCTCCCTCAAATACCTTGCAAAAACCTGTTATATTCTACAAAATAGAATGTTAAAGCCAAGATGAAGCCGAATCAAGCACTAAAATCCAAAAATTCAAGCAACTAGAGCCCTAAAAATGTTCTATTTTTTTGATATGATGAAACATAGTCAACACCATATTATCATACGATTAAACTCATAAAGCCATGCGATGAAAACTAGAGTTCTTGTATTGTACGATGAAACTTAGAACGGCATGCAATAAATCATCTTAATCCATATTATCGTACGATAAAACTCATAACTGCATGCAATGAAAGAAGGTGTCATACGATAATTTGTACTATTAGGTGTGATATTCATCGTAGTTTTTGAAAATGAATAAAAATATCCTACAAGAAATGAGACCAAAAATTGATTCGGGCCCCATCGTGGGTGCCAAAAATGTGTGGTTAAATATTGATATTCAATTAGAATGCAACCAACACTCAATGGCAATGGCTACCCAGCCATATCATTCGATATGGCTAGATGCCCATAACCATGTCTTTGAGCCTCGTAATTTGGCAATTCATGCCGTCAGTAGTAATCCATATGATTAAAGTTAAATGTTAGACTGGCCCACTAAACCATATAGTACCAAGGTATATATGATGAGTTTGAAAACAAAATTAATGTCCTCGTTGGTAAGACATGGATTTTAGTTATATTATTATATAATATATAAATTATTTTAAGAGATATAAAATATATATTTTTATTAATATAATTATATAATTTTAAAAAATACATATTTATAGATAAATAATGGTTTAGGAATATATATTTTTATTAATATTATTAATTTATTATTAGTCTTATAATCAAATATAATTTTATAATTTTTTATAATAGTTATATTATATTTTTATTTTTAAAATCTAAATTAAATGTTGTTTTTAAGTATTTTAACAAAAATTTAAGAACATTTTATTAAATTAAAAATATTTCAAATAAGTTAATAATTTTTTAATAAAATTTTCTTATTATTTAGATTTAAAAATAATTATGTTTTAGTATTTGAAGGACAATTTCAAATGATAGATAATAGATATAAAAAATTATTTGATATAGTTTAATTTATGTAGTGAATATATACATGAAAAAAGGAATGGTAAACCACTTGTTAATTGAAACTAATAGGAATGGTAAACCATTACTTAATTGAAACTAAGTATAATTAATATAAAAATAATAAATTGAGATAGTATTGGATTTAAGTCAATACAAATAATCAAATAAGATGAATTCTAAAAACAAATGGAGGCACAAGATTCTAAAACAAACAATAATACATTTATCTAAAAATAATGTGTTATATGCTAATAATTAATTCAATATCACATGTCAATTAGGAAGATATATAAACACATAAAATATTTACTAATAATTAATTAAAGTTTACACGAGTTAGAAATAGTTACTTGATTATGTCTTAAAAAGAAACTAAAATCATAAAAGGATGAGGTGAAATTTCCCGCACATATAATATTCAATAATGAATACATTTATATAAAGTTTGATAAACTATAATGATATGCATTGTGTCTGTTATTGTTATATTTGGTTAAGATTTATAATGGTTTAGGAAAATAAATGTTATAATTATTTTTAATATATAGAGTTATATTTTGTATAAATACTAAAAATAAGGATAGTTTTATAAAAAAATTATTAACTTGAACTATTTTTTAATTTAATATAATGTTAAATTTTTTTGTTAAAATATTTAAACACAACACCTAATTTGAATTTTAAAAATAAAAAATATTGTATAAATATTAATTAAAATGTTATAACATTTTAATTAATATTTATACCATATTTTTATTTTTAGAGTTCAAATTAGCTCGTGTTTAAATATTTTAACAAAAAAAATTAAGAACATTATATTAAATTAAAAAATCTCAAAAAAGTAATATAATTCTATAAAATTATTCTCATTATTTAAATTTTAAAAGAATTATTTTTTAAAGTATGTGAGAGATAATTTCACATGGATAGATAATAGATTTAAAAAAATTGTAATTTATCCTTTATTTAAATATTTTTTTAATTTAATATGATGTTAAATAATTATAACATTTTAATTAAGATCTATAGAGTTATATTTTATTTTATTTTTATAAATATTAAAAATATCTTTTCAATAATTATAACATTTTAATTAAAAACTTTACAATAATTATAAAAATTTAACTAAAAACTTTACAATAATTTATATGTTATATAATAATATAACATTAAACTAAAACGTATATCTTACTAGGGGCTTAAAACCTTTTCAAACAACACTTAGTTTTTTTTTTATAACAAACTCCTCATATATACTATACGTTTGAGTTGGGAGGTTTGTTTCTCAATATCACTGCCCAATATCACTTGACTGCGATGCCAGAGGCTTTCAATACCATTTGACTTCACTAGTACATGTATTGATGGCAGGGAATGAGTCAGAAGCCCGAGGCTCGAGGATATTGTTGGATGGATGGGCATCCAGCCATATCGAATGATATGGCTGGATAGCCATTGCCACACTCAATAAATAATTAACTCAAGAATTTAGTTATAAGAGTTCAATTCAAGTGAACCAACTAAACCCTCAAAAGCAACTTATTGCTTCTTAGTTGAAGCGAGTTTAATCCTTTTATGATGCTCATCAATTTGGCATGAAGGATTGGTGACTTGAATACTCCAAAATGGAAGATTCAAATGCAATACAAAGCTAGAAATGAAACTAGAATTCAAGATTAACCTAAACAACAATGATGCTACTATGGAAGAAAACTAAGGAACAATGCAAGATTACTCTAGAAAATGAACTAAACTAAGAGTGAAAGTGAGAAATGAGCTAAGAAACTATGAACTCAAAATAGAAAGATTACTCTAGAATGCAAGAATGCCAATTACTAAGAATGATCAAGATGGAACCCTCAAGCCAAGGAAGAGAATCCTTTCAAAGGAATTGTCTCAAGAATGGAGGGTGGAGATTAAGAGGCAAAATATATTAGGTAGAGATGAGTGGTGAGGGAGATAAATCCATGTGAGAGGATTAAAGGATTTGATTGGCCAAGCTTGATGGGAGAATAAGACAAAATAGGAAATCCCCTTTTAATTGTCAATTAATTAAGATTATGTTTTGCACAAAGTGCTCTTTTTAATAAAAGTTCTAGGACTTTATATTAAAAGTAAGTTTTGGCATTTAAATGATTTTGTTAAGTTTAGAAATGATTTGATTTAATTATGCAAGGGGGATTAATAAGGTTTCTTACATAATTATATTTAGTAAGTATGCCTTTGATATTTAGAATTTTTGTTAAGGAAAATTAATCGAGATTATGGGCTTAGGTTCTACTAGACAAATTTTAGGTGATTACATTGTTTTCTCTATGGATCTAGTCCTATGAGGCTCATTTAGAGCAGATTTTCCCCCTATTGAGGTGGGGTTTCTGAGAGTTGCTACTTTGGGGGTGTGCTTCATCTCTTGACTTCCTTTCTTATTCAACACTCTTATTGAGGTGGAGGCAACTTCTTTAAAGGGGGAGTTTTTCTCGTCGATAGAGATGATGTGGTGTTTCACAATGTTATTTCCTATGGTTGACATTTTAAAAATGGGACTAAATTAGATTTAGGTACTCTCACTAGTTTTATCACTCTTGGCTGCCCCTATGGAGGTGGGATCCTCTTCTTTTGAGGTGGAGAAGAGTATGGTAGTTGACAAGGTGAATCTTGGTTTGTTTTTTCTTCTTGTGGTGGTTTGGAGGGCTATTCAAAATCCTATTTTGGTTTTGGGATTCATTCCAAAATCCAAAGTGATTGTGGGAGTTGTGTTTAATCCTACACAGGTTTGGGGAGCCCTTCAAAACCTCAAAGTTTCAATCAGTTTATGGATGATCTATCTTCAAATATAGTATGTTTTGATGGTTTTGGGAGTCGTGATAAAACCCTATGTCATGGTTTGGGGAGCCTTCAAAATCCTAAAGATTTCTTTGATTGTGATGGTTTGGGGAACCTTTCAATATTCCCTAGATTCAAATGGTTCATTAATGATCAATCTTTTAAAGCAGTTTGTAGTTATGGTTTTGGGAGCCATGTTAAAACCCAAGGTTAAGTTTTGGGGAGTCCTTCAAAATCCCAAGGATCTCTTTGAGTTGAAGAGTAGTTCTTTGATGCAAGTTATGGGAGCTTGAAAAACCATTATTTTACTTTTATGATTTGGGTGGCTGCAAGAAGTTGAGTCCCACTTTTGGCCAAAAAGTGGAAGTGTTTTCTCCTTTTTTCTAAATTTCTGTCAATTGATGTCCGAATTTGAAGCACTTAAAGATTGAATCTTGAAAAACTTCAGCACTATAAAATGTAGTGCTCGGAGTCTAGTTTTCAAATATGTAATTTATTTCAATACCCACATGGTATAAATTGAATTTTAGTATGCATGTCTAAAAACCACTTTTTCAAAATGCTTGTTTCAGGACCACACCTCACATGTGTACATACCCCCTTTTTTGAAGTAAATGAATGTATTTTTGTGAATCCTTTTGGGAAAAGGTACCTAAAACATTGAAGATTGATTAGAATATTTTATCTTATTTTTTTATTGAATATCTTTTTTTAATTAATTTTTAATTGACTATAAAGTATATTTTCAAAACCTCTAGTGTACGGACACCATTATTTGATGATAACTTCACTTTTTTTTCAAAAAAAAAAAAAATAATTTGAAGGAAATTTTATGTAGATTGGTCTCATATAACTCATTTTTCAAAAAATGTAAAATTAAAAAAGTTATTAAAGTTTTAGTTAACCTTGGTATTTCAAGTTTAGGTACCACGTTGGCTTAATAAATATTGTATAAATATTAAAATTTATCATATCACTATAAAAATTTATATTTTTATAATCTGCACAATAAGAGCTAAAATGGGTTTTCATTTTATTGAAAAATTCATTCAGGAAGGTGTCCAAAAAATTATGGCAAGGCAAAAATTTTATTTTGTAATGCCTTAGCCATTTTTTTGCAAGGTCAAGCATAGGCTTGGTCCCACCAAGTCTGTCCCAAACCAAAACCCAAGCCAGCAGGTAAGGTTCCCGCTCATAGATTTACAAAATGGGCACCCATTTTTTAAATTCACAAAACAGGCGCCCGTTTTGTGAAACTACAAAATGGGCGCTCGTTTCGTAAAGAGTTGTTGCAACCAAAAAAATAAGATTGTGGGCCGCCTGATCTAATGATTTACGACTTTTCAATCTATTTTGTATCGATCCGCAGCAGACAAAGAGAATATTTTTGTCAACATTCTATATTTTTGTCTTATTTTGGATTTGACATTCAAAAAAGATTGTTTGAACTCAAATTTTGGTACAAAAATGGGATCAAACCGACATAGAAAGAGGTCAACGAAGGTTCTGACATTTGAGGAGTTGCAGAAAATAGAGAGGAGGCAAAACGACAACAAGAAAGAAGAGAAAGACTTCGAAACCTGAATAATGTTGGAGCATCGAGTTCAACAATTGTTTCAGAAGAGGAGGACAATGAAGACACCATAATGGATGCAAAGGTTGAAGAAGAAAAATCAGGTGCATCTTCTAATCTAGTATTGGATACAGATATGTCTTCACATCCAAATGTTACAACTTATTCTGATAAAGATGTTCATGATTTTCTAGAAGCAGGTTACAATAAAAATTATTTAACTTTTATTCCTGAAAATAGATTAACAAATTTAATTGCACGTGAAATTTTAGAAATTAGTAATGTTAATCATAATGATAAAGGAACTAAAATTCAAACCCCAATTGAAACTGAAAATCAAACACCAATTCAAATTGAAATCAACAATGTAAATTTAGACATAGAAACACCAATTGAGAAAGAAACTTATTTGAATGATAATGAAATAAATAAACAATTTCAAATAAAAATTGATGTGCTAGACAATCTGCGTGGTTTGGTTTCATCGAGACAGATTAGGACACATGCAAGCAGATTGTTTAGACAATTTTTTTATAATAAGAAATTTGGGATTCAATGCCAATTAATGTTACAATTAATTAAAATGTCTAAAATGCGAAAAGTGATGAAAAGGTTAGGCATTTATATGAAAACTAAGAAGAATGACGAGTCTCTAAAATAAGTTGTATCAATTGTTGCTAGTGCCTTTGACACAATTGGAAAGAAAAGTCATTCTAAAGATGGTAATGTGGCACGACAAGCAATAACAACAACTTTAGTAAACAAAACTACTACTGATAAAAGAATGATTTCAAACATAAGTGGATTTCTTAATATTAATCGTAAAACTTTAACAAGAGTTGTAAAGAGAAGAGTTAACTTTGAAAGTGATCCATCAAACCATTTATGGACCTTCAGTGGCAGACTCCCAAGGTCTGACATGAAACTTACTGGTGAAGTCAAAACTTTGATTGAAAATTTTTGGCGCGATAATACAAGAGTATCCCCTAATGCTAGAGATGTTCTTAAATTAAGAGTCGGTTCAAAAGTTTGTGATCCACATCCAAAACACCTTTTAGATATGACTCAAATAGAATTGTATAAAAAATTTATGGATGATAAGGTGTTAACTATTAGTATTAGTCAAAGATCTTTTGAAAAATGTAAACCATGGTATGTAAGGATTAACAAAGAATGAATCACTTGTTGCAAAACTCATGTTCAATTTCATTATCATTATGATATTTTTCAATCTATACGTTCTACTATGCATACTAATGAAATGTTGTAGGAATGTGGTATAAATATACCACCTCAAACTATAAAGGAGTTTATATCAAATTTATTTTGTAACCCACCTAATGAGCAATTTTATCTTTTGAATGCATGTGTTTCTGGTGTATGTGATGTATGAGGAAATCTTACATTATTAGATGAATGTTTGCATGAAAATATTTCATTTGATTTTGGACAATAATTAGTTGATGTACAAAGATTTAAAACTGTTGAGTATCCATTGAAGGATGGAAAAGTTGGAAAACGGTGCGACCTAATAAGTGAAAAACTTAGTGTTAATGCTTTTATGAATGAATTCAAGAGTAAGGTCGTACCTAAATATATGAAACACTCTCACAATTCTAGATGGCTTGATGGACAATTTCACATATGCAAGAATACATTTTCAATTGGTAGTATATCGTCAGTTGTTGACTTTGTAGAGAACTACATGCTTGCACCATAAGATGAGATCCAACCACAATATTATAATTCAGTGCAAGTAACAATTTTTGTTCATATTGTCTATAGACCTGCACCTGATAGTACAGAAGAGGATCAGAAAATATTGAGAGAGTACCATTTCTATATGAGTGATAATAAGTTACACTCATCGGAGTTTGTCTAGTATTGCTTTAATTCCTTTTATGAAAATTTAAGGGAGAGAGAAATTCATATAACACAACATCTAATATGGTCAGATAATTGCATAGGGTAATTCAAGAATGCTAGAATATTTTATTGGTTGAGTAGGATGCACAAGAAAATAAATATCCAACATATCTAGAGTTTTTTTGAGGCTAGACACGAGAAGGGAGAACATGATGGTGCCGGTGCATGTGTTAAGAGAGCCCTTTGTAGAGAGCAACTCAAATTTGAGGAAAAATCAAAATTTAAAGATGCACATGCAATTGTTGAATGGTGTAAAACTAGTTTGTCTACAGGATCAAGTCAAAACTCTACAATCAGACATTTTTTTTCTGGCTAGTTGAAGAGAAGAATATCCTTTCAAGATATGATTGTAATACAATTAGCGGATCAACTAAATGGCATTCATTTAGGATTTCTAATTCTAACACTTGGACTATATGGACTAGGGAGCTTGCATGTTTTTGTCAATTTTGTGTTGTAGGTGAATGGGAAGAATGCGAGAATACAGACTGGGTTGAAGAATGGCAACAAAAATCCTTAACACCTAGTGAAAGACAAGATGAAGATGATATAATAAATGAAGACCTAGATCATGCCTTTGCATCAGAAGATTATGATCGTGTTTCAGACCTCATACAATCTGGTAATTTAATGCAATTTATTGTAAAACTTTAAATTATATATTAGTTACATGTGTATGTCATATAATTTATGATAATTATATATATATTTGAATTATAAACCTTTAAACAAGTTGTATTTATAGTGCATGTACTTAATTTTGTTTTGTAGGACATGTGTATGTTGTTGTTTCACCTGAGGATAATGAAGAGCAGACAAAGTATTAGTTAGCTCGATGTGTAGAACCTAAGAAAAAGTTGATATGTCATCAAGTAGATGATGATAATTTTCAATATCCAATTGGGTCTATTGTGGTAGTTGGTACATGGCTAGGCAAATACCTAACAAGAAGGAATGGTTTACCAGCTTTTGAAGACTACCAATCAGAAAAGAAGATTATGCACTATTCCCATTTGGTCGTCGCAAGTAATATCGAATTGGAAAGATACAAAGGGAGACCTGCTAATAAAATATTATGGACACTTTCAATGGAAGAGCATGAGGCAATCATAGACGCATTGCAAAAAAGAGAGGATGTTGATGGTACATTAGGTTGAATCAAATTTATACATGTAAGTTTTTATTCAATTATCATATTTTTATACCCCTACATATACCCCCACAACTCATGCAAACATGTGCTATGCTGGGGATAGTCCTCACTTGGGTCATGTGCTATAACAAATTACCCGTAAGGGTACTCAAAGAACCAAGAGATGACTGCACTTCTCGATGATGGACAGGTGCAGAAAGTACAAGAGATGGAAGAGGAACAAGGGGCTCATTATGCACATGATTTCTAGTTCTGTCACTCAATTTGGTCCCTGGCTTATCCTATGGCATGCCCTGGCCAACTCCCTAAAATGCTCTCATGTCAAAATAATTGGGTTTCTTAACCAATTCAAACTCAGCGCATAATTTCTTCAAAAAATAAAGTGGGACCTCATGATTAGCATGTGGTGGATGGTCAAATACCATCCACCACTGCTCTCAAAAATGCTCTGCTATGTCGGGGTGTCTACACCATCTAATCGAAATACATGGCTTCTTGCCAAGTATCTACTCACCTGTTGTAGGGTTCAAAATATAGCGTGCCAAATTAGTTTTTGTAATTTTTAATTTATTAACCTCTTTATAAGAGAGGTCATCAACATAATATACACGCATAATCTCCCTCCATGACTCAAAACTATCAATCTCATAGTCTAATGTGTGTACGAAATCTACTATGCCTTGCATGCTATTTGCAAGGCGTAGTAGCTAGGTAGATGGATAGGGATCATTTCTAATAATATTTATATCTCTCATGATCAACTCTACATTTCTCCTAATATTATCTCTTAACTCTCTAGGTGGAGGTGGAGGTGGTGGTGGTGCATGCTGACCTATAAGCTCATCAATGTGAAAATAATCCATATTTCCAATTTGAGTACATATAAAAACATGATAATTTACAATTAACATATTGTAAAATACATTACAATTAACATACTGTAAAATATATTTTACCTTACAACTTGAATGACTTAAATAATTAAAACTTAAAAGAGAGAGAGGGAGAGAGAGAGAGAGAGAGAGAGAGATTGTGGTGAATGATCATGTAGTGGGTGTTGATATTGTGGCAACCTCTCATGTAGTGGTTGTTGATAGTTTAGGTGTTTTTTCAAGAAATAGAAAATGAAAAAAAATGTAAAACCCTAAAATGACCGATTTTAGAGGTTGCCCTAAAACACCGTTATAAGCGGCTAAGATGCATAATGCATTGTAATGTTGATATACTATTTTGCTGGATAATAAGAAAGGGGAAGCTGTGTAGGTGGACGTAGCCTAGGTTTTGGGTGAACCACATTAAATCTGTGTGTTATCTATGTTCAGATTGCTTTCTTCTTTTATTTATGCTTATAACTATTTAATTTTATATTGTTCTGGATCTGTCAATCCCTAACAAAAGAGAGAGAGAGGAGAGAGGGAGAGAGAGAGAGAGAGAGAGAGTTTCTAAATTTATGTTTTGATTTTCTAAGTTTAGGTTTTCGTAAATTAATTTTGTATAGGTTTACGTTTTTGTTTTACTACCTAGGGTTTTGGTTTTTTACGTAAGGTTTTGTAATTTAATTTTGTATACCTAAATTTTACTAGTTTTCTATTTTAGTACGGTAATTTTAAAAAGTAAATTAAAATAAAAAAGAACTAATTGAAAGATAAAATATAATTAAATTTATACAATAATTTTGAAAACAACATTAAACTATGTTTTTAAATTAAAAATAACTTGAAACTAATTTTTAATGACAAAAATCATAAAAAAAACAAAAAAAAACAATAGTATGTAGAGAGAGAGAGAGAGAGAGAGAGAGAGAGAGAGAGAGGGTCTCTAAATTTATGTTTTGATTTTCTAAGCCTAGGTTTTTGTAATTTAATTTTGTATAGGTTTACATTTTACCTAGGGTTTTGGTTTTCTACATAGGATTTTGTAATTTAATTATGTATACCTAAATTTTACCAGTTTTCTACTTTAGTACGACAATTTACAAAGTAAATTAAAATAAAAAAAAAATACTTGAAAGATAAAATATAATTAAATTTATAAAATAATTTTGAAAACAACAATAAACTATAGTCACTAGTACAAAAACAACAATATATGACTAAATAAACTACTAAAAATTGTAGATAAATGACTAATTTTGGTCACGTGACCATTGGTAGTTTATTGCCGGTCATTTATCTCACGACCAAATTTAAGACTAAACTATTTTAGTCATTGATTTGGTCATTTATTTAGTCATTTATTTGGTCATTTATTTGGTCGTTTACTTGGTTGTTTATTTGGTCGTTTACTTGGTTGTTTACTTGGTTGTTTATTTGGTCATTTATTTGGTCGTTTATTTGATCTCAATTTAGTCATATATTTAGTCATACTAGGGCACGATGGAATCAAACCATCATCCTCCTACTTGTAAAGTAGGTGCTCTTCCATTGAGCTAGAACCCTTTACAAATAATCATACCATGTATACTAGTACTTTCCATTAAACATGATTTCAATTTTATCCATCTATAGTCATAGTAGTAGGTCATAAAGTTTATAACAGTCAAAGAGCACCAATATCAAAGCAAAGGCAATATGTGACCATGCACCAATGAAAAATAGTGATGTTAATAGAAAAATAAAGAACATGAAGGACACAGAATAATAGACATCTAAATAATGATAAAAATGCATCAAAGATACATGGGAAGAATGTAGTCAAGTACAAAGCAATGAGGTGGAGATGGTCTTATGTGGATTAGAAATGGATGCACCATGCAAATATTAGCAGAGTATAAGCCACCCCAACATGTCTTAAATGTGTTGTATGCTTTTTAGCTCATTCCATTTTTATTTTTATTTATTTATTTATTTTTTTGGGGGGGGAGGGGAAGTGTTAGAATTTACATATAAAGACATGAAAAAACTTATAATTTATTATTCAAATGTTAAGACCAATAAATGTATGCTGGAAAAGAATCTAGCAATCTCATTTGCTTGAAATTTTCTAAAGCTTTTTAAACAAATAATGAGTCTGCATATCCTACAATCATAGAATTCGATGAAATGACATTCCTTTTAAGTTTATCCTCCTAGTATCCTTATAGAGATATATGAATATCTATTAGATGGCTAGCAAATACACCACCCCTTGGTAGGTGAGTGTATGCATGTCAAGATAGGTATAAATAAAATACAACATGGACACATAAAAAATAGATACAACAAGGTCTAGTACTAGTATAGAGGAAAATACAATAGGGAAGTCTAAGTGGGGTAAGCAAATACATCCATTTATCATGAATGAAAGTAAATAAATATCAAATAAGAGAAAAATATATTGTCCAAGCAAGAGAAAAACAAAAAGGTGGTAGAAGAACTAGAAAGGGAGGAAACAAAGAACAAAGAATCCAAGAAAAAGGAAGTTGTTACATTCTAGTTTGCTTTGGGGAATTGTTTAATGATAAGGTAGATGAGGATATTCAACTTAAATCTCCTCCTCAAGTGAAACTTACTACATTTAGTTAGAAGCAAACAAGAAATTAATCGTGATGAATAGTTCATTACCTATTGCAAAAAATGACCCAGGTTCTAATAGGAAAAAAACTAATGGGGCATATTGTGGGGAATGAAAGTTTCTGACTAGCAGTCAACACAACCTCATTCAATGAGTATGGAAAGTTATGATGAGTAAAACATGAATGAATGTCTAATCCTTGACTAAGTTTTTGACCCCCAAAACCACTCAGGAAGGGCCATAAAGGAAAATAGAAAAATTGAAAAACTTCAAGATCTAATTTTATTTTTAAAAAATTTTAGATCCTTCCAAATTATTGGACCAGGGATGTTTTTCATTTACTTCTCATCTCCCAAGAAACAATTAGCTTTCTATTTTTTTATGCTCTTCAATTCTTGATTGAATTAGATGAAAATAAATTGTCTTCCACATATAAAACTCAACGGGAGGAGAGACACTTTAGATCTCTTCTCAAAGATTGTTGGCTCTTATTGTTGCTGTAAATAAAATTATTATTTTGATTGCACCACAAATTTTTACCAATGAATAGATAAAACCTCTACATATTTAGTATCTTCTTCTTGTATCAAAGATTAAAAATGGTGGGAATCATACATGAATCATATTCTCTTCATACTAAAAATGAGAATGACAACAAATAGACACTAGGCTAAAAGGATGACCCAATCAAATCTCGGTGAAAGAAAAAAACTACTATGTGAAGAATTGTGATGATATATGCAAAACATTTCAGCAAATGAACCAAATGCAGAGAAAAGACATTGCAAGATTACACAGATGTCTTTCATGCATTATCAACAAAACTTGGTGCATGTGACAATCTAAAGAACAGTCGGGCAATATTGCAACAACTTGTAGTTATAAATCCAAGAAGAGATGGAATTCTTGGAATTTTAGACACAGAGAGAAGCTTAGTAATATACACTCAAAATCAAATAAAAGTTTAAAGGTAAAGGTAAGAAACCACTACCAATAACAAAGTCTAACCATAAACAACAAGGTGAACACTTTCAGTCCAAGCGTTCTCCAAAGAAGATTACCTCTCATAAGAAAACACAAAAAGACACAAAAAAGTGGTGCCACATCCAAAAGAGAAAACACCACCCAAACTAATTTAATGTTGCATTGGGTAAGACTATTGACTGCTGAGGTACAGACCCAACATCAACTCCAAAACAATCCTCCAGAGCAACACCATTGTCCATGTTGGATAAGGTGAAAGAAAATAATGAGGTCAGACCCTACACCATTGTTACCAAAACATAAGTCTTCTCATAAAATCCAAATGACATAGAGTGCAACTTTCACTCACCTCTATCAATAACGAAGTCATACGTGCAATTCATTATGGGCAGTGGCTATTTAATGAAACTAACTTCAGGAGACGTTGTCAAGAGCTCAAATTTATCAATGAAGGCTCACACTTTGACCACATAAAATTGGTCAGATGAATCGAAGTAGAGATATAATGTCACACACTAGTCCTCCCTTCCATACAAAATAAAATCGGTTATGAATAGAGCACTTTGCAATGTGGCTCTCCTAAAAGTGTGATTTTTTGTTTTATAAACCTTTTATGTGAAAACAACATATTTTTATCATCATCCAACAGTACTTCCAAAAACCAAAGATTTTTAAAAGAAAAAACCATTGATACGATAAAAAAAATTAGTGCTTTTTAACCTTGGAACTAATAATTTGTCATCTAGTTACTTTTGTATACATGAAAAATGCAATTGGTCTGCCAAATAAATGTTAGGATGTGGGTGTGTAGTATGGTTCCAAGTCATAGGAATGAGCATCCAGGAGGAGTGAATTGATTCCACTTTCTGACCAATATTCTAGTGATGAGATTAATTACCTATTTTAGTTCTCAATTTGCAGTATAGTAGGTTGATATTATGTGGTGGTGCAGGAAGAATACATGTGACAGATGCCCAAATAATATCATATGAAAAAATTGTGCTATATGGAAAATTAGATGCAAATTTTTGCCATAGAATTATAGAGAGTCAAGCCTATTAAAGCGAAAACCATCATGCTGAAAGATTGATGAGTTCTTGTGAAGAAGAAATTGAGAGTATGGAAGCATGTGGCAACTGTAGTTCATGGAGGGGATGCCAAATCAATTGAATGCACAGATTGTTTTAAAATGTATGTATTACAATAGGTGTTGTAAGAAGAGTTACACAATAATAGCATATTGTTGAGGGGTTAAAAAGATAAAAGATAAGTTTGTGCAAGAGTTTTATCATGGAAACATAGGAGGCAAGATTGTTGTTGATCATGCTTGCCTGTGAGATAGAATGAAATGGCTTGGTGGTGATACTACTGGCATTTGTTATTTACCTCTTAACTCAGGTTGATGTAGCAAGGCCACCATAGATGTATTGGCTTTGTTATTTTATAGATCACAGAATAGCTACAAAGGTTTGGAGTGGGCTTTGTGTTGGTGTGGCTGCTATGATTGGAAAGACAAGCTCATGGGTGGTATTTTGAAAGGCTGCACCGTAACTATTATCAGGCAACACTTCAGTAATTACACATTCATCAAACAGTAATGCAACTTCTTTCTTAGCTTAATTTTCCTGTATTTGACTCTAGTATGTCCCTCAAGCTGTATGAAATGCTCACATGATTACATTTTCTCCACTACATAATTGTGGTGCCATCACCATTTCTTGTAAAGTAAGGTAGGCATTTCCTTCTTTGATTCATTGGTGAGAAATTACGAGCTGATAAGAAGAGATGTTTACATTTATGTTGTTTTTATCAATTATTCACTCGATATTCAAACTTACACTGGGACTCAACATCCTATCTGTTCTAGCTATCAAATAATTGGCTGAATTGAATTGTAAGCAATAATTGACTGTCAGAAAATTAAATATTGATACCAATGCAACTGAAAACTTGGTTTTCTTCAACAAGAGACTATTTTTAAGAGTTTCCTATCATAATCAAATAATTGACTTATTTTATTGAAAGCATCAGTTGGCTATGTACATGTGTTTTTGTTTTGATCACTTCAGATCAAGTTCAGAACAGTGAGAGATTCTCAGATTATCAGACCATGGAGGGAGAGTATGAATCCAAAAAATATGTGTGCACTTGAAAACAAGTATGGCAATACACACAGGAAAAGAAAAGCAAAATGTATATACATCATTTTCAAAAAACTAATAATAGGAGCTAAAGAGGATCAACTAACCTTGCAGTGTACATGGAAGACTACCCAATGTAAGAGCTTTAAACTGAATAGATTCTATCTTTTGTTGATAATCTTTATATGGGCACTGCAGGGATGTACCATACAATAAGGACTTGACCAGATCTATTCCCAATAGATTGGGGAATTTGATTAATCTGAAAATACTGCAAGGCAATGTAACTTATGCATCAATAATCTCATTGGACTTCACAAATAATCTAAGATAGATTCAACATCAAAAAATAGCTAAGAACGTGCTCTTTTTGATAGGCTAATAACTTTTTTTATGTCCAAGTTGATGATTGAATGTAGTTTCTCAGGACAAATTCTAAATGAGTTGAGGAATCTGTTAAATTGGAACTTTCTGTAAGATTCTCCTTATAAGGTTAAAAGTTTTCATATTGAATTTTTTCTTTAATGTTCTTTACTTTAATTTGATCCGTAATTAGTCTTATCAAGTACTTGATTAATGTAATTGTGGTGTTGAACTCAGAGCCTTGAATTCAAATGGACTTACCAGCCTTGTTCCTCCTTTTCTGGGTGACTTATCACAACTCCACTGGCTGGATCTTGCTGATAATCGACTTAGTAGCTCTCTTCCAGTCTCGAATATAAATGAGAATAAACTAAACAAACTGCATGATTCAAGACAATTGTACGTGCTTTTTCCCTTGTAGCATATAGTTTTAAGCCGTTGAAGAAATTTTTTTTCTTAGAACAAAAAATAATATGATTGTAAATGGTAATTTTTCTTGTTCTTTCTTGGTTATGAAGTCACTTTAACAGAAAAAAGTTAACGGGGACAGTTTCACCAGGCCTTTTGCATTCCATGATGAAGCTAGTTCACCTGCAAGTAAATTAAAATCAATAGTTTTAAATTCTTGTCATGGAGAATATTAAAAAACTAATTAAAATCAATAGTTTTAAATTCTTGTCCTCAAACTGTTCACCCCGGATAGTTAATAAGATATGGACCACTATTAAGATATTATCATCCTGCTTCAATCATGTTGAGGCATTCTCAACTATTACGTTTCAAAAGAATGGTTACATTTTATACGTAAGTACAACATGTAAAATATGTCATAAATCTCTCTTTCCACTTTGGAATTCTACAGGACTGATGTCTATTTAGGAATCAGAATGGGATGTTGACTGTATTTTTTAATTAACTGAAAATAAAAATACACTTATATTATAATTTAGATCAAAAACTAGAGTGATATGTCAATAACAATTCACAAATAATATTATTATAAATAATAACTAGAGTAGATGGTTATACTTGGTTGTTCTGTGTTGGTCAAGTATTCTTACCTTGGTTTTTGTTGGCTAATTTTCAACTACTCTCTTTGTATGGATTATAGAAAACTAATGATCCTGGTCCCACAATTCCACAAACTTTCAAATCAAAGAAAAAAAGCATGTATGCAAACTGCAGGTCAAAGAAGAAAGGAATGTACGCAAACTGTCAGTGCAAAAATATAATCATATTATTCATTTGCAATGATAGTTACATCAATGAGTATAATTAGTAGAAAATAATCAGCCCATAAAAGATCAGGAACACACAATTCAGTCTACTACCAAAGAGCACCTCGAAGAAGCTTTGTCTCTGTCAGTGCAATTGCAAAATATGAAGTATTTTGGCTTCAACACTCAGCTATAAAACTCTTCAAGAGGAACTATTCCTTACAATTAGGCCTCTCAAGGAACTTAAACATTAAAATATGTCTTATAAAACTTTAATTGTACTTACATTCATAAGGAAGGATGGATCCAATGATTGAGCCTATAATCAGCTCCAATCATTTGTCTTAGCTTGCTTTATTTAGGCTATCCTCATCCATGCCTTGACTGTTCACAATCATCTTCACAAACCAACACATGGAACACCTCTAAAATAATTAATACAATCATTACAAGACTCTAAATGGTCACCAAGGAATCAAACAAAAATATAACAGTTTTCTACGACCTTCGTGTAGCAACATTGACAAGAACTAACATAGGAAACAACGGAACAGTTTTTAGAAATCTAATTATTTGACCCCTTAAACGTCAAAATATTTTTTTCTGGAAAGAAGGGAGTTTGTTCAAAACATGTTAATCTATCCACACACCAAGTGGCAGGTCCATACTTGACAGTATATGGCTTCACCAACACATTTTCTAACTGCAGATTCTGGAAATCATTTTTCTGAACAAGCTGTCTTTACAAAAATGACCATAACTCAATAAATTCTCCATAAAAATAAATGAGACTCGAATAAAATGAAATATAATTCATGTATGCATCAAATAAATTTTTTCCTATATCATTAATAGGTCATACATGGCCATACAAATACCTACAACATGACTGTTCTTGTCACTAAATCAAACAACTATGACAGTCAACATGCAATCTGACTTTGACAATCAATTGGCACAACTAGCCAAAGAAGGAATAAGGTTATTTAGGTCCTTTAAAATACCATAATATCAAATCCATCCCCTGATAACATTAATATGAAGTAATTATTAAGAAAATTGCTTATTTGATGTTCCATTTAGAAAATTTTCATTGCATTCTTGATCTAGGGCTTGCTTGTTGATCTCCACAAATACAAACCCACATGTTAGCTTAGGACTTTCAACTAAATTTATTTCTATTAAGCACAAAATTGATGATTACATGAATGATAAATAAAAGGAAAGTTGAGAGATATTCATGTTTTAGAGCAGTCTTGAAGATAATAGTAGAATTGAGACAATAAAATAGAGACAAGAACCATGTCACTGTTAGAACACAAAAGAGATATTTTTAACAAGAAATGACAAGGAGAATACAATGAAAGTGAATAAGAGGTAAAGCATTGTTTTCAACTACAAATACAACATACAATGAGTTTAATGAGGGTCAAAGTACTACTCCTAAGAGATGAGAAGGAATTATTTTCACAAACTGTGGAAAGAATACATGAAGCCACAAGGAAGCAATACTTACATTATAGTAAAGAAAGTGATGTATAGTGCCTAATGAGAAGAAAAAGAGGTAGTGAAACTGATGACAGTGATATTAATGCATGTAAGAGGAGCAGAGGATAGTGGTTTCATTCATGGTTTTAAATATGTCAAATAATTGAAGGATGAACATAAATGTTTAAACCTAGTGACAAAGGAATGATCACTGCTATATGATTAAAAAATAGTGAGACACGTGTTGAGAAATGGTGCTTATGGAAGAAAAGAATAGTGACAAAAGACAAGATAGCAGCAAGAACATACATAGTAGCAGTGAAGGGATGAAGACACAATAAATGCAGTATTGAAATAATAATAATGAGCCTATTAACTTGACAATAATGCCAACATAGAGAGGACAGTAAATTTTAATGGACAGCCAAGTAAAACCAATGAGGAACGAGATATATCAGCATCTTCATAACAGTAATATCATATTTCAAGGAAATTACAAAGACTAAAAGGGGAAAAGGATTTATCCAAAGCAATTGTTATAATAGTGATTTCATATGGAAGATAAAGAGCACTGTTATAGTGAAAGAGAAAATCAGTGATCAGTGAGTTTGGAAAGTATGAAGACAAACATTGCATTAAAAACTTTAGAAAAATGTCCAAAGAAAGCTTTATAGTGACAAATCAGTCATCAAATCAATGAATGGTTGATTAAATAATAACGATCAAGAGACGTAATGACCACAAAAAGACCAACAAAGTGGCATTAAAAATAGTAAATATAGTTCAAAAGTGATATGAGCAGCCTTAATAGAATTTGAAAAGCATGATCATTGTGAAATTCACTGAAGAAGGAGATCAAAACTCTAATAAAAGGCATGACTAATCAGTAAGGAGTAGTCCAAATCATGCTATTAACAGCCAAAATTCAGTGAAATACAATATCGAATAATAGTGATGTTATGAATATGCAATTTAGTAGTACATAAATAAAATCAAAAGAGTGATTTTTGTTGGTGTAATTAAATATTACTAATTACACTTTACTTAAGTTTACTTAGGATAATGCATTTGCATATTAGTTGTCATTGTGACACCTAGGAGTTTGCATTTCATTTTAGCACATGGTTAGGAGAATTTTCACTTTAAGTGTGATAGTTGTCATCACATACCTCTTTGTGTGTGAGATCCACCTTTAGTGCTCTTATTACATTATCATCCTCTCATTGTTGCACATGTTGCACATACTTTGATGTACAATGGAGGATGACCCACCTTTGGTGGACATGTGATTCCACCATGTCTAGTTGTGATCTTATCACTTGCATATCTTCTAGATATCATGCATTGCCTATATATTTAGGCACTCCTACTTTCTAATCAATTCAATTAGATATAATCAATTATTTGATTATTTTTCCTATCTTTCTTGTGCTATCTCTTGAGCTTCTAGATCTTGGCATTTATTCTTTTCTTTAGGCAAATTTTTACATGGTATCAGAGCGATATCAAAATTCTTATATGGTATCAGAGCCAAAGGAGTCTTCATTGCATAGCCATTGGAGAGCAATTGATTGCTTCAACTTTTGGAGAGCCACGATTCAGATCCAGGATTAGCATTTTGTGAGAGCGTTTTGAGCAAGATCGGACCTCACCATTGCATCTGAGTGGCTGTTTCCATAAATTTTGACTATAAATTTGCCTATATTGGGCAAAAGTCAAATTTGAAGCAAATTTTTTTTTTGCAAATTGAACCCCTAAGGCCGATCTACAAAATTGGAGCATTATGGGTCAAATCTGACACTGCCATTGCGATCAGAGCAGTCAAAAACCCCAAGATCGACTGTTCATTCGCCCAGATCGGACACCGTTGGTCTCAGAAAAAAAAAACTCCCTCCTATCTGTCGTACGGATTTTTGCAGAGTACAGGTATGAATTTATTTTAATAATTTTTTTTTTTAAAAAAAAAATAAATTTATTTTTGTTTTAAAAATCAGAATATTAAAATCAAAATTTAGGGGTTTTGTTTTTTTTGAAAAAGTTTTTTTAAGGAAATTTTTTTTAAAAAAAAGTTTTGCAGTGCAGTATGCACTGCACAGTGCGTACAACACTGCACAGTGCATATGCACTGTCCCGCACTACAGTGTGGTCCCCCGTAAAGGGTTTTTCTTTTTTAATAATATTTTTTAATAAGTGTTTTTTAATGTGTTTTTTAAAATGTTTTAAAAATATTTTTTAAATAATATTTTTTTTAATATGATTTTTTAAAAGTTTTTTTAAATAAATAAAAACTTTCCTTGTAATATGTTTTTTTAAAAGTTTTTTTTTAATAAATAAAAAAACTTTGGTATTATGTTTTTTAAATATGTTTTTTTTTAACTTTTTTTTAATAAAACATAATTTTATGTTTTTCTTTATTAAATCTTTTTTTAATAAAGTTTTTTTTATACAAAAAAATTAAAAAACAATTATGTTTTTTTTCTTTATTTGTTTAATAAAGTTTTTTGATTTTTTTAATAAATGTTTTTTCTTAATCTCTTTGGGCTTTTGAAAAATAAAATAAAAATAAATAAGCAAAATTGGGAACACAATTTTTCTTTGTCACTTGTATCTACCTGTTTTGCAGCGTCATCCAATCGGCAGCAGGGGGGAGGCCAATTTTGTCCCAAAGACTTCATAGCACAAGGCCAACAGAAGGACACCTTTTTTGCAGCATTTGACAGGGCATCTTTGGTGGCTTCATCTTTTACATGTTTCTAGCTTTGTATTTGATGTTGTATGCTCTTGCATGAGCAATGTTGTACACACACTATCATAAAGTGCCACATTTTTTTGTACCTTGTCATTGATGACACATTTGATGTAATCCCTATGTTAGTAGATTAGGAATATCATGGGACTTGGTTCTTGAAAGTTCTGCTCCAACCAATTAATGGATGCACGACACAAGTTCAAGTATACCAACTTGTCAGTTGAGTAACCAGTTGGTGCTTGCAAGTGTCTCCATGCCTCATCTCTATCATATCTTAATGGGCATTCCGTCGGTCATTCTACATCGACATTGGTACCTGATTTTGTCACACTTTGACATTCTTGGTGCAACATTGTCTCTATTTTCTTCCTATGGAGGAGTATTGGTCAACATCTTGGACCATCTTTGCAAGAGATTCAACATTGAGGGGAGGCTACTTTGTCTCTTTTCCCTATTTCCTTCCTTTGGGGGGATTCTTTATTGTATATGCATGATGTATGTCATAATTGGGGGGTCTTGAGCACTCCATCCATCCATGTATCTTGTTTTCTTCTCTCTTTTTGGGGGAGGGTTTTTCCCATGAGGTTTTCCCTTTTTCTCCACTTTATGAGAGATTGCATTGTTCTTGCATCTTGTACATGGGTACCAAACAAGACCTAGTAGCCAAGACCCATCTTGCATTGTGAGCTTAAGTGCATTCTCCTAAGTTGCACTTAAGGGGGGGTGTTGGTGTAATTAAATATTACTAATTACACTTTACTTAAGTTTACTTAGGATAATGCATTTGCATATTAGTTGTCTTTAAGACACCTAGGAGTTTGCATTTCATTTTAACACATGGTTAGGAGAATCTTCACTTTAGGCATGATAGTTGTCATCACATACCTTTTTGTGTGTGAGATCCACCTTTAGTGATCTTATCACATTATCATCCTCTCATTGTTGCACATGTTGCACATACTTTGATGTACAATGGAGGATGATCCACCTTTGGTGGACATGTGATTCCACCATGTCTAGTTGTGATCTTATCACTTGCATATCTTCTAGATATCATTGCATTGCCTATATATTTAGACACTCTTACATTGTATATTCAATTTCATTGAATCTATTATTCATTATTCGATCATTTGATCATATCATATTTTGTCTCTCTTGTGCTATCTCTTGAGCTTCTAAATCTTGGCGTTCATTCTTTGCCTTAGGTCAAAATTGGAGCTTGCTGGTGCAAATCAGAAGTTGGCATTACATTGAGGAGGTTCAAAAACCCCTAAATCAAATTTTGTTTCATCTAAATCGGATATCTAAAGCAAAATCTAGAGCCATTTGAATTTTCAAAGTTCGATGGCAGCGATTCAGAAAAAATAATTTCAGAGGCGATTTTCAAACAACGATATCTCAGTCATTTGGACTCTTTTTTCAGAGCAATTGTTTTTGTTTTGGGGTAGAATTTCACAATCTACACAATGGTGTAGGTGATTTCTGATCTTTGTTTCTAATATTTTCTGAAAATTGCAAATTCTAATTTTTACAACTTTAGAGGCTTCGTTCAAGCTCATATGGACACATTTTTAGGTGCTATTTTTTTTGAAAGTTCATGATTTTTTGTCTACTTTCCAGATCTGGTATCAGTTTGGAAAAATTTTGAGTAGACATAGTACTTTCAAAATTTGGTCTATTTTTGCCTATTTTTGGCACTTGTAATTTGTTAGATCCTTGAGAGATCTTGTGTCTTATTTGTTTGAGTCTACTATAGCTTCATATTTTCTGTTGTAAATATCAAAATCAAAAGTCCACTTTGATCCATTTTGTTAAGTGGCAATTGTACACGCACTAGCTATAAAGTGCCAAATCATCATTTTTTTTTTTGGGGGGGGGTTCTTTGATTGAGTGAATTGGGGGGGTGTCTTATGTGCTGGTGTCTCTTCTTTTTGTGCTTTTTTCATTTTGCATCATGGGTTCTATTGTAAAATTAACTCCACATAACTATGCTACATGGAAAGATAATGTATGGAGCAAGTTAATGGTCCAAGGTTTAAATCCTTATGTGGATGGTACAATTAAAAAACCTGCTAATGATGATACTGATGCAATAAATAAATGGTCATCCAAAAATTATAAAGCATTAGGAGTCTTAAGAGAGAATATTTCTCAAGCTGTCATGTATCACATCAAAACCATAAAAGATGCTAAAGATGCTTGGGATAAACTTGAAGAATTGTTTGGTAAAGTGGATGAGGAAATGGGATTCACAATTGAGACTGATCTCCTCAAACTAGAGCCCAGGAACTTTGACACAATCCAAGATTATCTCAACAAAGTCAATGAATATAGAGCACAACTTGATGATTGTGGTAATCCCATAAAGGATACGAAGTTGGTTAGTCACTTGTTGAAACATCTTCCTCCTGAATATGGAGCTTTTGTTTCAAGTTATAATACTCACAAGTTGACCATGGGGAGTGCCTTCATTAAGCCTTCATTTGAGTCATTTTCAGAAATGTTGGTCTTAGAACAAGAAAAATTGATGAGTATGGGGATTCTCAAGTCTTCAACTTCCAAGGCATTCGTGGCTAATCATGAGAGTCAAGGCAATCAAAGTCAAAAGAAGAAGAAGAATTGGACGTCTAAGTCTCAACAAGAAGGTACAACATCCACACAACATGACACTTCTACATCACCTCCAAAGGGCGAATCTTCAAAGAAGGAGAAGCGGTTTTGTGCATATTGAAAAAAGGATGGACATGAAGAACACTTTTGTTATAAGAAGGACATTGATGAATTGAAGAATCTTCTTGCCAAGAACAACATCAAATTGTCTTCTAGGATGTCTACCTCAACCTCTTCTTCACCAAATTCAGAAAAAGATAAAGGAAAGGGTCATGCATTTGTCACTCAAAAAGGACAAGCTTTATATGCTTCTTCTAGTCCTGATTCAAGTTGATGGCTTCTAGATTCAGGGGCTTCTCATCATATGGCTTCTTCACAGTCCATGTTTTCATCATTTGAGCCTCGCAAAGGTCCACCTATTTTGATGGGCAATCACACTTACATGAATGTGATTGGGAAAAGAAGTATTGATGTTAGGGATGGACACTTCAATGATGTGTTGTGTGTTCCACACTTGACCAATAACCTTCTTTCTATCTATCAAATCACAAATGGTGCTAAAAAGAAGACTGTGGAATTTACACTTGATTCAGTTTTTATCAAGGACTTGGAGAGTGGAGCAGTTATTGCTACTGGGATAGTGGATCACTCTTCTCGATTGTACTCCTTTGTAGATTTTTTTCCTCTTGATGATAGTGATTCTTCAGACATTGAGTCTTCAGCATATGATGATTATAGTGATGATTCAGATTTTGAGGAGAGTTTTGGCTACTTGAACTTGGGTATTCTCACTCATGATCAAGCTCTTGAGCCTTCTATTTCATCTCCTCCTATTAAGACTACTTCTACTCTTTCTCCTGATGATGCTTGCATTCACACAGCCATGGGTTCAAGTGCTTTAGTGCAGCAAGATATTCATTGTCTTCCAGACTTGGTTCCATGGGATGACTACTTGACAGACATTGCAGGTTTGTTTGTGGAGTCCTACATTTCAGATTTGGGAGACTTCATTGATGATATTCATCTTCTCTTTGGTGAAGATGATCCTTCTTCAGTTGTTGTGAGGGAACATGCTGACCCTCATATTCATTCTCTACTTGATCATTCTTTCGAGGGTGACATGATTGTGGATACTTTGATACAGCAGTTGGAGGAGGTCACTTTCTCTTCAGAGGAGATACTTGGGTCTTTGGTACATGTTCTACATTCATCCTCAGTTGATCTTGATTTGTCTTTTTCAGCAGAGTGGCTTAGTACACATGATTTGGAGAAGGCACCTTTTAGCTTTGACATGGGGACACTTGAGCAAGTTTAAGAGATTCCATAGTTTTTGAGGTTTCTTCCTATAGACTAGGGAGGAGGCTTCATATATTCACCTTTGGTCTTATTTCTTCCTAAGGGGAGGAATGTTGTTCTACACTCATGGAGCAGTTTCTACATCGAGCCTGGAGCATCTACCATTGGTGTTCATTCTACATGAGGGGGGGCTACTTGGTCTCTCTTCCACTTCTTCTCTCTTATGGGGGGATATTTTCCTCACATGAGGTCTTCTCTCTCTCATATTCTATTATTGTATTCATCTCTCTTTTGGGGGAGGGTTTTTCCCATGAGGTTTTCCCTCTTTCTCCACTTTATGAGAGATTGCATTGTTCTTGCATTTTGTACATGGGTACCTAATATGGCCTAGTAGCTGGGACCCATCTTGCATTGTGAGCTTAAGTGCATTCCCCTAAGTTGCACTTAAGGGGGGGTGTTGGTGTAATTAAATATTACTAATTACACTTTACTTAAGTTTACTTAGGATAATGCATTTGCATATTATTTTTCATTGTGACACCTAGGAGTTTGCATTTCATTTTAGCACATGGTTAGGAGAATTTCCACTTTAGGTGTGATAGTTGTCATCACATACCTCTTTGTGTGTGAGATCCACCTTTAGTGCTCTTATCACATTATCATCCTCTCATTGTTGCACATGTTGCACATACTTTGATGTACAATGGAGGATGATCCACCTTTGGTGGACATGTGATTCCACCATGTCTAGTTGTGATCTTATCACTTGCATATCTTCTAGATATCATTGCATTGCCTATATATTTAGGCACTCCTACTTTGTAATCAATTCAATTAGATATAATCAATTATTTGATTATTTTTCCTATCTCTCTTGTGCTATCTCTTGAGCTTCTAGATCTTGGCATTTATTGTTTGCCTTAGGCAAATTCTTACATGGTATCAGAGCGATATCAAAATTCTTATAATTTTAATGCATGAAAAGAACTAATACTGATTTATCAAATTACACAATGATGACCAATGCTAATGAGGGTGAAGGTTTCAAAATATTTTAAGTAGTAGTGAGTTTTTATATTGTGATAACTTATCAAGCAAAGGGAGAGAATGCATCACAAGAAGTCATGATAACCACAACCAAGAATAGTTATTTATGGACATAAATGAGATCATCAAGGACATAACACTCACAAGTCACATTTTAAAAAACCACTAGATAGTAAATAATAAACAATGAAGAAACAAAGGGATTCACTAGGAATTCACTAATTTCTAAATGGAATATCTAAGAAAAAGAATAATAACAATGCTATAGTAGTCTTAAGACACCTAAAGTCAAAGATAGAATATGATTTTGCTAGTAAAAATAATGATATCTAACAATGATCAAATAGTAACTCTGGTATTGACGATGAAAGACCATGGCATTCAATATTAAGAGCAGTGATCAACAATATATAGAACCATCGTAAATAAAAAAGATATGTCACCAAGAAAAAAAGGAAAGTGGGACAAAAGAGCATTTTGACAGTCATAAAGTAGTTGAGGGTCTACAAGCATACTTGAAGAATTTTGTATTGTCCATCTATAGAATTTTAATAGTCTCTTCCTCTTATGATTATCCATTATGACCTATGCTTGTTGACAATGTTATCAGTGGTTATTAACATTGAAGTTTCAATGTGCTTGGTCTATTTCTTTTTGAGTAGCCTATTGCTGGAATATTTGGCATCATGATTTCCTTGGCTTTTGAATCTTTGATACATAGGACTCCATGATAGCAATCATTATCCTTATAATACTGATGCCTCTGCTGCTCCAATGACTTGAAAGTCATTTCTTCACAACTTTTCTGAAATTTTTATTAAGAATCTACTTGTGACTACACTACATGATCTTTCCATCTCTTTTTTTATCTTTTCTACATGTTTGTTCATTGTCATGAACTTGACTACTACGACTGCACATTTTACTTCATTGACTTTCTCTTCTATCACTGTTCTTGGTCACCACTTTATTTACACATGGTTAACACTCTTGCAATACCTTTGTAATATTAGTCTTCATGGCATCAATATCTTGCTTCTCCTCTCTATGTGACTTGGACAGGTTGTGGAACTAATAAACATCCAATCGGGTGACCTTAACTTCCAATCGGGATTTGATCCCTATATGGATGGTGGGCTCTTTCTTTAACCCCCTACGAGAAAGGATCAAATTTCCCTCACCTGCTTCACCATCAACCTTGTAACCTTCATTAGATGAGTGCCCCAGCCTTTTTTGGTCGGTAGAGAGATTTCCAAATAATAGCATGGGATTGATGAGCCCCATCAACACCTGTGCCAAGAGTTTGTTTTCTCAGAGGTAGGGAATTTGTGGGGGGGAGAACTAGCAATATCATATGAAAGATTTGAAGGAGGGGGTGAATCACAAACCTAGATGATATTGGATAGGCAAGAGAGGAAGTGGGATATTTGGCTATCCCTTCCATACTCAAGATCATGCCCGGATAATGCCATTTTGAGAAAATAGAGTCATGGTTCAGAGTTTTCTAATATTTTCTTTCATTTTTCAAAGACCTAGATCAAATAGTTATAAAATATACAAGGGATTTGGATAGATCATATAGCTCAAACAAGCATGGAGAATGAACAGAAGTTGAGTAAGGATTTCTCTTTATTTTTCCATTAAATGGATTTCGAAGCATAATAGAAAGCATACCCGTAGAAAAGTTCTAGAAGTCTGCAAGAAACGTCCAAAGGAACCTTCGAAAGTTCAGAGAAGCCCTAGCTCTTCCATACAGAGGCGCTAGCCCAACAAAATATGCAATGTGCCTAGTCTCTATCTGAAAATTTGCAACATTTCTCTTTCCTGCTGGAAGTGGTCTTTCAAGAAGCATAGAAATAGCCTAAAACCCATCTATGACCCTTTCAAAGAAATAATTCTCTTCCAAAATGATGTTTGGCTAAATAAGAATAGATTTTATTTTATTGCTTTATGAAAAAAGTGAGATTTCATTTAACAATATAAATGAAAAAGATTCCCAGGTCCTAAAGACCATTATCTATAGAGCACCGAGGCTACCCCATTTAATGTAATTAATAATTAATTAAAAAATGTTATGTTAATTGTATTTCAATTTTTAAGTAATTAATTTTATTATTTAATTAAATAATAATTATATTAAATGTTACAATTTGGTTGTTGTGTAGACATTGTTTGACAATATCTATGCAATGTTAAAAATGTACCATTTTTATTTTTATTAGTTAATTAAAATTTAAAATTAACTAATTAAAATTTAAGATGTAATGAATATAACATTTGTTAATTAATTTATAATTACAATAAATTGATCATTTTGGGTGTTGCATAGACAATGGTCTTTAATAATCTATTATCTAAAAAAGAAAGAGTAAGATATTTTCCATCTAACTGATGCTTACATGGAAACACGTTCATTCCAAAATATCATCAATTTCTTTATGAGAACTTGAAATTCATGATGAAAATCTTTAGTCAACACTAAACTCATTGATCTTGGTATTAAACATTTGTTTGTTGGTAACTATTCCTTATGATTCTATCACCTGGAAGCCAAATTTATGGCATGAGACAAGTGTAGATGGATTTATCACGCTATAAGCCTATTGATGAACAAGCATTATTGGTCTAATGGATTTTCTAAGTATATAAGTCTATGGTATTATCAAACATTATTATAAAGGAGTACTAATAATCATTCATTTAGTCATTTTTGTTTGGATGACTAATTATTTAGTCATTTATTTGGCCATTTATTTAGTCATTTATTTAGTCATTTACCTGTATAAGACCTTCAAACTTGCAAGAAAATTCATTAAAATCTTCTAAAAACGTAGTTGGCGCGACGCATCAGAGAGTTGTTTTGTATTTAGTTTAGATTTCTATTATCCTCGATGAGTGGGTGACAACAATAAGGCATTATTTTTGCCTTTGTTTTATTTTTTGTATCTCACATAATCCCCCATGGGTTTTTTGAGCTCTTAAGCTTTTGTAAGTGGTAAGTTTATTTTATTTTATTTTTTAAACAAGTTTGAATTGTAAAATAATATTATTGAAATGATGAGATTATAAACCATTTTATTAATATTGTTTATAATGATGAAATATATAAAAGAAGTGCCTTATAATGTTGAATCAAAGAGGGATTGAAAACTTTTTCAGTGTACCTAGTGTTTAGGAGATGTTTGACTTAGTTTCAAACTGTTTGGAAACATGTGGAGGGTATCTAGAACGTTGTTTGTTAATGATAGAAAGAGAGTGTATTTTAATTAGTAATGTATTAAAGATTAAAAAATACCAAACAATCAATATATTTAATTATATTTAAAAAATTACTAATTATAATCTATATTTTTTATTAATTTTATTTTTCTAATTTGTTTTCAAATGCTACTCTATTGGATAATGTCCTTTGATAAAGAAACTTGGTATTTCTCATCGAGCAAACTCTGAGTCAAATTGTGATATTAATACTATAGGATTCAACTTGTAGTTTTTCAGTAAAACTCATTGACCCTGTTTCATACCATTGACTTCATAACAAGGTTTTTATAAAAAAGAGAGCACATATAGAATAGCAAGATCCTAGTTGATGTCTTTTGACACTACCCCTTTCAAACACAAGTTCTAAGTATAAAGGTGAATATATTCTATGAATCAAATTCAATAAAGATAATTTCATGTTCAAGGTTTAGCAAAGATCCTAGCTGATGGATTTTGACACTACCCCTTTCAAACACAAGTTCCAAGATCATGTCAATTCTACTAGTGGGAGATCCAGTAGCAAAGTTAGCAGCAGAGGAAACACCAGTATCAAAAGACTCCGTTATTTTTTTCAAGCATTGTATCCCACCCAACTTCCTTCAATCTATCCTATTGGTGAATAAACATTACAATTGAAATGCAACTTCTAAGTATATAAGTCTATGATATTACTGAATGTTAGTATAAAGGAGTAATAATCATTCATTTAGTCATTTTTTAGGGGTGACTAATTATTTAGTCATTTATTTGGTCATTTATTTAGTCATTTATTTAGTCATTTATTTGGTCATTTATACTTGTGAATTGCAAAAAATTAGTAGAATATGACCAGTTTTAGTCACATGACTAAAATTTTTAGTCATGTGACTAAATTTTTTAGTCATGTATTCATTTATTTGCTAAATTCTACTAGTGATTTTTAAACTAAAAATAACTTGAAACTACAATTTTTAATAACAAAAATCATAAAAAAATATTAAAAAATAATAGTACGTAGAGAGGAGAGAGAAAGAGGAGAGACAGATAGATAGAGAGA